>WEKW01006141.1:1520-14843 GCA_013389905.1 Sula dactylatra | reverse complement strand
GCTTTTCCTCAAAGCAGTCTGACCCATACCTTTCTGATTTTTTACAGAATATACTTACGTTCTTTTAACAGCCCTGAAGAACTGGTATTGTATTGTATAACAGGAACCTACAGAAAAAAGCAACAGTATATTACACAGGATGACCTGTTGAAATCCTGCTTACACACAGGAAGAATATAATTGTTTTATGGCATAAAGAGCATGTCACACTACTTTTAAATATGAATTATTACCCATGGATAAACTACCCACCATGACGAAGAGCTATTATTTAACACTTCACATCAGTTAATGTATGATCTTGTGTATCTGAAAAACATTACTTAAAATATTCACATAATAATTACCAATTGGTATTCTGATCACTTTTGTGTTCAACTCTGGAAGGGCTTTTCCAGGCAGCAAATATTTCATTGCATCATTGGAGCTTGAGATCTGTGAAGGAAAAATAAGAATATCATCATAATTGAACTGCAAAGCTAATACAAGAAAAATATGCAATTAATATAAGTTACCTCTGTATTAATGCATAAAGCTCAAGAAAATGTGAAGGAATTAGAAGTCTTCACACATCACACAGATTCATTGTTGTTACTACTGAGATTTGTTAGCAGGACTTACATGACTGAAGTGTTGAAATTGTTCTTGGAGGCAAATTGGTTAAAGGGGGACAGTGGTGGTATATTGTTGATTTTATCCAATTTATTGACAGCTTGGAGGTCAGGTTATCAAGTCCGGTAAATGACTGGATAAAACACAGGTAGAAAAGCCTTTTAAACAACCATAGTCAATTCAGATTTAAAAGCCAGTGCATTAAAATGCTCATCTCTTCTCTAAGGCACCAAAAGAAAAAGGTGTGTTCCAGGAGAAGTGCAGTTATGAAAATGCATGCTAGAGAATTTGAGCTGCCACCACCACTAATATGGCTTTGCATTTTCTAAAGTTCCCAGAAATTCCGCTTTCTTTACCACCAAAGTAATGCAAAAAAGTGACCAATGCTGTGTTACTACACATTCTAGTAATGCTGGCATAAATTTAATCACAAAATTAGCAGTAAGTGCCTGAAAATGATTAATGACCTGCTAATGACCTATGCAAATTGGATACATGCCCATCTATTAATTTATGTACTTAACGCTATGGAATTCCCATTGTTCACAGGAAGAAATTATTTTCGCAGGGGGACATTTCTACAAAAGTGTAAATAAAACATAGTTATGTTACAATGTAACTGAAGAGAAAAAAAACCCTGAAAACCTCAAATTTCTTATTTAAAAAAAAATTGGGTCTTACCATCAAATGCACCTTATTAAACTAATAAATGTTTGAAGTCTGTATGCAGTTCAAAATCTAATTAAGAAAATATTTCAGAATAAGCTTAACTTTCTACTCTTCTGTATGTTAAGATGGCTTTCCTCTTTCTACTGATTTTGTTTTTCATTTGATGATTTTTTTAACCACATTTTTTTAGAGTCAGCTTTCTAGGGGAAAAAAAAAGGTTTTGTGATAAGGGGTAGGAGAGATAATCTTACTCAAAAAACAGCTGCAAAAGGCAGCAGAGGGAGGCAGTCACGCAAGCGTAGTGCCCCTGGGAACATGGCTCAGAGGTGATGGGAGCTATGGGGCAGCTAAACTACAGTTTCTGCATGGACCAAACATGCAATTTCCAGTTTCTGTAGAAATGTGTTTGTGTGTGGAAGCAAGCAGTTAATTTTGGGGAAAACTTACGGTTCTTTATCCTTCAGTTTCATTAGAAATACAAGTGAGAAAAAAACCCTAAACATCTTTATAGGCATATATCTAGGAAATTATGTATTAGATACAATATATGCCAATATATTTTAGGAAGTACAAAATATGCAGTTAGTCTCTCTAGAAATTATATTTAGCTTCACACAGGGATCATTACTAACTACAACCTGGAAAGATATTAATTTCCAGCGCCTGGGAAGAACAAGAAAAATAATATGGGAATGCTGGAAGATCATGTACAGAAAACTAGTTGCTCAAGTGTTGTCTCCAAGTAATACCATCTGGGAGGTATTCAGATGAGTTTATTTTTTTGCTGTTAGAGAACGTCAATAAGTGCATGAAAAACACCACCTAAAAGTAGGTGAAATCAGGCTTGAAGTCCCATGGGCCTCGCTGGGTTCAGGTAGAGTGAGGGTGAAGATAAACACCAGTGAATTCAATCAGCTGTGTCCTGAGGGGATGGGGGTCCTGCATCCTGAGCCCTGCTTTATGCAACCTTCAATAATAACCATATCGTGTCATAACAAAACCAAGCGGATGAGTCATGACTCTGTTGTAGACGTTTGGCCCTGCTTAGCCACAACTCAGCAAATCCCAACCGATGGCAATTTATAACAAATATGCTGTTAGCCTGCATAACAGCAACAAGAACAAGTGAGTGGCTTTGACATGTGCCCAACTCTGTACAGTGCATACATTAGGGCAGAGGCAATCTACTTAGTTGTCTCTTCATACTTCCAGCCTTGGCTGATGAGTTTGCACATGCAAACATTAAGGCCGATTTGAAAACCTCCTAAAGTTTTGTTCTGAGTGTTTTATAAATCAGATCACTGGGGTAACATTTTGTAACAAAATTCATTCAAAATATATTTTCCTAAAAGACACAAGGCAAACCCTCTTCTTCCTTCACACCTCAAAAATAATCCTCAGCATTTAATGGGACATGTAATGGGACAAAAACACATTGTAGTGAAGAAACTAGTACAGACTGCAAAATTCTGTGGCTACCACTTAGGGAGGATCAGATCTGTGTCTGATTCATTATCGATAATCATGAAAGAAGAAACTCAGCCCACTTTAAATGGTCCATCCTATGTCACATAGCACATAAAGCAATAGAATCATAGAATCATGGAATCATTAAGGTTGGAAAAGACCTCTAAGATCATCAAGTCCAGCTGTCGACCCAACACACCCATGCCTCCTAAACCATGTCCCCAAGAGCCATGTCTACACGTTTTTGAACACCTCCATAGATGGTGACTCCACCACCTCTCTGGGCAGCCTGTTCCAATGCCTGACCACTCTTTCAGTAAAGAAATTTTTCCTAATATCCCATCTAAACCTTCCCTGATGCAACTTGAGACCATTTCCTCATCCTTTTACTTATTCTTTGTGGCAATGTTCCCCATCCAATAAAGGATGGAGATTCTCCTTGTTTCTCTCTTTGTTTTTAATGTATTTGTAAAAACATTTTTTGTTATCTCTTACAACAGTGGCCAGATTGAGCTCTAGCTGAGCTTTTCCCTTTCTAATTTTCTCTCTGCATTACCTAATGAGATCCCTGTACTCTTCATCAGTTGCCTGCCCCTTCTTCCAAAAGTGGTAAACGCTCCTTTTTTTCCTGAGTCCTAGCAAAATCTCCTTGATCAGCCAGGGAGCTTTGTACTTTGTAAATTGCAAATGATAAAGGCAAAGGACCAAAGCAAAGAAACAATCGTTGTATGAATTTGTAAGAGGAATCCCAATGGCTGTAGGGGTCTCAGTCCAAAGCAGGGGAGAGGGGACCACTGAGCCACAATAAGGCTTTAATGTAACTTCCCTCATAGTACATAACAATCATAACAAATAGCTTTAGCGTTGTCTGTGGTGAAAGACTAATACACTAATGTACCTACCATTGGCCCAACCTATAGTTAGTATAGCCTTAGTATATTGTAAGAACACAATGAAATTGGTGATGTGCATCATCATGAAGAGATTTAGCATCACACTCATTTAACATGATTTGTAGAACTTAGGACAAAAAGTGCAATAACGGCATGGTTAGGCTGCCTAGGGCAATTATGAAAACAGTGGTCACCTGTGAGCTGGTTTCAGGGAATGGACTCTTCTGAGGAAAAGCTGCAGGATGAAGACATGGTAATAGGAGGATGCTGTGACTGGTCACTTTTGGATTGGCTCAGCAAGTGACTTAGTAATGATGAATCTGTCCAGAAAACTGAAGAAGTGAAGCCCAGAGGGCTATAGGTCATGGTGTCCTAAGCAGTTACATGGACAACCCAAGGATGACAAGGGTGGGGTCAGCAGAAGAGGCCCAGCATAGATGACACTGGGTCATGAGCACCATCTTCTATGGTGGCTGTTCTCTTTTCCAGATCACCCTGACCACATACAACACCCTGAGGCTCTGTGCCATCAATGCGGATGCTCAGAGACAAAAGCAGGGTCTTGCAGACCTTGTAGCACCTAGAGAATCCAGGGATTTGGGAGCAGCCATCATAACCATAGCAGTTATGTATAGAGTATGTATATGTATATGTATATGTATATGTATATGTATAGAGTATGTATATGTATATGTATAGAGTTAGTACTGCTAACTCTTCCATGACTGCATGCTGCTAAACTTGTTGTAGCTATCCACTGCTGTCATCATAGTTATCTCCTAGTTATCTTACAGCTGAATACTGCTAAATCATAACTGTAATCACTATTGTCATGCTTGCATTATTATATTTTTATATTACAGTTCTATAAACTATCACACTGCATCATTAAACGTCATTATATAGATCTGACATAGTCATAGTCTCTTTTGTTGCTGGGTAATAGCTCTGCATGCTCCTATCTCCCTGCCACCAGAGCTCCTCTTGCCACCCCTACAACATAGTTAATTTCCAGGACAAGCTGTGTAAAAGTTTCTGCCTGTGCTTCCTCCACCCATCCCTAGAGGCACCTGTAAATTATATTTCCTTTACTGCGTCAGCATGCACAGTGACATTTCAACATGCCAGACTGGGCAGATGGTTTGTAAACAAGGTCTGCCTTTCCAAAATGCCCCAGGTGGTCTAAAAAGGGAGATGTAAGCCCATCAAACTTAAAAAAAAAAGGAAAAATTATCAAGCAAAATGACTAATAGAAGAAGGTGTCCTGTGAATACCAGGGATGGACCTACTGTTTTGCTTTATGGCATGTTAAATTTACCAATCAATTCTAAGTAACTAGAGAAACCTGTTTTGATGGAGGAGTTGCAAATACTGACATGAACATGACACTCAAATGCCTCTTTGGACAGGTGTGTTATCTGCTCTAATCTATGAAGAGAGCCTCTTGATGCATAAGCATAACTTAAAAATTTGCAGTAATATGGAAAATTTTCTCTGTGCCAGGTAGAAATTTTAACAGTCCCAGTGGCTTGACTAAACAACTCTTAACCCAGCTATTTTCTGGGATAGCTGTTTCGGGGCTAATACATTGGCCTTGTAGCATAGCTCACTGAGTAGCAGACTGAGACTTTTTTATGCCAATGTACGGTTCTGACTCCAGCAACAAAACTGTCTTTGCTGAGTTTTCCACTTGCCTGAGAGACATTAAAACCCAAGGACATCTGGATGAAACCATTTCCATTCCAGTACTGACACAGATCAGAAGGGAAGGGATGAGTAAAGCTAACCGCAGACTGTTTCATAGAGTAATGCCAACATTTGAATTGTTCCACAACTAAATCTCTGACACTTGGCATGAAATTTTGGCTCCATCTTTAACATGATAATGGAGCAGTGAGGTGCTGAAAATACAAGTAACCCCTCATTCTCTGCTTTTTATAGAGAAGAGACAATCTGACTCTTGGGGATGC
Source organism: Sula dactylatra (assembly GCA_013389905.1). Lineage (NCBI taxonomy): Eukaryota > Metazoa > Chordata > Aves > Suliformes > Sulidae > Sula > Sula dactylatra. Next base: position 9,232 of record WEKW01006141.1, on the reverse strand, counting down.
TCTCCTCTCTTCTTAAATGATAAAAGAAAGGAGAAAAATCTCCTGACAGTTTTGAGTGCTTGAGAAAAGTCTATCTCATGGCAAACATGGAGAACTGTTGACTTAGCAAGTGTTCCTTTGTACTTCTCCTGGATACATAAGATGCCCTATCAACAGTTAAGTATTCTCTCCAGTTCCTCAGAAAACACCAAAGGACTTAGTTAAGCTTCATTTAGGATTCCCTTATGACTTTTACTCTTGTGAACAATCAAAACATTAGACAAAATTAATCATTCTCTAGATGCTGCAACTGTAGAAATTCCTGCCTGAAGAATTCTCACCCAGAGATAAAGGAAGCTGAAAATGAATACAAAGGAATCTAGAAAATATAAAACAGAATGACACTCTGCCTACAGGATTAAAAAAAGGAAAAAAAAAAAGAGAGAGAGAAAGATTCTGAGCCATCTGGAGCTGGACAGACAGACTAAAAAGGTGAATAAAACCACAAACATTTTAGGTGCAATTACTGTTTCATCTTGCAAATATGTTTGCATGCTCAGAACTCATTTAGACATTATCATGAACCCCAGCACCCTTAAGAAAAGGCACGGCTCCTCACCCATATCCAAGCTGTGTCTGCTACAGAGAGGAAAAGGAGGCTTGGCATTATGATCAGCAGCTGCAAAACAGAGGGTGGCTTCACCTCTCTGTGTCCATCTTTCCCAGGGACATCCCAGTCACCTGGCCAAGCACTGCCAGGGCCCAGCAATACCATGGCCATATCTGCTTCCTGCCAGCAAACCATCAACTTCAGGGGTGCCTGGCACAGCTGAGTAGCAAAAAAGCCTAGGGCATACCATAAAGAGAAGATAATCCAAAGTATTTAAAAACAGCAGTAAGGACCTTTTGATTTGTAAAAAGGTTATTTTCCAATTGAAATGTCTGAAGGTCTATGAATTAGTAATACAGAGTTTCTGTCTTGAATATTGAAAGTGTTAGACAGTCTCTTCTTACTTTACAAAACATACGTCATGTCAAACCCAATACATGATTGCACATTTGCCAAGACTGTTGTTCCATGTATGTCTAAATTTCTATGACCTTTATGCAGCAGTTCATCACCATTGTATATCATAAATTAAAAGCATCAGTAATTGTATCTGTCAGCTGGATTAGATTTAGCAACTGGAATCAACTTAAATTCTATATCCTGCTGTTCCTGGAGATACATGTATTTCCAGTTCAGAGGAAGCATTAGGGCTACTTTGGAGTGAATGTTACCAATAGCATGATGACTACAGATAAGTAGAGTGGGTGACAAGGGCAGATCCCGAAATATACACCTTCACTTGTTTTGGAAGTTTGCTCCACAGTCCTCCTAAGAGTACCTGATGGCCATGTGTACACACATCAGCATATATGTGTGTCTGTGTCAATGCATACAGACCAAAACCATCATCTGTAAGCAGGGGGTTATTTTTGTATGCATTGGTTCAGAAATCATGCCACGATCAGTCGGTTTGCAATATATACATGGCACATCCACAGCTATTTTCTCCTCTAAACCACCCATTCCCCAGTAGCTGTGTGTCTCAGCCACTGGCATAGCCTGGAGCATGAGCCAGGAATGGAAGTTTCTTTTTCCTTTCCTTGTTCTCCAGTACTGGACCTTCTTGACATTAGGTTAACAGAGGAAAGGGGCTAGAAACACTTATGGGAGCTGTACACGCCACAGGGGTGCAGCTGGTGCTGTGGGTTGCTGTCTTCTGAAAGCTCTACAACCACCAATGTCTTCTGGCTTCTTCAGCCTGTGACATATTCCCTCCCTGCCTTGCTGCCTGCCAGTATTTACTGGCTCTCTCGGAGAAAGTCCTCCAGGGCGAAGGAAGACGAGTATTAGAGTTATCTGTTCTGAAGAACAATTCAGCACTTCACCTTCACGAGTTCATGCACGTGCTCAGGTTGCTCCTACTGCTGTTTGCTTACCTGGCTCTCTCACCACCAGGTGTATATCCATGGTGTATAACGCTCCTGTGTGTCTGCTGGAGAACAGGTATCAAATGCAGTTTGGTGATTATGCAAGGGGGCGTGGCTTTGAGGTGGAAGACTAGGGGTAGTCCTGTCCTCTCAAATCTGTGTGAATTTGATCCCTAATGATGTTTAAAATAGAAAAAAATGGCATTTGTTTTTCCATGGCTTTATGTCTGGGGAAGGGTGCTAATTCTCCAAATGGAGGGAGGAGGGGAGAGCAGGAGCCAGAGGCAAACACCACCTCCTGAGCCAGATGAGTGGCGGGCAGCATGGAGCTTGGCCCAGCCCTCTGAGACAGTCACTCCTGTGTTTCTGATGTCAATAATCTTGCTGCGTAGGATCTTCCAAAGCCACAAGCACCTGTGATGTCAGCACAGCTGCTGTGTACAGCAAAAATGTGTGGCACTAATGGGCTGAAAAATTCTTCTTTTCAAGCCTGTGTTTATAAGCCATCTGGATCTGTGTCTGGCTGTAAAATGTATTTTGAACAGAACTTTGTTTGTACATTTTACTAGCTGCCTCTGAGAGTGTGATTTCAATAGCATGATAATTGCAGATAAGTGAAGCTGATGACAGAAATTAAGTCTGGGACAGAGATGTGGATCTCTTTAAAGAGGGAATACTTGGCAGTACATGAAGGGGTGGAGAGGGAGAGGGCAAAAGATGGGAAGGCTTACGAGTGTTAAGAAAACTGTTCCTCTTCCTTTGGAAGCCCTTGATCATCATACTGTATGGGCCATTTATTTCTCCTGATGACTAATTGGAGACCTCGTGCATGGCCACTGCACCATTCATATCAGCCCTGAAGCAGAGCCCAAGCCTTTTGGGGAGCCTTACCCTTGCTGTAAAACTGCTTTGGAGTAGTTGACCTGTGAGCAGCACAGCTAATCAAGGCCAGTTTTGCACGGTGTGGGGTGCTATGTCCCCTTTGCCCCCTCCCCTCACACTCCATCCTCTCCCAGGAGGGGAGAACCCTGGTTCTGACGGGACCCCTGCTCTCTCCCTGGGCAGAGGATAGTGCATGGCCAGGAGGCCCCTAGTGCATTACTTAGACAACTGCAAGTGACAGCTGGTGTCTACAATCCCCTCTCTGCAGTGTTACCATCAACCTCCCTCTGCTGCCTGTATGAAGCACATCTCTGAACCTTCCTGCATTGGCTCAGATTTGGTCAACAGGTTATTAAGGAATGGGCAAAGAGAGGAATTAATACAGTTACTAAGCAGGGTGGCTTCGTCTCTGTTTCCTGAGAGAAACAAAGCTATATATACAGAAGCAGTGCCTGCATAGCTAAAACAAGTGAGGCTGGAGAGGGAAAGAGGTCAGAGAGCTGCAGTGTCCCTGCGAGCCTCTCCAGTGCTGTGCGTGCATGGCTTCCTGTGAACAAGGACAGGGTGCAGGGTGTCCCCACTACTGCCTTGACCACGTTTCCTGTTAAGCAGTTTTGCTTCCAGTAGCATCCAGGTTAATCTTACCCTGGTTAAAACATCACTGAGCACCTTCCACTTGTCACCACTGGGTTCCTGTATTGGGTTACTTCAGACGTATGTCCTCAAATGAGTAAAAAGATGCTATGTTTGTTTAGAACTACTGGAGCTGATAGTAGTCTGTAGAATCTTAATTTTTTTTTAAATGTTATAAGAGATATTCCTGTTTAACCCTCAAGGTTACATAAAGACAAGGCTACATAAGAGAGACAAGGCGACCACAGACTACTCCAGGCCAGTTTCATTCTCAAAAATTAAGTCTTGTCCTGTCTCTCTCCCGTCTCTTTTGGTATGACTGGCTGTTGGCTCATGTTCAACAAGGTTTTGAGCCATCTCTCTGTCGTGGCAGGCTTTCCCCACTTTCCTTTCTTTACACTTACCTGCCACACAGACTCTCAGTCTGTAATATTAAATTGACAGTCTCAGTGTCTGCTTTTATAAATCTTGGGCACTTGAGCTATGTAATGTTTTCTCTTTCTCAAGGATATGGCCATTCCAAATGACACGTTTAATTTCTTCCACCTTCCAAATCCCACACCTTCATCACAACATTATCAACCCTGACTTTGGCAAGCAGGGGCTTAAATCAACCCTTTCCATTCCTTTTTGCTGCTTCAAAAGATCACTCTCTTAGACAGCAGCTTAGACAACCTCACTTTTTGTACCGTGACACTGCTCCCCTCTTCTTCTTTGTAACCATATACAGGTGACTTCTTGTCACTGTCAAGGTTCTTCATGTTCCAGTCTCTACCTTTCTCTCTTTTTTTGTATCAAAAAGGGGATCAATACTGCAGAGTAGGTCACAGTGCCAGAGTTTGCTCTATTTCATTTTCAGGTGAACGTCTTCAGACTCTCTCCCTCTTTGCCCTTTACACTCAGAGGAGATCAGCAAACCACATCAGTGAGAAGTACTATCACCTGTCTCACACTAACAGCATGATAGCTGCTTCTGTCTAATGGCCTTGCTGTGCTTTATCAGCTCTTAAAAAGGCTATTATTTCATTCCATGTTTGCACAGTGTGCAGTGCAACTAAGCTCTCTTAGGCTCCCTGACAATACAAATAGAACAGAAGGAACTGAAATCCAAGTTTTAGCCACTGGTGCTCCTGTATTTACTGTGGGAAGAACAAAACTGAGCATTTTAACTTCTGGGTATGAATGACTATCGTATGAATTCAGATCTGCGCCGAGTCAACACATTACTCACATCATTAACCTTAAGTCCTAAGGCACTTTTCACAAGCTTAAAGCTGAGCATTTTAAAAGGTTTCAGGAATGTGCCTGTAATCTTTAAAATTGCCACTGTACTTTTATTTTTCATGAAACTTGTTCATATGGAACAAATTCATGTTTCTAGACTTAATTCCAACAATAGATAATTTCATTTAAAGCATCATTATAAAAGTTTTATTTACAAGGGACTTAAGGACCAGTGCAAGTTGAACCAAGAGAATATGTAAAAAGGAAGCAAGTTACTTTTGCCAACAAGAGAAAAAAAAGACTTTTTTTCTTCTGGCTGAGTTTTTACATAGATTTGTTTTAATAAAAGTCTTTATGTGCACATGTTGTCTGTTCATTGTGAAAAAAGGCATAGGGGCTCTGTGTGATATAGCTGTGGACTGGATCTGTCCTACGTGAATTTGGGCAAGTCATTTTACTTCTCTAGGTCTCAGCCTCTCCCACCAGAAAATGTCAACGCTTGTAAGGTACTATGGTATCCAGAAGATGAACTGCTGCAGAGGCACCAGTTAGTGTTACTGTTATCAAGTTTCTGACAAGTCAGACCTCTAGGAAGGCAGAGAAAAATGGTGAATGTACCATTACATAACACAGCTATGACTTCATTGCACAATCATATGAGGGGAAAGAGAGACTATCAGAAAACTGGCAAAGGGGTAAAGAAAATAAGCAAAAACAAGGCATGTGAACTTTCGCACGTGCTGCCGTTGAAACACTCAGGAACAAACTCCAACCAACCTTTCAGATGTTTCAAAAACATTATGTCAACCTTTCCATCTCCCCCCACGCAATGTCTTGTACTCCTATGTGGTCTCTGTCCTCCTCCATAATGCATCAGAAATATTTAATCACCATTGTTATCATCTTTTGTCAACTATGGCATTAGATCTGTTCAATCAGATGCAGACAGTGAGGTCAGCATAAAGCATTCAAATGGTGACAGAAGCAGTTTGCTATGCATAAAGGAGTTGGTTATTATATCACATGTTTAACTTCATAGGTTTGGATCATCTTTAGCTAAATATCTAGTTATTTAACAGCTGTTATGAGTCAGCCAGAGAGAGGATTAGTTCAAAAAATGTGGAGGTAAGAAATGCTTTAATCTTGAGCTACAATAGAAGAGCAAGTCTGGTCAGGTCATGTCTAATAAAGGTGGTTCTCCAGTAGTACTTAGGAGTTTATCACTGTTCATACAAAACAGGAGATGGTTTGATATAGTTAATCCTGCCATCTTCATATTAACCCCAGCAATTTCAGAGATAGTTGGGAGAGTTATTTTTCAGGACATGGTACCATGCTCAAGCATTTTCAGATAAGATAATTTTGCAAATGGGTACTAAAGTGGTTTTTCTTATGCAAAGCCTTGTATACTCATCATTCTGTCATGTCTCAAGGTTTTTGGGATTTTCTGTGATGGCGATATCTTAATGACTTCTTGCTAGCATGTCTTCACATCACTTCTTTTGTAAAGGTAATGGAGACATTGAGACATGAGGTCAGTGTTCCAGTTTTTGTCCATATCCTCTACCTCTAGCTAAGAAGCATAAAGAGCATGAGAATCTGTAAAGCTGTCAGAACGGCTATTGGAAGATATCCCAGTTTCGTGGGTTTCCAGTTTAATGTCTCCACACCATGTTTAATTTAGCTTGGCAACCACAGGTTTAGAGTACCAGGAGAACAGGCATGGAGGCAAGGCATATCCAGGCACAGCTAACCCATTACTGCTGAGCTTCAAGTGGTCACTGTTGCCACTGAGACATGTTAGAATAGCCAGAAAAGGGCAGTCCCAATACAACTCAGAAACACAGGTGTGGGAATGCTGACTCTAACTTCCCTCCAGACTAGAGAAATAGGATTGAAAACCCTGGCCTAACATAGTTGTGATGGGTAGGTGCTAAATGTCTGTAAGTTGTGGGGCAGGGTGTGAAAATCAACACAGCACCCAAACAGCTGCAAGGCTGAGGATCTGTCAGCCTTGAACCCCTGCAGCCCGTAGCAGTATTGCCTCTGAAAAACTTTTCTTAAAACTGGAAAATCTGCAGAAACTCCCTCACACAGAATTGAAATCCCACTGCTGGGAAAAGGTTAACTCACTGAAGTCCCCATGGAAAATGTGGGCTCTTATGCATTTCAGGCACTTACTCTAGACCCTGTTTGTTTGTTTTTTAATTCAAATTACATAATATCCCATAAAAAAGAAGCCAACATTTCTTCCCAAGTATTTATAAAAATAAAGACTGCTTAGCCAATGTTCAGGGATGCAGGGAGGAACATGCTACCAGCTGGAAGTTAAATAAATACAACTGAATTGCTAGTCACATTTCTAAGGATGTGTTAAAATCAACCTGTGGCTACCTAGGCAATTTCTGAAAACCCAGAGTATACAAGGAGTCAATCACAAATCAGGCAAAGGAACTATGAAGACAAAGCACTAAAGCAAAGAGAAAGTTTCTGGGAAAGTACAGTCTCTGTCTCACTTGTTCTTAACTTTTCCACTTGCTAGCTGGGAAACAGTATAGTAGGAACTAGCAGACAGCAAACTGGTTTGCATTTGGACATGTAAAAAAAAGTCTGTAATAAAAATTCAACTGTAGTTCAAATGTAACGCTCATTGATTTTTTTCTCTTCTCATGAATTCCCCACTGGTGTTGTAAAAAATATGTCACATAAGATCTGTCAGAATTATTTATTTTCTGTAATTATAATAATGCTAGAAACCTGCAAAAATTGAAACAGTCAAATAGAAAAACAGTGAGGAAACTTATGCTGTTAAGCAAGAAATCCAATTCTGTTCTTAAGTAAACAAGAAAGCCTGAGGGAAACCCCATAAAAACTGTTCTAAAAATAGGATTATAGTTTTTCTACAATGACGCATGTTTCCAGTTTACAGTTTTCCTTATTATTAAGAATTATGTGCCACACTCAGCCTGATTTGCAGCTTTGAATTCTTTAGAAGAAGTTTTGGTATTGGTTCTCAT
>WEKW01006140.1:1050-15172 GCA_013389905.1 Sula dactylatra | reverse complement strand
ACTTCCTCCAAATATTCTACTAATATTTCAGGATTGTGCACTTGTGCAGGGGTGAAGTCCCAAAACACTGAGGTGCCCACCGTCCTAGGTATTTGCCCATACTGTCCCACATACCCTGCCACTCATAACTATCAAGTCTTGGGGTAGACATCTGGATGATATTTTTAAATTGCTTATTAACCTTAGACAAAACCGAAACAATCTGCCATAGGAATATCAACAGATGTATCTTAACTACCCAAGGATGTTCCAATTCTGAAAAGTTGTTGGAATGAAGGAGGAGGCATTACAGAAGACAGTAGCTAAGGTGCCATTCTGTATTTCCTCCACAAAAAACCTCTCAGAGGAGGAGGTACAATTGCTAATTGACTCTATGAAGTGGTACCCAAAGTACAGTAACAGCTTCCACGCAAGACCCAAATAACCGATAAAACTCAAGGCAAGTGTTTTAATAATAAATCTCCTAGGCAAAACATCTCTAACCACTGCAGAGCACAGCAAACTACAAAACCCAACACCAATCTTTAACGTGTACTTCAAAATCAGCATGCTGTAGGTCTGACAAACTAATATCGAGAACATATGAATCAGTACTGTGCCCAGCAACTGTTATTATCTCAAACCCTTCGTGACCCACGTTGGGTGCCAAAGAGGACTGTTTTGGTTTAGCCCCGGTCAGTAACTAAGCACCACACAGCCACTCGCTCACTCCCCCTACCCCTGCAGGATGGGGGAGAGAATCAGAGGAGTAAAAGCAAGAAAACTCGTGGGTTGAGATAAGGACAGTTTAATAATTAAAATAAAACAGCAATAATAATAGTAATAATAATAATGAAAAGGAAAATAATGAGCAAGTGTGATATGAAACCTTGGAAGAAGGGAAAGAGGGAAAAAAACCTAACCAAAACCAAAACTGAACAAGTGCTGGAACCACTCACCACCTGCTGACTGACACTGCCAGTCCCCAAGCCGCAATTGCTGCTTCCCCCGGTCAACTTCCCCCAGTTAATATACTGGGCATGACGTCACATGATATGGAATATCCCTTTGGCAAATTCAGATCATCTCTCCTGGTTGTATCCCCTCCCCTCCCAGCTTCTTTTGCACCTGGCAGAGCATGGGAAGTTGGAAAAGCCCTTGACTAGTGTAAGCACTAACTAGCAACAACTAAAACATTGGCGTGTTATCAACATTATTTTCATATTAAGTCTAAAACATAGCATTATACTAGCTACAGTGAAGAAAATTAACTATCCCAGCTAAAACCATGACAGAAACTCAGTTCTCTTTCTTTCTAGATGCTAAATAATAGACTAAAGAGAACAATACCTTAAATCAGAGATTTGAACATTATACATAGTGTTTAATACATGGTTTCAACACATTTTAAGAATATTATTTTAAACAATCACAGATACCGATAGATTTGTTTTGGTTAGTCCACAATTCCAAATAAATGTACATGTAAAACTATTTTTTACCACCTCACAGTGTAGCAAACAACAGATTTCAAAGCAATTCTAACATAAATAGACTTCTACTATGTGTGATATGTTACATCTGTTATTTCTTTCCAAAATAAAGGAAATTAATTATATCATTCTAAATTGTAAAGCTTTAGGCAATCAGAAACTCCCACAAACCTTTCATCTTTATGTTTGGTGGAGGTTTTTTTATAATATCCGTTTCTTCCCAGATTAAGTATAAAATATGGGATTTTCCAACAGACCGGTTCAGAATACACTTTAAAGGACAAAATTATCATGAAGAAATAGAATCACACATACATAAATTTAATTTCAAACAGAAACTATCCTTAAATATTCTCCAGAGGTAAGAATTCAAGTAAAAATAAATTTTATTATAGGTCACATCAAAAAGATAAAATATGGGAAATCTAAAACTGCTATACAATTGAAAATATTTAACTTTATAGACCAAGAATTGTATTTCTTGGAAGTCACTATTATTGTTAGTCACTTGGAAGTCAAATACAAATATTAAAATCCCTATGATGATATTCAGTCTCAAAAAGTAAAAGTTATTACACTGAATAGAAGTTAATTGTACAATGCAAATGAATTACTGTGCAATGTTAAGTGGAGAACAGCTGCAGAAACACTGCAAGCAGCAGAACTACAGGAAAAAATAATCCAGAATCATGCATTTTTAGGAGTTAACAGGATACTCCTATAAAAAGGAGCATTTGCTTAGAATTGAAAAACTAGAGGAATTATATAAATTTATGGGGGAATATTTTTCCATTTTACTTGGCATTAAATACAGTATATAGTTCAGTGAAGAAAATAAAAGACAAGAAACATCATAAATATGCACATGCATATACATGAGTACACCAGGGAGAGTTGAGCAGAAATACAAGAATGACAGGAGATTTAGAAAACGTGACCTATCAGGAGAGATTAAAGGAATTGCATTTGGGTGCTTAAAGAAAGGGAAGAATGGGAAGGTTATGGAGAAAATAATGACTAATTGTTCTCTTTACCCATGAAAGACAGATAAAGAGGATATCAGAGGTAGGGGTCCCATGACACAGAACTCTGTTTCTGATACTGTGAGAAACTTGCAGCCATGTCTATAGCCAGGGAGGTGATAACTAGAAAGGCAAATTGTAAAAATGACTATGAATGAAGAAAAAATAGATATTGTGATAAAAAGTTATCTTCAGATGCCATACATTAATCAATATGAATTTAGAAATATTGGGTATTGGATGATGGTTTCAAATTGACAATAAAGGATCAGGACATGAAGAGGGAGATGTGGAAATTTCAGGAGTAATCAGGCATCTTGAAGCCCCTGAAGTCTTTGCTAGAGGTGCTGAAATCCCTGTGCATACATTTGTTCCACATGCTGTGCGCAGAGTGGAGTCTGAGCAGAGGGTTGGGATTCTGTGCTGTAATCAAAGGCATTGCACTCTTCCAGGTGCTCAAGATGATATGGAAGAAGCAAAGTAAGCTGAATAGTTCTGTAGTATCTCTTGTACCTTGGAGGTACACTTACTGTATTCGATGGAATGCTCTCTTACATTCCTAGTTAATCAGTCATCTTGTGAGAAAACTTCACTCTTTTGCCCTGAGAAAATATGCAGTTAATGTACCTTTGGGGTCTTGCATCAACTGAGATATACTCTTCCTCCCACGAGTTGTATTTCTGGTCTCTTTCAGTAGGACTGAATCTGTTTACCAAGGGTAGAAATTACTACCTGTGTTCAGAGCCTGCGCTGCCTTAGTAGAATATGCGGATATAAGCTGGCTATAAGTAATTTTGGTGAGAAAGAATTTCAAGACTGAAAGAGCCAGAAGGAAGCAAAGAAGAAGGAATGTTAATAAAACAATCTACTAGTCAATGTTCTGAGCTAGCCATAATGTGTACTATAACCTAGTCTTTTTTCCTAGGACTGATACATACTATCTTAGGTAGTCTTCAAGCATGTAAAACAAACAAATGAAAAACAAAACAAGATCAAGAAAAAAGGAAAAAAAAAAAGAAAAGAAAAACAAACAGAAAGCAGCTTAGGAAGCAGGGATTGCAATTCAGAAGTCCTTGTTTGTAGGTTAGTACATTAACCAAAAAATAAAAGCATACTTACACGTATCCATTCTCTTTCTGGATCCATGATGCTGGTACAACTTCAGCAGAGCAACCCATAAGATGCCTTCATTTCTATCTATACAAATTAGAGCATGACTTATTCTGATTCCCTAACGATATAGAGAACACAAAACAGCCTTTTACTTTCTGCTAGTTCTATAATTATTGTAATGTCCTATGAAAGGTAAAAGCTTAGTTAATGCACAGTCATTGCAAGGCTTTCAGTCTATCTGCAATTCTCAGTTAGTCCATTTGCTGCTCAGACCTTTAGAAGTACTTGAATTTCTATTGTTCTTTTTTAGTAACTCTATGCTATGGGTCTCCTCTGCTCAACATGCAGAAATTATGCTTCGTTGTTGTGTGCTGTCAAAGCTTCAACAACCTGTTCACCTGAGACCACTGTGGGGGATCAGTAGCTAAGAGGAGTTGGAACAATGTAGCTTATTTACAGGAGCTTGTTCTGAAACACTGATGTAGCAAACAAAATGAGTAATAACATGCATATTGTAACTTTGGTGTTTAGATTTTGTAATTTTTTAGAAGGTCGTCACACAATTAAGTTCCTTATTTTCACATACTGCAAATTATCAGCACATGCCATGCCATCATGAGCAAATAAAAAGTGATAAAACTCTTTTACCAGTGATTCAGAAAACAGATACAATATGATGCTTTTTTTATTTTTTTTTTTATTCAGCATTGTCTTAAACTTCATGTTAGTAGGCAGCAAACAGAGTAAAGACTCTGAATTATACAGTTGAGTTAATTAGGATTGTTAGCCAGTAGGCTGGAACAGATGCTATTTATGCAATATGTTCTGGTAGGTACAGGTGTAAAAAGAGTAGTCAGAGATTTCAGGTATTAATTTTCTGTAGCTACATGAAATATATTCTGTATTCTATTTCTGCCCTATGCTTTCATCTTACTCCAGTAATTTGCATCCCTGACCATGTTTTGTGCCAAAAATAGCAAGTCCCAGGACAGACAAAGCCTGTAGACAGACTAGACAATTGGTTAGATCTAATTTTTATATCAAAATGTTAAAATTCACCTCATTACCCAGCATACTTGCCTCAATTATTTATCCCATTAACCTGAGGCTAAAGATGCTGCATATGATACCAGTTTCTCTAGAGGTTAATCTCAATGGATCTTTGTCAAGGTTAAAGGCTTGTTACAGGATAGAATGCAGAAATACCACTTTTACTAACATCCTGTCACATTTTCTTTTTTTTTCGTTTTTTGTTTTTGGGTTTTTTTTTTTTTTTTGAAATTCAATTTAAGCTTCAGAATGTACTATTAAATTTTAAGTATTTTTAAATGCTTGATAGTATGAAGTCGCCAGAGAGGAAAATTTAATCAGTAAAGCTGGAAAACTAGTGAGAATGTTCTGAGGGTTTATTGTGAGGTGCTGATGTTACCCTGTTGTTATTTTGTAAAAATTCTGTTTGCCTGCTTATGTGAGAATTTTGGCTCATCAAAATTCCAATGTTCCAATGTTCTCTTGTCCAAGAATTCCCAACACTGGCTAACATATCTTTCTTAAACTATAGACTCATACTGAAAGAAATACTGGTTACTATTTGATGCAAACTACTTTAAGTGCTAATGCAGAAGCCAACCCTAATATTAGCAAAAATCTGGAGGACCTCACCTAAAAGAAAAACAAAGTTGTTCTGTACTCAAGAATCTATACATTTAAGAAATGTGAACTATGTTAGAAGTGGTGGGTATTTGGAGACTGCCATCTGGTCAGGAGTGGGCAGCTGAACAGTGATAACAGGATGCTCAAACTAGTCTAGGAACTCCTTGTTTCTGGGCAAAGCATCCTCATCCCTCCCACACCATTCTCCAGACCACAGAAGAATTAAGGTGAGAACAAGTTTTGCTGTCCTGATTTAGCGTACACTGGCCAAGTGCAGGGTTGTTTAACAGGTGCTCCCTGATAACACCAAGCACACGATTCACATACCTCATTATGCCTTTCTTCTATTTCTCAACCCTACTTTCACCATCCTAGTACCTTCCTTCCCTCGCATCTCTCTTGTCTTGGTTAATCATTCCACCCCAATGGCTTTTTCCTCACCAGTACCAGTTTTGCTACATTTGCACCCAAATTTGATATTTCTGATATTTTTAGCTGGGGTATGTCAGCCTTATATTTTATTACTGACAAGGTTACCAGGGCATGCTGGCCTTTCAAGGCTCTGCTCCCCAGTTATCTCTGAATTTTGATCATTTCTCACCTAACTCCTCCCTTCTAACTGCCTCTGCAATCCATTCTTAATGGTGATCTCTGTAATTTTCCTCAGCTTCTCACACCATGTTTGTCACTTCCAGTGGTTTTCCATGCTTTATTTAGTTAACCTTAACCCCAAGTCATGGCCTAGTTGATTGATTAGTCATTTGCCTGCAACACTAGTAATGTCTAAAATTCCATTTATTAGAAGAAGCATACAGAGCAGTTTTTGTGACCAAAAGTTACTTTAATCTTTAGAAAGCAACATAAAATTAATAAATGCCTTTTACCTACTGGTTTAGATGGGAGCAGACACTGGAAAAATTTTCTACACACAGTTAGAATCATTTTCATCATTTCTTTTCAAAATAGCAAAGAAGTATACACAGAAGCAGAAGAGGAAGTGGAAGAAAGCAGAAAGACAAATAGAAGACATGAGAAAGATAAGAAAACTTAGAAAAGACAGGAATAAGAATGTTTCTGCTCTGAAGTTAGGAAAGATACTTTCTAGTTTGTCTCTAGTTGTATAATAAATCATATTAGTCCGTTTTTCTGCCTATTTGCTGTGCCTGGAAGTAACAAATCAAGACTTTTATAACTGGCTGTGCAGTTAAGAATTTCTTCCATGGCTCTTTTGTCTTGCTAAATAATTCAAGTCCCTTTATTTAACAAGGCTTTTCTTATAGTAAAGTGTAGAAATTGTTCCAATAAGTGATGGCATGATTAAATTATCCTCTGCTAATTTGTTTATAACAGGGACAAAAAAGGTAGCTGTTAGGATATGGTGACCTTGCATCCTGACAGTGGAACCTCCCCCTCCCCCATGCCACAGCAGCCCTGGGGCTGGGCCAGACCCACCCTGACAGACCAACAGGAGAGGCTTCGTGGGTTGGGGCACCCTTTGGGAATGATGACAGAAGGGGCTGGTCAGTACATGTGCACAGCTGTGCCTGCACAGGCCAGCACAACCTCTCCCATCTCCTCCAATTGAACTCCTTTTCAGATGGTTTTCCTGGGCAAGGGGCAGGAAAGCAAACATGCACAAGGAGAGGGGAACTATTTTTCTTCCCAGATGGAAACAACCAGTCTGTTCAAATCTTCCAGAATAATGGATTTACTTCCCTTCTAAAGATTTAAGGATATTTTCAAATGAAAAATCATTTGCTTTATACAAAGATCACATATAGAATATTCTCTTGTATCATAATAACCATAATACTATATTACAAGCTGCCTTCTTTGTTCATGTTTTAACAGCTTAGGGATACAATGAAAATGGATTTTGAATGTCATTGTGAAGTAAAACTTACTATTAAGGAATTACAAATAAACAATATGAATCTCCTTAAATAATGTTGATGTTTTATGTGAGAGTTAATGCTAAACCATTTTAAGAACTTAAAATAATATTTACTTGCCCAATTTCATTTAAATATTGAATAATTCAATCCATTGATCTTGTATTTTCCAACCAGCATGAAGTGGTTGCTGATTAATCAAATGAAGGCTATAGAGTCCATTTTGAAAGCAAAAGATAATTTCTTAATTTTTAATATGAAATGAGGTGATTTATAGTATTTATTCAAAGCCAGTCAGAGCCTTATCCAAAAGCTGATTAAGGCAAATCACTATTTCCGTTGATTTCAGCAGGTTTTCAATCAAGCCTCCAAGAACAAGAAACGATTATAAGTGTCTGACTGAAATATGAGTCAGGCAACCCTGAAAGATTTATTATAGTGTCTGAATAGGACTTGAAAAACTTACAATAATTTAAGTAGGGTCTTTTTCTATGAAAAGTTAATTTGGGGCTGAATTCAAAGGCATTGGAAAGTGTCTGAATCAAAGAAGTTATTGTTAGATCTAAGAAACAAACTTAAGTATCTGTAAGATAAATGTTGGAAATTATAGGGTAAGATTCAGCTCTGCTTCTAGACACGTAAATGTGAACTTGTGTCTTTGTGAGGAGGGTGAACCTGTTACGGCAAGCAGAGAAATTGTCACTGCTGTCAGTAGGGTGGAATCCCCTTTTCTAAATGTAATCACATGACTGGCCTCTTTCTGCTCCTACAGAAAAGCATGGGTGTCCTGTGGGTCGTGTATTACATCTGTCAATGCTCATGTCATTTTACCAATCTTCTGGCATGTGCCCTGTATTTATGCAGCAACATCCCACTCTGATTAGAGTTTATGGGTCTTGCAAGATACCCAAATGTAGGTGTCAGCTAGAAGATTAGTTGAATGAGGCTCTGCACCCCATTGACAGTATTGACTATACTGTCATTTGAGATCTATGTGAGAGCTTTGACAAGTTTTTACAAGCTATCTCCATCCTGAAAGAGAAGTTGATACTCTGCAGTGTGTTCTGTGTTAATGTGGTTATATGGCTATTTCATTAATCAGTGCCACATTGCAGAGTGATGTTCCTGCCTTTTTATTTCCCTTTGACATGGATCCAGCACTCCTGTTTATGCAATGGCTATGCATCAAATGGGATGAATGGACACAAAGCTCATGTTAAGAAAAATATAACATATTTCTACGTTGCAGAAGTTTCACTTAGGTTAGTGTTATAATGAGTAGAAATTCGAGCTATCAGTCAGGGCTTAACTTAAGCAATCAAAAATGGCAAAAATCCATTGTTTTTTACAGGTGAATATGACTCATTGCACCAAAGATAAATGGTGCAATGATCAAAATATGATAGTCAAGATACTTGTCCAGACAATTGTACATAAAGTAGATGTTAAAGTAATAAATTAAATGAATTAAATGTCTAAATTTTTCTGGGAAGCATACTCAGGAAAACAGTCGATTTGTTATATTCCTGAAAAGGAAAATATGACACATGGGGAAATTCCCATGCATTAAAACTTCAAATACAGAGTTCTTTTTTTTTCAGATCTGTTTTTACTATTCCAGATAGACACTCCACTAAAACTGGAAAGATGCTGAAGCTGGAAGATCATTAATATGTGATCTGAATCCAAACTGCCATTCTTAAATAAGAGATTGAGTCTGTCTGCCTGCTGATACTCCCTGAGAATAGATACAGCTGATTAACCTAGCTTGCAATGTAGTGTTACTCTGCCATTGCACTTGATGAAGTTGGCTGAAAAAGTATTATTTTTCATCCTGGGAAACCTAATACTTACAAAACAAAGAGTTTCAGGCTCCAGGAGGTTTCTGTAATATAGCACACTTCAGCTAAAAATCTGGCAAAAGAAATGGGGTGTCTCTAAAATTTAGAGACTGCATTGATTTGTAAGTTGTAATCTACACAGACCATCTAACTGGAAGAAAATGATAGAATTTCAAAACTAACTTTTTTAATACGTCTAAAAATTATAACTTAGGTACTGTACTTCAAAAATGAAAATGGTTCAGAGGGTTACTAAAAATCCTGAGCCAATCATTTTCCTTTATATTATTTTAGAGGCTGGCAGGTAGTATGTTCTTGTAGGAGACTACAGCAAAATGTTATTCATATTTTAAGTTTGACTATTAAACTCTTTAATCTTACTGTTGTCCTGAGGGTTAGGAAACATGCTTAACTACAGCATGCCTAAGTATGGAATGAAAACTGAGATGCTATTAGAATGTTCATATACAAAATATCTGGTTTTAGGTGCTATGTTATTGATACATTTCGAAATATGCTTTGTTA
Source organism: Sula dactylatra (assembly GCA_013389905.1). NCBI lineage: Eukaryota > Metazoa > Chordata > Aves > Suliformes > Sulidae > Sula > Sula dactylatra. The sequence goes on along the minus strand of WEKW01006140.1, from coordinate 5,654 downwards.
TAAATATTTTAATTATAAGTTTTAACAGGAAAAAATAGGGGTAAAATTTCTACTGACAATTATTATCTAATACAGTGATGATGGCTTCTCATGTTAAATATGTCCAAATGATTCTAGAGTTATGGTGATCAGGCCTGAATCACAGTTTCATAGTAAATCTTAAACATCTCATACCAAAAAGATGGACCATGTTCTAAAGAGATTTTGTCCAGCTTCTGCAGAACAAGAAATATCCAAGTTTCATCTTTATGGAGATGTTAGATACAGTATCCACACCACTTGTTCAATTGGCAGTTCTTGATTAAATGTGAATAAAATTATTTTTCAGAAGATACTCTTGTTCCTTTCTAAAACTTATCACCTTGGCCTGTCTTACTGAATTTTATATCTCACATGTCTCAATTGCATAGAGAGTTTTCATCAAGAAAAGTTATTAAAACATTCCATAAAAACAGAATATTTGTGAGGTTTCATTCTTTTCAGTTCCAAACCTCCAATAAGAGATTACTATCTTATGTAACTTAATTTTCTTTTTATTTTAATATTACCAAATCTTTGTTTTTATTACTTTCAGTCATAAAGAAAAGAGTTCTTGTTTATTTATTTAAATAATTTTCCTTTAGCCAAGGTTTATTTTTACCAAGTATCATGGTTTTAGCTGGGATAGTTAATTTCCTTCACTGTAGCTAGTATAGTGCTGTGTTTTAGACTTAGTATGAAAATAATGTGATAACACAGTAACGTTTTAGTTGTTGCTAGGTAGTGCTTACACTAGTCAAGGACTTTTCCAGCTTCCCATGCTCTGCCAGGTGCACAAGAAGCCGGGAGGGGAGGAGATACAACCAGGAGAGCTGATCCGAATTGGCCAAAGGGTATTCCGTATCATGTGACGTCATGCCCAGTATATTAAGTGGGGGGAGTTGGCTGGGGGAGGCAGCGATCACGGCTTGGGGACTGCAGGTGGTGAGCGGTTGCAACACTTGTGGGTTTTCTTTTTCCTTTTCCTTATTTTCCTTGGGTTTCATTTCTCTCTCTGGTTATTTCTTTTTATTATATTATCATTATTATTATAATTACCATTACTACTCTTACTATTTTATTTTAATTACTAAACTGTTCTTATCTCAACCCATGAGTTTTCTTGCTTTTGCTCCTCCGATTCTCTCCCCCATCCCACAGGGGTTGGGGGAGTGAGTGAGCAGCTGTGTGGTGCTTAGTTGCTGACGGGCTAAACCACAACACCAAGAAGTTCCATGCTCAAAATGTTTATCTGTTTTAATACCTTAAGCCTTAGTACCATTTGGTTTGACAGTAACACAATTTCCAAACACATTTATAGGTAAATTTCCCTTGTATATTTGAACCAAACTCATCTGCTGACATACTAAGCACAGGAAGAAAGCTGAAATGCTTTAGTCTGTCACTTCTCAGGTGCCAAGGTTTCTATCATTCAGCTGTTTTCTAGATGAATTCTTTCAAGTTATTATGATTAGGACTTTTCTGTTCTTCCAGCTTCTGTGCAACTAGTGTTAATTTGACAGTTCTTTACTGCTGGAAATAGCTTGTCCCTTGGTTCTTCTCTAAAATACCTTTTGTGTTTTGACACCAGTAAACACATCTCTACAGCTCACACTGAACTAGAAAGATAAGCCATCTTAAGCCCTCTTAGTGTTTTGACCAGAAGAGCTGTTTCCAGTCACACCTTTGACTTGAAATAAATAAAAAAAAAAAAAAAAAAAAAAAGGGAATAACTCCAAAGCAAAGAAAATGTGATAGATAACAAGGGAGTGCAAGGAAGAAAAAAATATTTTGAGTGTTATTTAATGTTAACATTGAACTAAGGAAGAAAATATGAAAATTATCTGTGACTCTGGTCGAACTCTTCTGTTGCATATATCCTGTGCAACAGAATTCAGCTGAGGTCCACAGGCCAGTTTGTATAGCTGGGGTTCACATGATTCAGGTAACAACAAAAGTGTGACAGTTGTTGCTGTTCTGTCAATATTCACTATTACTTTTTTTCTCCTCTATGCAGTTAACTAATATATGAAATTAGGACTACGTATAAGTATTTATTTTGTTTTCACAAATACATTTAAATTTCTTTTAACTTATACTTCTCTCTTAATTTCCTGGCTTTCTAATGCTTACTTAGGGGATTAGTTTAACATGCCTGTAGTTTTTATATCTTTAGCCACCATTAACTCTACTACAATACTTAAGCTTTTTCTTATCAATGAAGGTATACTAGTTTTATAAGTAAAATAAAAAGTTTGATACATTATACGTACTCACATTTGTCTGACAATGTTTTCCAGTGATCTTAGTGTCATAAGAAAAGCAGCAAAACAGTGTTAGTAAATTGGCTGCATACTATCTATAACAAGAAACTTGATAAAATTATAACCATTTTGACCATTAAGTCTAACATGGACATAACTAGTGTTTAATTTATGCTTAAAATATGTTACAGAAATAATAAAAAGCCATTTTTAACACTGGGTTTTCAAATTTCTCTTACTACACTGATCAAATATTCTTTCAACAGAAGCTGATGCCTGGAGGACACTGTAAGAACAAGGTAAGGATACTTGTATTGTACAAGCATACTTGTACATACTAAGTATTCTTGCATCTCTAGCCTTTTGCAGACAAACTGATATGGATTTAGTAGAAGTGAACATTGGCACTGCATTTTTATTTTTATTTCAATTTCAAAATTTGTGCTATTTTATGGTTGATACATCATATCTCTATAAGTTTCAGGAATGAGGTAAATACAGGTAGTGCAAGAGGAATGTAGTGTTTCAAAGGCATTTGTATATATTCTCAAAGCCCTTTTCACTTAATCATGTTTTTAGATATATCACTCTGATATCCAATGTTTAAAAAAGTCTTATAAAAATCATAAATGGAGCTATAAGAACAAGAAGAAAAGTAGCAATTAAACAAATGTGTATATGTGACAAAAAGTAAACTCTTAAGATGTCTTATTATTAATTGTTAAACCTTCTGATTTTTTTTTTCTCCTTTTTCTTTTTGTACAGCTTTAGCAACTGAAATCAATGCATTCTACTAGAATCTCACATTCTATATTAATGCTTAAAATATTAGTGGAAATGTTGGCTATGAAATATGAGCATGATTGAGACAATCAAAATAAAAAATGAAAAAATTTTATACTATAAGTTTATATTTTTATTTTTCATCTGTCTTCAGAAAGTCTGAAGCATCCTTCCTGACTGTTGTGTGTATCCGAACACAGTCCACTATGCAATAGGTACTAATGAAGAAGTTTCTGTTAAACAAAGATGTAATCCTCTTTGCTGCACTGGTGCTTAAGATACAATCTTTTCTCTTTGTCAAAATTTCCATGATCAGAGTTGTGATCTGTTTAGAAATTCCTAATATAGATTACAGAATTCCTGTCACCGTGAAATCTGGGGTCATTCACTCAGCTGTCAGACTCTGAATGATTTGTATTACAAATATTTCACCTTCTATAACATTAGTTCTGTCACAAAAAGAGGACATTCTTTACTGAAAAGACAGAACAAAATTATCTATCAAAAGAGCAGTTACCATGAGGTCATCCTCACATAGGAAAGACAGTATAAACACTTTCATGATCCAGCTTTTGAGACTTTTAAATATAGTGACTGCTATGATATTGTTAATCTCATCCATGTCTGCCTCCAACATAGATAGATTCATCAATAACTATGACAAATTTGCTTCAATTTTTCATTATTCTGTTAAATCTGTACTGATAAAACATTTTTTTTCCATATTACTTGAATGAAGTTTTGTTGTGAAAATTAATTGAATCTAAAAATACTGAAGTTCTGACATGAAATACTCAAAGAACTAAATGCAGCATTTGGTTTCCACCTAAATTACTGTTGGTGCTGTCAGTATCCCTTCGTCACTTACTTCAAGACATTATTGTGAGGCAGCAATTGATAAGGGACTAGCTCTAAAAATTAACCATTTGAAGAGTTCTTGTTTAATTTCACTTGCAACTTCATAGTTTGCATATCTCTCCAATGTGTTTCCTCTTTCTTAAAGTCATCTGTAGATTTCAATAGTTAGGAAATTATATGCACTAGTGAGTAAAATGAAAATCCATCAATGTATTCTCGTTAGTTTTAGACAAATACTAAAACATTTTAAAAAGAAAAAAAACAGTCAAAAGGTCTCATCAGGCTGTTTTACATCTTGGTGTTAATTTCTAATTGTTAGGCTTTGCAAACAAAAATGCATACAAGTGGCCATTTCAGATGCTATATTTCTTATTTTACTTACTTGTTTGTTGCCAAATATGCTATCACTGTAGAATTAAAAGTAATGTTTTTCACAACATTTTTCTTTAAACTTTTTAACGTAGATTTCTGCATCTGGAATTAAACATATTTCAATTAATTACACATAAATTTATTGATATAACATTTTATATTTTTTCAATAAATAAATACACTAAAATCACTAAGAATATTTTGAGATTAACTCCTTTTTATTTTGACAATCTGTACCAATGCTGTACTATGTGAAACATTTTAGACAAAGGATCCTTGCTTAACAGCTTTGTTGAGATAAAACCTTAG
>WEKW01006138.1:221606-236586 GCA_013389905.1 Sula dactylatra | reverse complement strand
TTGTGTTTGGGGCATTTTTCTCCAGAGAGGAAAATGACTGCTCTAAAGCAAATCACAGCAAGCACTGTCAAAAGATAGTGACAGAGTGACAAACACCCTCCCCAGGCAGTGGCCTCTGTTTAGTGTCAGACCCATTCCAGCCCTCATTGCACTCCTACTGTGCTTCTTTAGGCAATGTTCAAAGCCAGATTTAACTGATTAATGCCAACATACTGACTAAAGTTTCTCATAGTTCAAATCCTGTCAGTAGTGTGGGTGTCATGAATCGTCTTAGGTATGAGTAGTGGTGAATTAAAAGGTAAGAGCTGAGCCTGCTTTCCAACACAAACTGCTTAGCCAGCAGAAACAATTCCATACTGAAATAAGAAAGCTGATTTATAAAAAAAAGCCATACAATGTTTTGCAATTTGGAATTCACAATGTTATTTTTTCACTTAGAGAAAAAAATACTTAGAATAAACTCTTTCAGCTAACGTAGGAAGAGGATGAGAGCAAATCTTGAGATCATGTGATTTCCGCTGAGAGGAGAATTGAGGGGTTTTTTTAGAATTTCTCACAAGTTTTAACTTTTATTGCTTTCATGCCTGGTGTTTCTTCTCCGCTGACATATCTGGCACCTCTGACTTTTTCTGGCATCAACAACTGACTCTGTCAGTACACATAAGAAGCCTGTAACTATCTCATGCCAACCCTATAAATTATGTATGTTGGGCCAAGGCTTCCTCAAGTCAGAGGGGAATGTCTATACTAAGAAAGTCCTAGAAAATTAATTTTTGGGGATGTCTAGTATAACTCAAGTCCTGTAGTGGAATCAGCTGAAATAAAACATGCTGGTACTTAGCTTAACTCCTACATTTGAATAATTAGTGATGGTTTTTAATAGCTATTTTTTTTTATAGTTTATGGTTGATTGTGCATTATGATAATGACTTCTTATCCCTTGTTTACTTTTTGCTATTTGAAGGGCACCATTCAATATATTATCCATATGAATTCCTTAAAATATTATTTAAATTGAAAATTTCTACAGCAAAGTCAGCATTTGTATAAAACAGTCCGTATGTTTATTACTGTTTGCAAAGATCAAAAACTTGAGAAAAGAGTATTGCAAATATAAAATATCTATTTTACTGGCTTAAGTATTTAAGCTATTGTAAACCTGAGTTAGAAAGAGCTAGTAAGCCAGCCGACATATCCTCCGTTATTCTACTGACAGCATGAAAAATACATGGAGACCTAAAGATTAAATATATCGTCAGGTAATCCATAACCAGATACCATTGTAACAACAGGCACATGCTTTTTGTGGTGTTCATCATAAAGCAATATGGATAATTGATTTGCTTCATAAGAAAGGTACAGCATAATGAAGAGGTGAAAACGCAGTGACGTTTAATATTATCTTTACAATGTATTACATTGTGATACTGGATTTGGTTTTTTGGGTTTGCATTGGGTTTTTTTCTTTTTTTTCAAGTGAAGGTTCTGTAAGTTGCAGAATAAACTTGTGACAGGCAAAGGAAATACTAAGACTTTTACAGACAAAGGCAAGCACTGTTTCAACAGGCATGTTGGTATGTATGGCCCTTAAAGAAACAACAGAATTTGTATGTTCAGGTCAATTGATCACCTGATCCACAGCAGAATTTTGCAAATTGTTTTAAAAAGCAAAAGAGTAAGGATGGTTTTGTTGTCATGGATGGTCCCCAGGTTTTTTGGGCTGAACGATGCCATGTAAAACACTTTCCCTTTTCTTCCATTATTTCTTTTATTTATACAGTATTTCACAGTATGAGGCCATTAAAGGCAGTTACAGAGACCAAACCTCTGAAGTTAAGCCCAGGAAGAAGGGAGGGGTGGGGGGAAGGCGTTTTAACATTTGCTTTTATTTCCCATTACCCTACTCTGGTTTGACTGGTAATAAATGAAGCTAATTTCCCCAGGTTGAGTCTGTTTTACCTGTGAAGGTAACTGGTGAATGAGCTTTTTGTTGTATTTTCTCTCCCCTGTCCAGTTGAAGAGGGGAGTGATAGAGCAGCTTTGGAGGGCACCTGGCATCCAGACAAGGTCAATCCACCACAAGGTTTTAGGAATTTTACAGATCACTCGACCAATGAAATCCAATCCTCAAAATGTTTAATTTACTTTGCAATTAGTTTATATTTAATTCTTTGCTTCCAATTGGGTCTTTCTTTTGTCATACATAAAGGATNTAAGGATGGTTTTGTTGTCATGGATGGTCCCCAGGTTTTTTGGGCTGAACGATGCCATGTAAAACACTTTCCCTTTTCTTCCATTATTTCTTTTATTTATACAGTATTTCACAGTATGAGGCCATTAAAGGCAGTTACAGAGACCAAACCTCTGAAGTTAAGCCCAGGAAGAAGGGAGGGGTGGGGGGAAGGCGTTTTAACATTTGCTTTTATTTCCCATTACCCTACTCTGGTTTGACTGGTAATAAATGAAGCTAATTTCCCCAGGTTGAGTCTGTTTTACCTGTGAAGGTAACTGGTGAATGAGCTTTTTGTTGTATTTTCTCTCCCCTGTCCAGTTGAAGAGGGGAGTGATAGAGCAGCTTTGGAGGGCACCTGGCATCCAGACAAGGTCAATCCACCACAAGGTTTTAGGAATTTTACAGATCACTCGACCAATGAAATCCAATCCTCAAAATGTTTAATTTACTTTGCAATTAGTTTATATTTAATTCTTTGCTTCCAATTGGGTCTTTCTTTTGTCATACATAAAGGATAATATCCACTATTCTAAGACAAAATCAGAACTTGAATTTGTTAAGCTTATAGTCCAGTTCTTAATTGGATCTGGAAATGTTCATTTCACTGGCAAGAAGCTATGCAGAAACTCATCTCTGAAATCAGGATTTTGTGAAGTAATGAAGGGCCTAAGGATCCTTAGTTCAGGATACGGTTGACGAATTGAACTGTGTATTTTTAGTCACAATATGGAAATGGACCATAAAAAAAAGTGTTAAGTCAGTCTTAGGATATGCACAACCCTTTTTGTTGGCCTTATATATGAGAATTCCCTTTAAATAATTGATTCAGAAACAATCTGAAGGCCATCCAGCTGTATTGTCATGCAATTATGTTGGTGATCTTTATGCTTTGTAAAATGTTTTCTTTATTTCTGAAGTGGAATTTACATGCAACTTGATATTTTTGTTCCCCTTAATAATGCACACTTCTTGAACAGTCCTTTCCCTGAAAAAGAAAATATACCTCAGTTGCTAAGGTGGTTTATCTTGTCCCACAAATTCATATTAAAGAGGAGAAACAAAGCACCTTTGTGAGAAATATAATTACACATAAACAGCTAACTTAGGATGCAAATATTTGGAAAACAGTAATTCACTTGGCCAAGAAGGATACAAAGAGAATACTGTCTTGTGAAACAAAGTAAAGAGAGTTAAGAATGGATTCATGAACAGATTTATGGGCAAAGAATGGAGGCAAAAAAACCCAAAAATAGAAGCAGCTATAAGTAAAACTTAAACATGAGGTTGCATTTCAATTATCCTTCCCTGACCATCATTTTGAGTTAGAAGAGTAATATTAAATGTCTACTGGGAAATAAATAATGTTGGCTTAATATTTTGTGCCCAGCATAACATGATAAAATGCTTTTATACTGAGGATTTAAACGAAAAACATTTTTGTGTATCCAGTCTAATATTTATTTAACTGTTCTGTACCCTTTGGAAGTATGAAGAGATCATCCAGTCTCACCCATACGTCACAAGCTTCTAAATGTCACCTCATTACCATTAACTTCATACTACAACTGTGTTTAAACTAAAATCCTCCAACTGCCAAACAAAAAAACTTAGGCACCACCAATTTAAGGGCAGATAAATTAAAAGATGACTTATATCATATAAAAGAACATCACAGAATCTTTTACGTTGGAAAAGACCTTTAAGATCATCGAGTCCAACTGTAAACCTAACACTGCCAAGTCTCATCACGGTGGGCTTTTAATCCCTTTTAGTTATGGATGAGTACTGTAAAAGTTGGGGTTTTTTTATACCCATTGTCATGATTTTAGCTGGGATAGAGTTAAATTTTCTTCACTGTAGCTGGTCTAGTGCTGCATTTTGGACTTAGTATGAAAATAATGTGATAACACACTGATGTTTCAGTTGTTGCTAGGTAGAGCTTACACTAGTCAAGGACTTTTCCATCTTCCCATGCTCTGCCAGGTGCACAAGAAGCCGGGAGGGGAGGGGATACAACCAAGAGAGCTGATCTGAATTGGCCAAAGGGTATTCCATATCATGTGACGTCATGCCCAGTATATGAACTGGGGGGAGTTGGCTGGGGGAGGCAGCGATCGCGGCTCGGGGACTGGCGGTGTCGGTCAGCGGGTGGTGAACGGTTGCAGCACTTGTGGTTTTTTTTTCTTTTTCCTTTTTCCCTTGGGTTTCATTCCTCTCATTATTTTCTTTTATATTATATTATCATCATTATTCTTATTATCATTAGCATTATTGTTATCATTACCATTATTACTATCACTATTTTATTTCAATTACTAAACTGTTCTTATCTCAACCCATGAGTTTTCTTGCTTTTGCTCTTCTGATTCTCCCCCTTCCCACTGGGGTGGGTGGAGTGAGCGAGCGGCTGTGCGGTGCTTATTTGCTGGCTGGGGCTAAACCACGACACCCATGCTTATCATCTGGATTTTAACTTGATAAAAGTCTTTTCCGCTAATTTACCACCTGGAAATCTGCAAAGACAAAGTAGGTTATTGTCTCCAGTTAAAACAGGCAATTAAGAGGAATTGTTACTATGGTCATGTCACACAACGAAGTTCAGGTGTCCTGAACATACTCAAGGAGTAAAAGATACTATAGTGACATTGGCCAACCTTAGGTAATTAGTTTTGCCAAGAGTAAGTGCACTCACTTCTAATACATTTGGTTATACTCCTTCCTGGCTGTTTGCAGCTAGCTTTGTGCTGCCTTGTGTGGATGTATCAGTTCAGCTGGCACTAGCTTGCAAATCTCTTCTCTGAGATCTGTTAATGGCTTTCCCAGTGATCACAGAGGTTAGAGACGTAGAGAGAGATTGTAGTGCTGTAGCAGTTTAATCACTCCCAGTGCACATTTCATTAATAAAAAGCGGTTTGGGTCCTTCTTACTTCTGAAAACAAAGCTTATGTGATTGTGCTTTTTGTGTATCCTTGTGCTTTCTTATGGAGACACTTGAATCTAATTTCAACCAGAAGGCAACAAAGGAGGGAAGACAAACCTGAGAGGGGGTCAAAGACAACAGTTGGAGGCCAGGTTTTCACAAACTAAGAACATTTAGCCACAAATAGTACAGAGCTTCTTATAGGAAAATCAGCATTCTCATAGGAAGACCAATGCTTTTTAGGCAACGAGTCACTTGTTCATGCTCTGTAGTTCACTTGTGAGAGTGAATAACAGCACGTTTTCTTTAGCCCTGCAGAGGGATCTGGATCTCCATGGATTAACATTTTGTATATCCAAGAAGAAATTAAGACAGTTTTTTAGTGCCTTGGAACTTTTCTTGATGCTCCCCCAAAGCTGTCCTTCCTGCACCACACAGTGACAGTGGCTGCATGTTTCCAGTCTCACCTGCCCTTGCCTACAGGAGAAAGTTTAGTCTGTCCTTCACTTAGAAGACAAGAATATATATATCTGCCTGTCATCCTTTTTCCTCCCTTCCTTCCTTTTCCTTTACATAAGAGCTAAGCAACTTACTGACCTTGCGTGGCAAAAGTTGTATCTAATTTCCATTGAAATTAGTGACACAGTTCCTGTTTGCTTCTATGGGAGTAGTAGCAGGTTGCAAGTTATTGACTGCTTTCTGAGGTTATGGCCATAATCTATGGAAATTGGCACACTTCTAATAACATCAGTGGAGCTTTGTTGATTTATAACTGTTGGGCTGAAATCATCAAATTTTAATGCCTTTAAATTAAAAATTTTGAAATTGTAATAACATAAAGGTTCATCAAAGTAAAATGGAAAAGAAATAATGTAACTTTTGAGAGACAAGTGTATTTTTTAACATACTTAGGATTAGTGCTTCAGATACCACGGGAACCAGATTCCCACCTAGCAGCTAGCTACCTTGAAGTCAGCTTCAAGGTAGAGAGTAAGTAACAGGAAGAGACATTTAGCTTTTACTGTACGTCTTCCATGGTCACTCACCAACAGACTGTCCAGGACTTGTTCTTCTGAATTAAGCTCTGAGCTTAATTAAGGTGAATTAAGCATTCATTCCTCTTAGAGTAGTGCTCTAATTGATACCAATGGCTTTCAGAAAGGCCAGCAATGAACAAAAGTGGTGGACAGCCTGCTACCAGCCATTTTCTTCATTATATCACTTCAAGTCAACTTGACAGGATATAATGCTCAACAGAGCAAAAATGTATATGGGATAATACTGTCATGTTACTTCTAAAGAATGGGTTTTCTAAATGTGCCAACAGCATTCTGAGACCAGCTTAGCTTTTTGACAAAGTCTTTTTCAATTTAGATTTTCCTGCCCTCTGTGTTCATTCTCACCACTGCTGTCTTTCTACCTTGGGCACAGTCTCTAACTTACTCAGGGATTTTTTCCTCTTTTTTTTTTTTAAAATATATAAACCTTCAAACATTTTTTTAAGTGAGAGTCACCATTTTTCAGCACGTTTTGCTACCAAATTAGGAGCAATGCTTCACTGTAGTTATCAGGTACTTTCAAAACAGAATGATCTTTAAAAGTATGTCAGGTTTGACTTGGTCACTTTGGCAAAGTATCACATTTGGTAAACCTTGACAAAATCTGAGGATTAACCTGAACAATTTAAGATTAAAGTTACCAGTCTGATGTAGGGAAGCCTAGCATGGGACATGTTTAGCTTGCATGTTTGGTATCTTAAACAAGAGTCTCTGCAGATGGTGCTAGTCTTTCTTGGAGAGTTTAAAAAAAAATCATTTTACTTATTGTAACTAAAGTTAACTGGTCCTTGGAGGGCAGAATCAGGTAATCCTCCCATTCTGCTTAATCTATATAAAGGTATGTAAAGCTACATGACAGTTTTGCGGAGAACTTTAAATATGATAAGTATGGTTGTCTTACTGACCATGAAGGTGAAGTGAGGTTAGTCTTGTGTGGAAAGCATGCTTCTTACTTTCATTCAAAACTGAGTATAAAAGAGAAAGGGTTATCAAATGAAAGATAGTTCCAGAAGGAAAATGCAGCTGCAACAACTACCAGCCATAAAAAATTGTCTTAAAAGTGTTTTAGGAATTTCAGAAATATTAGCTGCTGAAGGAGTCTGTAACAGAACGTGGGACTGCAGATAGAGCACTCATTCATCACTTAACATCTGAATCATTTCTTGCTGACTAAAGAGAAATTCATATCAGAGAAGTCAAATAATCCTTTCCCATTATTATATATGATTCACGAATTCCAGATATCATACAAATGCACCATTAATCTAAAAGGAAGTAGTGTTTGTCAAAATAGCATTTAAATAATATTTAAAATAGCATTTAAAATTCTTTTCAAAGTACTTGTGATTTTTTTTCAATGTTTACAGTGTCCACACTCACAACCACCCTGTCAGACAATATCAGGATTTTTGTAATGTAACAGGCATACAAATAGTTGGAACCTTGCCTGCACTTCTCTGCATGTTTGCATTTCTGCTATGAAATAAAAAACATACAATCTGCTAGCACAGATGAACAAATTTTATAATTGAAAAGTCTGCAGAAACTACCATTAAGACCTTTTTTGCTTCTGTACTTACCCTTAGTTTATTCAGTGCCTATATATTCAGTATTTTAGACATTGTCTATGTGCCAGATTTTTTTAGATGTTTGCAAAAAATGTAGTTGCTGATGATACAAAAGGAGTTAAGTTTATCTGTGAGGTCTCCAACTGTTTTCTTTGCTCATGATGCCTTTGAAAGTGAGAGGAGGTACCTTGTCACTGACGAGCTCCTCACAGCTGACCCCGCTTTCAGCAGGAGGCAGCACTAGATGACGTACTGAGGTCACATCCAACCTTAATTTTCCTCTGATCTTCTTGGTACCTAGTTAGGAGAGAAGGATAGAGGTCCTAAGATGAAATATGATGCGGTTCTAAATCCTTAAGTTTCCTAAAAGGGGTTTCTTTTGCATTTTAGAAGCTTTCAAGATCATCCAGAGAAAAATTTTTTGCATGTAGAAAGTAATTTATATAGTTATTTAGGAGACAAATAACGTACGTATTGTACTTATTGTGTGAATGAGCAGAAGTAGTAATTGTTGAGCCATTGGAATAAAGCCATTTGAAGTAAAGGTGACTGAAGTGTTCATGAGGATTTATAGTGAAGTGTTATGTAATCTAGTCATAAGGAATATTTATTTTCTAGCTGGAGAAGTATGAAACCTAGAAACTGGAGCACATGCATCTTGACTTGGTCTTAGTCCCTGCTTTTGAACAAGGCATGTGCTATGATGAAAGACAGTAGTAGTAAGATTTGCAGTATATTAAATGTGCATTTGTTGATAAAGAAACATTGTTTGACCAGAGTTTGGAATTATTTTGATACCCATGTGTAATTATTTCAAAGCGTGCCATAGAAATTATTAGGATTTGTTACTGTCACTAGATTTGAACGTAATAAAGTGCGCCTCTGATGTGATGCTTCTGGGTTTAAAAACGTTAGCAAAACTTCCAGCTTTGCATCCGACTGCATCAGTATGTTTGTGTTCTCAGAAGTGGATCTGGAGCTTTCCTTCTTTTGCCAGAAGGAAGTAGGATCCTGTCTTGAAGGCACTAGACTGAAAGTCAGGACTTCCCTGCTTGTGCAACAGACTTCCTGTGTGGCCTTGGACAAGTCATTTGATTCCCACCGCTGCAGTTTTCTTTCTGAAATTGGAAATGTTGCTTTTCTATTTCAAAGAGTAGTTTAAGAACATATTTATTAATCGTGCTTGAGATGTTAAGATGTAATGCTGATAGGTGACTCTAAAGCAGTACCTGGACACATTCATATTGAAAGTTGAGTTTTGTAAGTAAATTACTTAACTCAGTAATTCCTTTAGGAATTTCTGTTAAAAAGGAATACTACCAAAAATTCCTCATCTTAAGCCTAAAAATATTCATGATTTGGCAGCAGAAAACAAAATCAGGAAAAACTTTAGTCTTAAATCTACCTGTCAAGTTCATGGTATGTCTAAAAGCAGGTTAATTTCAGGAAACAAATCTTGATCCTGCTGGTTTAGAACTCAAAAATCAGTGAAAATCAGCTGTCATCATCTTAACTCTCAACTCAAGGTTCTCAAGTAATGCTTATATTCTAAAGTAAAGAGGCAATACTTATCCTGTTACTTGCATTATTAATACAAGTAATATTTATGGTACTGCTTGTACCATTAATACTGTATGACTTGTATTAGAAGCATTATAGCTTCTAGGTCTCTCAGTGGTTCAAGCTGGAGAAAGCTATTTAAAGAAGTCTGATTCAGTGGTGCCAATAAACTTGTTACCTTGTATTACGATTTATAGATTTATGAACTTCACTTTTTGGTGGTTTTCAAGAACTCTTCTCCAGTATTCCTTTATTTGTTGGTCTGGCAGGGGCTTGTAAGTGAGACTTGCAGGCACTGAAATGTTGCTTAGCAATTTGCTGAAGCCATGGTTTTTCTATTGCTCTCCTGCTGTGCTTGAAATTCACCCATTTATGTTTAAGTATGACAATATGAAACAAGCAGAAATAACCACTATTTGTTTTATCATGTCTCTGGGACAAATTTGTCAGCCTTTCATCAAGCAAGACTTGCATTGTCCTCAACAGGATTTCTGCGTGATGAAGGGCTGCTGCATTTAGTGCTTTGAGTTTTTAAATCTTACACTCTCTGTGCCTGAGTATTGACAGATGCAGTACTCTAACACCTTATTTATTTTTTATTGAAAGTAGAAGCTTGCTTTGCCTCCCTGTTCTTGATTCTTGTTGATGTCAGACAAATTTGCATGGATGATTGCTCTCTTAGCATGCTTATCTATCATCATAACTGTGAGATATCACCATCAGTGCACAGCAGAAGAGAAGAGATCACCCAAATTCTGCCATTTATTTAAAGGACACATTAACCTTCAAAATCTGATTTATTCTTTATTTGCACATCCATGAACTCCTACGCATCCGTAATGTTTTTATATAAACTGTTCCCATGACGCAGGTGACTTTACATTAGTTCTGATCCCTCATTTTTCTGAGTATCTGAATCTTGTTGCTCCTATATCAAGCCTGCTGAATTTCTGGTTTTGTAGGGAGAAGTGCAACCAGAGCACAAAAGTCTTTACATTCAGTTATGCTAAATGTTTGAAACAGTTTGTGAATCTCGTGGGAGATTAGGAACCATTTATGTGACATCGGATTTTTTTTTCCTATTTACTTAATTTTGGGGGGGTTTTTGGTTTGTTTGTGTTCAAACAAAGTATCACTTGAACTGCAGCATTCAGTTACAAGTATCTGGTCTGATAAGGGTTCTGTCCAGTGTAGTGGTGTCAGATGGTCCACAGTAGGTCCCTCGTTCATTCATGTGAAGAGAGGTCAGAACTTGCTCATCATGAGCATTACCATTCTGGTAGGAATTCTCCTTGTCGCTCCCTCCCCAGTGACAGAGTATGATGGCACTGACACAGTCCCTCAGAGTCAGCTGCCATTTCCTATTTATCATTCCTCTTTATGTAGTTTCAAATAGGTCTGTGCATATGACTGATGCACATTCCCATGGGATATAAATACACTTCAGAACCTTCCTCAGGCCAAACAGTCCAATCCCTGTGCATGTTCCTACTGAGCACTCTTGATATTATTGTCATCCGAGTTTAAAACTTCCAGGTTGAATAAGTTCCTTCATACTGTTGAGGTTAGTTTCTGCTTATCTGTCTTCAAAGCCTAGGTAGGTATACAAGCAAAAAGAAATGCAGCTAAATAAATGGAGCGTCCTTTAAAATTTTTTAAAAATCTATAAAATTCACAGAAGTCTTCATGGCGAGTTTGGAAGGAATTTTAAGTATCCAACTCCCATCTGAGACTTTGAAAAATCTTCCTTCCATCTTTAACTATTATAATAATTCTTAAATCACATATTCCTCCTCCACTACCTGGAGGCAGTCACCAAACAGTAGAAAATATAGTACAGCTTCCAATATAATTACATCATCATTACAAGCTGACCCAGTCAGCACCTGTTTTGGCATCATCTTCGCAAGTAATCTTGCAAAGCCACAGCACTACATTGACTAGTAACTAGAGAAGCTGGTCAAGGAACAACAAATTATTTGGTGAGAGCATTGAGGTTTATGGGGTTTTTTTCATCCATGATAAAGTGCAAGCAAAACATTCTGAATGTTTCCATGTACCTGAAATTCAGTTAATTGGGAAAGTTAGATTTTCAACTTAGGTCTCCCCTGTATATCAACTGAAAAAGGAGTCTACCCTGGACCAGTTAAATTGATATTGCTTTATGGCACTTTCCTGTTTGCATGAAAAAGTGTTATCCAATTTAAAAACCTTTTGTTGAAACCACCTTAGCCAGCTTTTAAAGGTTATCACTTTACTGTCTATTTTAAGAAGTAATTTTTAACAGCCTTTATAAAATATGTGAAGAAAAGGGTTGTCCTCTAAAAGAAGAGCCCAAACTAAGCATAATGGTAGACTAGATTCAAAACGGAGACTTATAAGACCATAACTGTCACTAGTAAAACTATACATTTAAGCTTTTTACCACATACACAGAGAAATGTTAGACCCTTATGACTGGCATTTACACAAGCCACTGCACAAACCAAATGTTTAGTATTACAGTCTCTTTCCCAATACTGATCTGACTTGACTCAAAGCCCTGAACCCTCTCATGGAACTGGATGCAGAGGAAGAAAGTCTTTCCTTCAAAAAAAAAAATCTTTTAAGGTTGAAGTTTTACCTAAACTTTATTCAAAATGTTAGTGGCTAGAATATTTTCATGTCCTATGAGGTTAAACCCTTTCATTTGCTTAATGGCATTTCTTGTTCTCTCGCTTCCTAAAATAGTGTCTAAATTTCCTTGATACACAGTAATCCAGGCAAGACGTCGCCAAGATCTCCCAGTGAAGCAGTTAATTATGCATGAACTGGCTCCGCCCACAACCCAAATGTTTGCATAGATCACTGGACCGTACAAAATTCTGGCCCTAATTGCCACACCTTCTCCATCTCTCAGCAGACGCAACTGTTGGACTGCTAGAGAGAGAGAAGCAATGTAACCACCAGCAGCTTATTTTGTTTTGAGTGGTATCAAAGAGACAGATCAGATTTTAAAATCATCATCATTCTAAACATATTTTCTATATTATCCTTTGGTTAGAGTTTAACCTGTCTAGTTATATCACGACACTTTCTTAGAAATGTGACAGTTCCTCATATACCATGATAGAGAGAATATGGTTGCTAACACCTTTATAACAGAAGATAAAATTGGAAATTGCTGATCTGATTTTGAAAATTATTCAAAAACTGCTACCTTTTCTGGAGCAAGACAGTGCTTTTCTTTGCGCTGTTCATGTGAAAATCTTTGGTTTCCATTTTAGCAAGGACACCCAAGGAATTTTCTGATGTCAGCCAGCCAAGTCTATTTCCATATCTCTCTCTTCACTCTGGGGATAAGGAGCCTGCAGAGTTTTTATTAATCTCAGAACAGAGGATATCAGTGAAGGGCTGCCAGCATGAGTGACAGATGAGAGATCATCTTTTAAATGCATAGTCAAATCAAATATACGTTTTCCAGAAGAAGAAACAGGAACAGAACCTCAGACATCTTGTTTGGATTGAATCTTTATTGTTCATTAGATGTACAGTAACTTGAAATGATAGATGTAATTTAAAGTAAGTAGAATTGTAATTTCTGACTGACTAGGATCAGAAGGAAAACTTTTAGAATAAGGCTGAATTTCAGAAACCTACATCTCGTTTGCATTTAACAGGTATATTGAATCCCTTTTTCTCAGTAGAATCAGAGCTAGTGGTGCATCAGGAGTTCTTAGTGTTACTTGTTGATTCGGTGGTAGGTAAAGAAAAATATTTTTCTGTTATTGTCAAAACAAATACTGATATTTAAAGTAGTTAGCTACTGTCATATAATAGGATATATTTTAAGCTTATAAAATTGCATATTTAAGTATCTTTTTCTTGACCGCCACAGTCAGTTATAAAGTTCCAATAATGGATTGTAAAATCTCTACAAAAATGCTCTTGACTTTTCAAGAATGTGACTGTCTGTTTTCTTTTGGTTTTATGGCTGCAGAAAACCTAGATTTTGAATGAGGCTCTAGCACGGCTCGAGAACCTTTAACAATATGTATCGGTCATTTAATGCTATCACAAATGACGAAATGGTTTTGGAAGGTTTCAGGGGAATCTGTGTTCAAAAATAGCCATAACTGAGAGTCATAATTAAATGTGCCAATACCAAATCTGTAGTTCAGACAAAATTTTGTATTTACTGGCAAACTAACACAAGTGATTGGAAATCTCAGTTAAGGTGAAGTAGCAACTAAAATATGATTAGTCTGTATTATAAGATGAGGCAAATGGAAGATCAACTACAATAACTACTGCATAATTAAGGTGCAGAGTGTTGTTATGGGAAAATGATGCATTTGGAAGCTTTCAGAATATGATTTTAATGATTACACTTGGGTTAAAGGTTAAATTGACTCTTCAACATTTGTCAGCAAGCCCTTGAGTGTCATTAACATAGTTGAAAATATTAAAGATCACCATTTTGCTTTTCCTCCAGAAAATGTGGTGCAGCCCAGCTGGTGTTCTAATTTCTGTTACTTCAGTTTCCTTGAATAACTATCTAGTCTTATAAGAGAGTTCCTTTTAAAAGAAAATTTAAAATGAGTGTTTTAATTGAAGGTAGAGTGTTACAAAATATATAGATCAAAATATAAACATGAGTGAAACTAATTCATAAATCCTGTTTTGGAGTAACACCTTTATGTTTCTGCTATTACTGTGCTGAAAAACAGTTATGGCATTTCATGCCTTACTTTCCTCTTTAGAGTTTTTTTTTAGCTTAACATATAGAAAGTTCTTTGTAGTTATTTTGGGTTGGCTTTTGTAGGAGTATGCTTCCGTAGCCTAAAGTAAAATCTCTTAATTGCAGGGAGGGCAGAATGTGTAGTGCGTTTTATATATTGAATCTTAATTATTTCATCCATATGTATAGTCCCATCTGCTTAAGCATGCTGCACTCAGAGAACAGGGGGCTTTCTTCCTTCTTCCCCCACCTTGAAGATGATTCCAACAAAGCAGCATAATCTGTTCCAAAGAAATGCAATTCATTCTTTTCTGTAATGGACCTGGATGGGGTGATCAATGGTTAGCTGTAATTGCAACTGCTCCCTAGTACAGTACAATTTAATTCCATTCTTTATAGTGACACGTACCTAGCAGTAGGGTTTACAGTCCTACTGGCTGCGTCCCCATGTTAAATGCAATGTAGAAGTTTATAGTATCTGAAATTTCCCTCCCTAAACAACTTTGTAGACCAAAATCTAAAGCCGCTCTGGGAAAATAAATGAGAGGTTCTTGCAGGAAAATATTGAATAATGAGCTTGCTTGATATCTATTATACCCATATTATTCAAATCTGTTCATTGGTCTCAGAGCAAGCAGGGTGGGTCATTCATTTTTTAAGCTCTTCTGCTGAGATAATTATTCATGAGATTTGCATAGGAGCGTGTCAAGATGGTGGTGGTATAAGACTGTATTTATGGGAGTTTAGTACATTTAGATCTGTGAGAATTTTGGGTGTGCATGTGCATAGAATTTCAGACAGAGATTTTGAATACATTAATAAATATTGTGAAAAACGCCAGATGAATGTGTTTTGCCATGGAAACCTGAGAATTTGCTTGAGATTTATGTAAGTAATATAAAATGTTTTACCATTTTTATC
>WEKW01006138.1:175854-216792 GCA_013389905.1 Sula dactylatra | reverse complement strand
ATAATTATATTACGATTAGAACTAGAAAGGGAATATTGGAAAGTATCGAAGGTATCGTGATATAAGATCATTATAGACATTGTTCAAAATATCAAAATATTCATGGTAATAATGTCTTGATTATAGATATGTACACACACTTATATAATTTTAGTTTGATATTTACAAATTATTTTATAAAATCTGCATATTCCTTCAATGTGAAAGCACAGTTAACAATTAGCATTTTTCTATTTCATATAGATACTAAACAAAAAAAGTTACAAAATTATGAATATGTTTTAAATTACATGGAACACAATTTATTTTAATTTTAAAATTATAATTAATCAATTATTTAGAATAAATTTAAGTAAATTAATTATTCAAAACAAATTTAAATTGAATCATTTAATCCTTATTGAAAAGATAAATTTATTTTTAACAGTCCACTAATTTCAGTAGAGTCAGAAGTTTGTAACATGTTCATTATGACTAGAAAAAACTGTGATAGGGGCTTATTTCTGATGTATTTGAAAAATAGTCACTTCTTGATACAATACTTGTTCTTCCCTAATGGGGGAAGGTGGAAGGAAAGGTAAATTTTAGTAATTTTGTGAGGTACTTACTTGTTAATGCCTTTTCTCTAGTTGCCCATTTTTCCATTCCATCAATCCACACTTTCCCTTTCTTTGGCTGCAGTTTTTCTGAAATGCTTCATGCTTTTCTGTATTTGATTCAGTGTTTTGTTCAGATTCTTCACTGTTGTTGCTCAAATAAAATTGGCTATAAAATTTTCAGTACCAGGTTTTTGTAAAGCATCTAAATTGCCTACAGCAATATCACCCAAGGCTGTTGTCTGGCTTGATTTTTATTAGCTAAGCAGAGTTTTACTAGGTCAGCATTTGTATAGAAGCCCTCCAAAGAGATGCTGTGAAGCTCAAAAAGGAGGATTCATTAACACACACCCCTTTTCTCTTTCATTCAACACTGGCTTAATGCTGTAGTTTGGTCGTATCGGTAGGGTTATACATCCAAGATATAGATATGATCTGTTAGTTGATATGAGTGACAGAATAATTTATCAATTAAGGTTTTAAACTGCCACTCAGAAGTCTGCAAAACACATCTAGTTTCTCTGTATTCAGCTGTTAAATAAGCAGCCTCTGTAACATGCTCTTTTTCACAACTCTTTTCTGTCTCCTTTTCATATTCCTCTAACAGGATAATGTTCATTCCTTTGTGAGTACATGAGCTCTAAATCAGCAGAGGTCCCACCTTATTCGAGGCCCCTAGAAGTTAACTGTAATCTGTCCTGTGAGGATATACAGATGTATCATTTTTAAGGTAAAGCAGGAGACCCATAATTCCCAGTGCCAAATTACAAAGTCATTCAATTCAAAAGTATTCTTAGTCTTGAAATTTTGCCTATGTCCAGACTTGAGACTTTTTGCCCATGAGTCCTCTGATAAACTTCATAGGTGTAACTGGCCCTTGGATTCTTCAGGAAGTTATGGACGTTTGTACAAGAAGTAATTTTCCTCTCCCCCCCCAATAACTAAATCTCAGAGGAGATATCAGTGAGGTCTCCGTGAGCAACTGTAATACTGGAAAACATCCCATCTTTGAGACTTTTCATGAGAATAAGGGAAGAGAAACGGAACAAAAAAAAATTCATGAACAATTTTGCGAGTTCAGAGATGGTGGCAAATCTGGGTAGGAGAATTTCACCAGAGTATAAGGTGACAACGTTTCAGCTTTCTTTCGTTTGAAGTTGCACTCACAGTCTTAATACGGCTGAAGTGCTGCCACGTGGTTACACGAGCACTTGCTTCAGCTCCGTGGTGCTTGCATAATTGTTGATTTAAGAGGCAAGTTAGCATTTTTTCATATGAGTCTTTTCTCCTTGGCAGATGAACAAACTGGAAACTGAAATAAAAAAGGATGAAATTTTTCATCCTTTTTATTCGAATGTGGATTTTCCTCTTTTTACTCCAAGGAAAAACTATGATCCTCAAGTGCAGAAAATGTTGAAAAAAAATCACTTTCACAACCCCAAATTCTCTAACTGCTACAATGAGAGGTAAATTTGGATATATGTTTTGATTTTGTTTTTAATTTCCATTTTAATTTTTCTCATCTGTATTTCTTATTCATCATGCATTCCTTGGATTTCATAAAGGTCTCTCATTTTTTTCTACTTCAGCCCTCCAGTTTATCTGTTCTGAGGTCTGGGTTTGTTTTGGGTTCTGGTGTCTGTCCCTCTTATTAAAGAAAACTACTCCACAGTCACATTTTCAAACCTTATACTAGAGCAATGCTGATAGATCAATGAAATATCAAAGTGTGGTATGCTGAATGTGTTTAAATTTTATTTAATTCTGGAGTTAAAAAGAAATGCAGCTACTATCTTATTTCCATAAAGGTATACATAAGAAAAATAGCACCTATAAGAAAGTTAACATGAAGAGTGAGTTAGAATGGCAAATGATTACTAGCATGCACAGCTTTACAAGTTATGGTAATTCTTATCTCACATGCAAAGAAAATCAATATATCTCAGTTAAATCATTTTGCCTTCTAAGTATTATTTGCAGGTATTCAATACTTCCATTCTTTTGCAGAAACACTGACAACTGAGTCATAAATGTGTTTGAATAATTTCTGTCCACTTCTAAAATATTGCATAAATCGAGTCTAACACCCTGCAGGTTTTGGGGAATTTGTCTTTGCCCAAATTACAGACTTACTATATTGCAGATAGTTTGCAAGTTTAATGAACGTTTTCAGAAAGTTTGTTAAAAACAAATTATACATTGAAATAAGATATCTGATGTTTGATTCACAAAGTAACATTTTGATACATTTTTTATGTTACAATGGCTTATGTTTAAATAGCATAATGTCCCCACCATAATATAATTTTCATTTTGTATTGTTAGACCTACATACACATTATTTTCATTTGTAGGTTTTAAAAAATACTTAGTGTTGCATTTAATATAAAAGCATGAGAACAGCAATATTGATACAGCTCAAAGGTGTTGTCGACATGATAAATAATTCTAACATTGAGATATTAAGTAGCTTAAATATTATACATTCATAATCATGAGATTTAAATTTGAGTTTCCAAAGATTTTTAAAGTCCCTATATGTTGCATCAGTTACCAAATGAGAAAACTTCTGCAAATCTCAATTTCTACCTGTTTTCTCATGATTAATATGGAGGCTTCATTGCAGTTATCACCCACAGGACTTGTCTGGAGTTCCTTAGTATTCAGGTATAATCCACACTGTTTTGCAACATGCCAGAGAGATGCCGTGACTGGTTCGAGTGACCAGATGATGCTTTGTTTCCTTGGTCTGTGTTACCACCTCTAACGCAAGTCTGTACAAGTGTGCCAGTGCACATGGTCAGCAAAAGCAGAGCATGCCTTTTTATGTGCCAGGTGATTCATAGGCAGTATTGCCACTAGACAAGGTTAAAGAGTAAAATAATGTCCTTTTGCAATAACAGAGTAATGTTATAAAAAGAGAAAACAACAACTTTATTACAATATACATAACAGTTGTACCTAATATTATCTTTGGGAATACCATACCACAGGTAGCTCCCTCTTCTTTTCTGACATTAAGCCAAAATCTCTTTCTCTTGGTTTTGTCTCCGGTGTCTTTCATGCCTCTTATCTAGGATGTTACTGGCTCCTCCTTTTCCTGCCTTTGTACCATCTTTCTTCCTGTTATGGAAAAGATAGGATCACAGGCAAGTTAAATCTATGCTCTTTTTCCCATTTCATACTAGTCTGGAATGCACTAGCCTATTTTTCTAGTTTCTTGTGACTGAGAGAGTACTTTTGGATTACACTGGTGTGCATTACTTGTTTTTCCTTTCTTCTGTATGCTCCTATTACATATTCAAATGGCTTTCCTGGTTGCAGGTTGCTAAAACACTTGACAAAAGACCCTTGGACTTTTGAAAACTCTTGATAAAATGCAATGCATAACATTATGAAAATTAATAAATGCACAGCTCTCAGTAGATGCAGAACCGTGCCTCCCTGTGCATAATACAACGACTTCACATGATACCCTGAGTACTGACATCTGCAGAATAGCTGCTTACACTGACTTCAAGTTTCCCCTGTTTACCGAGCTCTGAGATACTGATGGCTTTACAGAATCTTCTTTGGGAGCAGCATCACAATAATATACATTTTTAAAATCTGTAATAATTGCATGTAACTTTTAGCAAAAGCAGTACCAAGGTAGTACAGCATTCTGTCTATTCTGCCCAAGAAGAGATTGAAATTAGAGATAGGTGATTGATTACAGCATTGATAATATGTAAGGAGCTGACTTCAGCTGCAAATAGGGGCAGAGCAGATGGCAGAGGCATATGTTATGCCCTCTTATGTTAAGTAAACACAGTAGCTGTCTCTCTCCCTTCAAACACCACGTATTTAGCAATAAGCTTGACCATTGTCAATAATGGCTCAATCTGTCCAAGAAAAGAATTCACTCTGCTCTGTGCTACTAGCATCTTTCCTCCTACCGATGAATGATTTACTTCTTCCTCATCCTCGTTGACTTCAGTGCAGCCTTCAGCATCATGCCACTTTCTAAGATACATAGAGATTTCTTCCTTTACAGTTCGGTTTCATTTTTGTCCAGTTCACTGTTCTGCTGTGCTTTTGTGTATGTGTATGACTGTGTGTGATGGTTTCCCTGTACCAAGACCTTCCCTGCTGAAGTTTACAAAAGCTTATTTTGGTGATCGGTGTTAACTTTCTTCATCAATTTATTGTTCCCTGCAACTCCACATACATAGAAATGATACAATGCACTTCTGAGGTCAAATATCAATATTATGTGAAAAATACAAGCTTTCTAAAAACGCAGTAATGTTAAGAATAGCAGTGAAAACCTACGTGCATAGGTTTAGTGCAAGTTTCTTTACTCTGCATGTCAAAATACAACACAGAGATTTTTGGGAACCTCTGGCTCCATTCTTACCTCTGTTTGCCTGGTCATTTCCTACCGATATTTACTTATTTTCCTATTTTATGACCTTGCAGTTGCTGCTGTGAGAATCCCTGGCATCTGGGATGACTTTATGACATCTCTCTGCCTTTGGAAATCCCCTGAAAATATATGCTTCCTCAGTCCTCTTAAGTATTCTCCTTTCTTTTTGTTGTCACTTAGTTTTTTACCACCCATTGTATCATTTAGCTTAAAGCACTCTGGGATATTATTTGTACATTATGCAAAATAGTTATATTGTGCCTTATTAGGGAACCATAGATCTTCACATGTAATTGTTATAAAGGAAATCACAAGTTGGTTACATGTGCTATTCAGAGAGTCATTATTTCAGTATTTGACAGAGAAAAGAATAGACAAACATTAGAGAGTTAGTACTGCAGATTCTTTGACTAACCCTTTTTTCCGGACGATATGACTCTCCAACTACTTTTTATTATTTTCCTTTTTTTTTTTCCTTATGAGACTTATAAAGAAAGGACTATTGCCACCTGAGACAAAATCACTTTATGTTGAATGATATGTAGCACCACTTAAATGCAATCGTTCTGTGAATGAAACACACAAACATAAGTTGAGGAAATTGTTTGGAGGGAGTCAACCATTTCATAGGAATAAAAGAGAGCAAACACTATTGCATAAAATAATACAATATTTGGATAAGTACTTACAAGATAGCAAGAGTCAGCTATTTTGGATCAGTTTCCGAGCCTTTTCTTTGATATCTGTAATTCATGTCTGATAAGAAAGATTTACAAATAAAAATTTTGGATAAGCTACCACAAAGCAATGGGTTGGTTAACATAGAAGGGAAAATATGGATTAATTTGGTATGTAGCAATCTAGATGTATGGACTGCCTAGGGTGCCTGGTCTCAGGGCTCTTGAAGTGAAAAACTAAACTTATGTGACATAGACTTGATATGCAGGAAAAAAGTGACAGCTAATGCAAAGAAATAGGACAATTTAGAAGTGGTGTTTTGGACCCACTCTTTTAGTTAAAAGTTTGTAGGATCTGTGGTAAAGCTGTATATTTTAAATGAGCTTTAGTAAACGTAATAACTAGATACGAAAAATATCCTAGAGGGGCTTTCAGTTGTGATGCTGAATGAAGAGGATATCAACATGTTGTGAGCATGTAACATACACTTACCATGATGGTTTTCTATGTGTTTGGCTGTTGCAAGCTGCTTCGCTTCTGCTTTAAGTTTTAGCATAAAACCAGTGTTTTGCACAGTTCTTTTTTCCTACTCTTTCCAAGAAGAAGGAAGAAAACCTAAAATTGGTTAAATCTATTTGGGTTTTTAGGACAATTTCAAAACTACCAGTAACATTTGTTTACAGAATCTGGGTATATGGGTATTTAGGAGAAGCTGTGTAGCCCTATTAATTCAGAAAAAAAATGTTCGGTAAGCTTCTGAGCAATACTGTGCAACTGTAGATTGAAATAAATGCTCCAAGTGAAAAACACACAATGGTTTAGTCTGAACATGCTAATTTATTCCCGCTCTTGAGTGCCTTTGATGCGCTCTGTGTTGTGCCTTTTGGTGGGCTAGAGCTTCATAAATATAATATTGCTGCTGGCCATATAACTATGGACAGACGGACAAGTAAAATCCAACTGAGAGAGTGTTTGTCTTCCAAAAACGGATTTTTTTGCTGTTGTTGTTTTTTATTTATGTGAAAGATGCAAGAAAGCAAAATGAATGTCTGGAATGGTGGGAGCAAGGCGGAAGGAAGCATTTCCTAAGTCCTCCACTTCCCAATCCCCTTTCCTCCAAAATAGTTTTCCTGACAGCATTTGAAATCAAATCATGTGCCACAAATCTCTACCTCTGTGAGACTGGCTGGTACAGGAGCTCAAGCCACGCTGTTTTGGGGCGAAAGAACAGCACAGCACAATCCCTTGTAATCATCTCTTGCTCCCAACAAGGCAGTTCAGTTTGTTATGTTTCTTCTTATCAAAATCAATTTTTTTCAGCTTCAGCATTTTCATCTGTGGATCAATGTCCAGAAAAGGAAAAAAGGGTGACAGAGGCAGACAGCAAAATGTAAAGACACAAAAGGCCTCCCAGAACTTTGAGCAGTCATGTGGGTTTATGCCCCAGGTGCATTCATTCAGAAAAGCTGCAGCCTATGCATCTCCTGGAACAGTGCTGAGAGTTTAGTGTGTTTAATTTTTGGTCTCTGACTGATAGAATTTATCAAGTTCAGAAAAGGTTAAATTGCACCATTCCTAATGTTGGGGGGTTTAATTTTTTAAGCAACTTATCAGACTGGGGTTCAGTTTAACAGACAAAGGAAATGAATCAGAACTGTCTTGAAACATTAAGAATTTGGAGATATTTGCCCAGATTCAGAACAGATTAATACCTGTTAATACAAACAGAAATGCAAAGGGTGTGAAAACCTCTGAGATACACTGACTTCAAAATCTGCTGTGATATAGGCTGATATCATCAGGGAAGGGATTTTGGGCTGTGATTCTCGCTGGGTTTTTTACGTCTTCCAGGAGCGTGCTTTAGTCTTTAAAGTTAAATAAAAAATGGTTGGGAAGTGAGCCCTGACTCCAAGGCAGGCTGTGCAAACTGACCGGCACCCATACAACTAGAGCAGAGTGCTTGCAATTACAGATGCAGGCCTTGGACCAGGATGATCTCACACAGGAAGCAGAAATAATACTGAATATAGATACTTAGGTATCCCTCAAAGCTTGCCTAGGATATTGTCCTGGAGACAGCTTTAGCTGTCCCAAATAGGCGTGACAACTAAACCAACAGTTGAGCACTGTAAGTGACAAGAGCTCCAATACTTGACTTTCTGTGTAGCTCACATTTATTTCTCAGCATTGCTGCAGCCAGAGCGTCTGCTCTACAAGGGGCCACACAGTCCATGCTTCCTGTAGTCAGTGAACGAGATTTTTATGAGATATTCAAGGAAGCAAACTCACTGATTCGTTTATCTCACTGAATAGATAGGGTTCTCTTCATCCATGATCTAGTCCCTAATGAAGTCTCCATCAGTGTTGTCTTAAAGCATATGGCTATGGAAATGCCATATTACAAAGAATCGGAAAGAAGAGTACAAAATACCAACTGTTACATTACCAAATTGGCTAAACAGGATATAAATAACTGTATAGATAATACTATATTGTAGTTAAATACAATGCAAAAATGTGTGGGTTTTGGCTTTCCAAGCAACAAAAGAATAGCGTAAAGCTGACACTGCATGTCTTCCTTGCTGCCTGGAGCATAATTATCATAGAAACTAAGTACTCATCTAAAACACCTAAAGTCATTCACCAACTAAAATAATTTTAATATCTATTTCCTGGGTTTGGGATTTTTTTTCAGCTTTCTATTGTATCTTTTCCAGAGAGGTAAAAAAATCTTTTTTCATCTAGGTAAGTGCACTATATTTAAACCCTGTGTAAACATTTATTAAGGATAAGCTATATGGATTTTAGGAGCTGAATGGATTTTTCCATCAGGATTTTAAAGATCCACACAATTAAACACACAGTGCGGGGGATGTGGTGTCTTTGTTTGTTTGTTCTGCAATGGACTTTGGTTTCTATGAGGCATTTCCAGTTGGTTACATATTGTTTGTTTATTGATTATTGGCTCAACTAATCTTTTACAGCTCTTGTTGCCAATTCTGTGCAAATTTTGTGCAGTCAGTCAACCTATTCCTTTTGTTTTGGTCCATCACAAAAGACATCTTTACGTTCTTTAAAGTCTTAAGGATAGTAAAGTCTCTCTGAAAATTTTTTGGAAAAATTATTACATAAAGGGAGCAGAAAACTTAATGAAATGTCTCTGTGTGAGGTGAATCAGCTGGTGTGTGATCACTAGTGTCTTTTCATGTCTACATAAAGGCTAACCAAATTCTTAGGGTGTCTGTATGGACATGCATGGGATTGTTCTGTGGTGTATGAGACCAACGTTTCTTGGCAGATGTAAAAGAAAGACATAGTATCTTCAACTGCCTTACAGACAGAGGGATTTATCGGTGGGCTTGCATCCAGAATATTCAGATACGCTGAAACTGGAGTATCTTTTCTAGGATGTATCTCAGCACATACCAGAAGGAACCACACGTCCGTCAGCCCCAAACAGATTTTCTGTTTATAGAACCTTCGTTGCTTGTGCTTGAAAAAGCTGCAGTGAAACAAGGCTACTTTACAAGCAATTGTCCCAACCTTTAATTTATGTCAGCAATAGTGGAAGGATGCTGATTCAAAGGCCTGTCGTGTTTTCTTTAAGTTAGTATTTCTCCCCTCAAGCTTAACATTTGTCTTGTCATAAGGATTTGTCCTACTTTTCTACTCTCACCTAACGTATCAGGCATGCAGGAAATCAGAACTAATTTGCAAGTAAATGTAAATAAAATTTAACAAAACCTGTCAATTCTCAGGCAATCTCCTTTAACTGCCATGTTGTCGTATTGGAAATCACTGTATATACATAACTTTTTTAATGCTGTTATAAATTGTTATAAATCCAGGCTGGGTATATGCTTATAGAAAGGTGGGTACTTATGAATGTAAGACACACAAGTAGTTATTACTGGGGCAGATGCCGCACTCTACTAAGAACATCCTAATTATATAAGAAGGCCTACATGCTTTTGATGTCATTTCCTGAAATGGCACTATGTGTGTTAAATGTGTAATTTCAGGGATGGAGTGACAAATAAGCAGTTGGCTGATTACTAATATGGTAATTTTAGATTCTCTAATTGTGATGAGTAATAGTCACCCAACTTCACCTCTTGCCAAAAATCTGTCTCTGGCAGTTAACTTAGTTCCATTGACAGGTGGTTTTTGTCACTGATCTAAGTAATCCCACTGTAAAGCTTCTGATACAAAGTAGTCCAGGTAGGATGTGGTACGACAAGGAGTTAGGGCAAAGGACAATTCAGCAATGACAAGGAATGTCAATCCATTGAGAATCCCCTTCACATTCATGAAGCCCTATCTAAGCTAGCTGTCTCTTTGCTTCTCCAGCACTCCTTTGTAGCTACAGTATCTCAGGATTTGGAGGGATCAGGGTTTTTTCTCCTTTTTTCCTGTACCTTTGAACAATACAAACAGTTTTCATAAAGTGAGGAAATGAACAACAAGCAAGAGGCGCTATGGTTAAAGGAGCAGCATGTGATGATGGAAACCAAGTGGAAGGGGAAGACAGAAAAGGACGGGACCCTGAGGCTCATGGGGAACTAGAGAGGATCCATAAAACAATTATATGCCTGTGAACAGCACAAATAGAGGGTAATGATGCTCTTACATCACTAGTGACAAAGAATGGGACCACTGTGCTACTCTTTAACATTGTGACTTCCTTGGAAGGGTATTTCACGTTGTTCTGTTACAAAGGATATTGCATTCCAGATGATATTTAAAAAACCTCATTCAAAACAGCATTTTTTATTTCCTATAGCAGAGCATGCAAATAAATTTAGCAGGTGTTCTTAGAGCTGGTAGGGGGTGGAAGGTGAATAAAAATTGCTGATAGGGATTTTCTCAGTGTGCTACTGCTGAGATCCTGCAGAGACTAGACAGTCTTAGTTAAAGCTGCAGTATGCTTGCTGTTTATGGGAAATCTATCTCTTTTTATATTATCTCACCTGTGAAATCTATTTACAGAAGAGGAATTTTCCATTCACCTTTCCTAAGAACATTTTATTTTGTTGCTCAAAGTGGAAAGGCAGTCTGCAGCTATGTATGGTACACCAGCGTGATTCGTTACCAGGAATATAAATGAAACATTTTCCTACAAGCTCACCTTTTCCATTTTCTGTGTAGGTCTAGAAAGTTCATTGGTTGGACTATTCATACACTACAAGCTATTACACTCTGTCACTTTTAGCTTCCTTTCATTTTCTTTTCTTTTTCCTTAACATGTTTGCCTAAAAGTAGGCTGCCATGATAGATTGATTGTGGACTAAAATACTTTTATATGCCATGTTCTGGATTTTCCAGCTTTAAAAGCACTCTGTGCTTACAAGAAAACTGGCATATTCAATTTATTGTTTTCTGTTCTCTTCAGTAGAGTTTATTTTGAAAAATAAAAAATAGTTCCTGAAACAAGGAAAAAAAAAAATCAGTCTTGATTTGCGTTATTCTTTTGCAAATTCATTATTTTTTGGGAAGGGAAGAAGAATACTAGTGCTCAGAAAATACAAACATCTTAATGGTGTTGCTGTAAAGAAATGGGTAAGAACTGTAGAATGAAGTTGACACTGGTGAAATTACATGACTTCTTCCTGCCAGACGGGTACTTTTTTTAGATCCCTTTTTATCCTGATTATTCAGTTCCCATTCTGCTCTCCTGCAAGGCAAGGAAATGAGCCCTTCTCCCCTGTCCCTGTACTCCTCCTCCCCCCCCATACACACTCTTCCCATCTTTTTGCTGCCTCTTGTTGCTGAAACTTGTTCCTACTTTTCTGGAGCAAATCCATTTCCTGCTGTCTGTGGCTTAATTGGGATATCTCTTAGAATCCACTTGACTAGGATTTCTGTGAAGATAATTAATTGTTTTCCACAAGCACCATTTTCAATGCTGAGCTCATCAGTACAGATACTTCAGTTACTTCCCTTGCAGGACAAGAGAATACAGGCAGGGATAAATTTTCTTGCTTTAAATTCACTTTGTGCCTGAATAATATTGTGCAGGGGTGAGTTTTTAGTATTTTGACTGAGAAAGGGGTTAAACTGCTTGTAAACTTCTGTATATTCCCCATTGCACACTGCAACCTTCCTGACCCTGTTGCCAGAAGCCTCTGCAAGGTGCAGGGAAAACACAACAAATCTTGTCCTTTAAGTCAGGCTGCCACGTCGCAAAATGCCATGCCACGACCAGTGATGTCCATGAGCTCGCAGATTAGGAAAGAACAAATTGCTATTGCTGCTCAGTAATTAAACAGTCAGCAATGGTTGAATCTGACAAGCAAAAGCTAACTGTGCACTCGCTATCTTTGTAATTTTTTTAAATTTTATGCAAAAGTAAATGCGAATTACATTGCCTGTAGGCATTTTGGCTAGTGTCAGTGGGACCACATTTTCTGTAGAGCTTATATAGTTCTTTAACGAGCCTCATATGCCCTGCCTTTTGATTTTTTTCTCTCTTTCTTGGTAGTGTTGAGAACAGCTATGAACCATAATTATGCCTTTCATATTTATAGCATTCATATCTTCTGTCTCCTAAATAGTTAGCTTTATGAGCAAAACCGTGGGGGGTGTTGGGGGGGTGTGGGGGGTGTCCCCTCCTATTCCTTCCCTTACTATGAAAACTCTTTCTATGAAATCCGAGTTGATTTCTCCCCTGATATCACACTGCTTAAGTGACACTGAGAGAGCGTGGATTAAAACTGCGAAGTGAGGAAACAGAAATTGAATAAACTAGTCTTAAGTTACTTTGCTCTTCGCTTCTCTTTGGCTCATTAAATTCATTTTCTGAAATTGTTGTTAAGGAACAAGCAAATAAGCAATACTGAGCAACCCATTTACAGGCAGAAATAATCAAGAACTGTAAAATACCTTGTTTCTTTTCCTACTCATGGGAGGAAATATTTTAGCATCTCTTGTGGATTAAAACATAGAAACAAATAAACAAAAATTCAAATTATTTTCATGCCCTACAAAAGGTTTTAAAGGTATTTTCATTTTTATGGAGGCACATTATGGACTCATTCTGCACTAATTATTCCGTATTTTTCTGTTAAACTCTTAAAATTAATGCGATTCAATCTTAACTCTTAAAATTCACATTTACTTGAATAAAATTGGACCATTTTTTCTATTTCAAGGTCTGCCCCAGTAGGATTAAGTTACACAGTATTATGCAGAATTACAGCATGGATTTCACCCTGCTTCAAACTGGTTGTTTCTTAAAACTAAAGAATCATTAATAAGGCAGTGATAAAGTGGAAAAGGATAAGACTTGTAATAGAATTCAGTGAGGTTATATACTTACTAGTACAGAGAGTGCTATGCATTTTTGCAGGAAAAGAAAGGAAAACAAAGTATTACACTTGCCCACCAAGGTTGAGAACTTGGCCTTTTCCATATACTTTCTATTCCTTACAGAGCTGCAACATCACAAAGATAAATGTTCATACACCCTACGTGTTTCTGTTGAAATGACTTTGAATATTTCTAAATACACAGTAAATGTCCTCTATCAATGAAAAACTTATACTAAATAAGAGTATTTCTAAATCAGTGTTTCGGAATGTTTATTGATGCTTGCAATGACCATACAGCTTTTTGTACAACATATTCATATTTCTGTCTTGAAAGATAAAATTAGTGTTATATTCATGTTTTGGAAATGGAAGCAACATGGAAATCTCTTTGTGCAGAAGCCTGGCACTTGTGTTTGTGCACAGAATTATTTTCTAAGATGTGTTGAAAGCTTTTCATTTCATGATTAGAGCTTTCTTGATTGTTGGAAAGGTTTTATTTCTTGCTTTTCGTTTTTTTTCTACTATTGTGGTGTTGTTGCAAAGATCTGTTTTTCAGTGATCACTGAGAAATCATTGTGCAAAAATGTGTTGAGGAAAATAACCAAAGATAATTTCTATGTTTTCAGCAGAAACAGTAGAAGAACAAGCTGTACTTTTTCAATATAAAATAAGAAAATCTAAGTCCTTATATTATTCCCTTTTCCCCCCTTTTATATTTGATTTTCTAAACACAGAATTGTGCTATAGTCAGGAGTGAGTGCCTACTATATTAGTAGTCCCATCTGATATCGAGGAGGATGTGGAATAATAAATTGCTAAGCACAGAGAGAGGAAAGGCAATGTTACAGTTGGGAAGTTGCAAAAGATTTCATAGCAAAAAAAGAATATGGAAAATACATAATTTTCAAAAATAACACAAGTGAAATAAGCACTTTAATGCTTCAAAAGAATACTGACTGCTAAGTTGAGAAGGATTGTGTTGATTTATTAATCATCCTGAACCTATAATAGCATTTTCACGTCAAATTTAGCAATCTGAACATCTGAACATTTCTTTTAATATATATAGGGTCAATCCACAGAGTATATTCAGTTATGTTGTAGGAGTTCACCTAATTACAGCATGATAGTTCCAGTGAGGAAGTGAAACGAGACTCTGGTAAACCATGTATAATTTGTTAAATCGGAGAGTAGAACACCAAGGTTGATATGCCTGTTGCTATAAAAAAAAGTTTGTATTCATTAACGGATATTTTAAAGATCCATGTTTTCAAATACTTACAAATATGCAAACCTTTAGCAGTTGTGGCTGAAAATATGTAGTAGCTAAATGCTTCTTGGAAGTTTATTTTCATTTCCACTATAACCTATTCACTTGAGTCAGCCATTCATTTTTCAGGTGTACGATGGTCAAGTGTGTGCCAGTGGAGAGAAATGACTTGACTTATAAAGACTTTTCAGAAATGTACTTCATGATGAAAAATGTAGATAAATAGATCTAAGAATAATTAGAGGGTTCATGTGGATCCAATTTAATTGGACTATTTGGTACCAGAGATAAATGACAAAAGAAGGATATGCATTGTGAACAGGTGGTGGTTCTTATTAGGCTTTTATTTTGTGTAAATGTAATTAAATATCAAGTGAAGCTAGATGACATTAAATCAGGGACAATCCATCATCCAGAGTTAGATGCGAAGTTAGGGCTCAAACTAAAATGCACTTAGACAAAGGCCAGGAGGGCTCAGTGAAGTGGCAGTGCACATTAGTATATGTAATTATGCCCAGAATATTTTTTTGGGGGGGAGGGGAAGACTCTAATAAAGTGGTAACAACAGTCAATACAAAGCCGTCCCCAGTTTTTTTTTCTTTTTGGCATACAACAGCCCTGCTGACAAAGGTGAGACTTGGTAGAAATTTCTCCAGTTACCTTCAAGATTTAAGTTGTTCTCACATCTTTGAACTACT
Source organism: Sula dactylatra (assembly GCA_013389905.1). Classification (NCBI taxonomy): domain Eukaryota; kingdom Metazoa; phylum Chordata; class Aves; order Suliformes; family Sulidae; genus Sula; species Sula dactylatra. The sequence continues at coordinate 201,832 of WEKW01006138.1, read as the reverse complement.
TAATCATTCTGTAAAAAATTCAGAAATAGGATTGTGAAGGAGTAGTAGCTATCCAGGTTCTTTTAGTTTTTATTGGAATTTGGAAACATAACTTCTTCTGGCTTTTTAAGATGATGAATGAATAACAGCATCTTTAGATCATTTACAAAGTTCCACCATTGCATTTACTGTCCATATGTTCTTCATACTACCATCCTGTCTGTGATGACACAGGGCATGTCTACTCAGCAGCCGCTGCAGACAGATTTTAACGGTTTAGCCCAGCTACTCCAGGAGCTCACTGCAGGCTGGCAGCTGAGAATTTATGTAGCTTTTCAAGGAGATTTTGCAGCTATGCTGACCTGTATGCCTCTGTAGCAATATTGATCTATATAGCCAGCTAAGTTAAAAGGATACGGGTATCTTTTCAAGAGGCAGTATAGACAGAAAAAGAGGGAGTTGTTTTGCTAGTTGCTAGTATATTATCTTGCTTGGTCATGATTAAAGTACTAACATATAGTTATTATGGAACATATAGAAAGCCCTACTAAGGGCTTTCCATAGGAGTTTGCAACCTTCCTTACTGAGCTTGGAAAATATGTAGGCTTGTGAAGTCATTCTGAAATCTCTTGCACTGATGTGGCTGGTATACCTGGAAAATAAAGACGCAGACGAAGGTGCAACCACAAATCTGTTCCCATAGTCTGTAGCATTAAGCTGTCCTAATATTATCTCACTTTGCTTTATTTAAAATTCACACACCATTAAATTGCATTGCACTTGCCATTTTAAGTTGCCTTTCTCGTGGGACTCAATTCTACTCGAAGCTGGCAGCAAAATCTTTGTGGTTCAGGACATTTTATCTTGAGCAAAATAGGTGGAGCCGGTTGGCATAGATATGCTATAGCTAACTTTCTAAAACTTTTTTCATTCTAAATAAACCCTAAACATTCATGCCTCTTGAACCCCTGTGTCTTTTATTTGCAGTCTCCAGTTTCACTTTGCACCTTGCTGTGGTAATCAGTTTGACTGTTCTGAATGTGTGATAGTCAAAACTACTTTTCTGTGACTTAAGTTGAAGTTCACATGAGTATTATTGGAAAGTTTCCTTCTTCCTGATGTCTATAAGGTAGTATCAGGGTTGGAATATGAGTTTGCAGTTACAGTAATTCAGATATTCCTAAATTTTTTTCTCCTTTAAGTCCATTATATGGAGAGAAAATACACCTAATATTAACGTACTTTGAGGCCTGCAACACATTTTTAAAGCTGCTATTAGAAGATACTACTAGAATCCTTGAAATACTTTAAACAGATTAATATGTACCTTAGGCCAGACTCTCAAGTGGTGTAAACTTGCCGAACTCCAAAAAGTCAATGGAGTTATTCCAAAAGTCTGGCCCTTCAAATTTAATCCCGGTCATTTGATCTGTCCTAGAGAAAATTCCATTTTTCACACTCCCCTGTGATGTGAAAATTGATATTCACACAGGATCCTAACTGGTAATGAGGATTCTGTGGGTTGTATACTTAGCAATGGAAGTTTAAAAAACAGTTATGCTTCACAAGACTTTGATATCTCTTGGAGTGTACTCAGTCTGGGTGTATTTCTAAGGACAGAATGGCGAGCATTCTGCAAAATTAGTGGCAGGTGTACTCACATTTCTTCATTTCATATTTAGTTTGTCAGAAACTGCCTATGACATGCCTATCTCCTGTTCATCCTGACTCCAAACAATACTTTCTTTCCTACCTCCTAGATATATTCACTCTCAGGAAGCCCTGTCATTTTAGAGAACAAGACGGAGTAAGAACCCAGCTGAGATTGTCAAATTTAGAGATGTTGGCCGACAAAACCACAGGCTATATGTTCAGAAGAGGGGTTATGTTTTAAAAACAGATCTATAAATCAGAGGATTTCAATACTGAGTTATTCAGCAGTCTAGTGAAACTTTCAACTATTTAGCAAATTATTGCACTAGATATCAGACTTTTTTTCCCTCCAGAATAAGTTATTTTAGTAATTTAATAATAAGAACTGAGTGTCATAAATTCTTTGAGCCAGTGCTAAAGAAAGTCCACAGATTTTCTGGTCTGGCCTCCCGGTGTTATGGACAACAATCAAATGTATTGATATTAACTTGCCAGAAGTGTTTTGCACCATTTTATGTTCCTGTCTCTTTTTGCCATTGGATTTTGGCACTTGTGTTTAACAAAGTATTTTTTGCTGCCACAGCTTTGCACTGATGTCCCCAAGGGAAAAAATAGACTGTTTAATGCATTCTTGTCCTGGTATCATGCAAACATCAAAGGCATTGTGTGGCTCATCCTTAAAAAAATATACTTCTGCAGAAGAACTTAGAAATATTAGACTTTTAGTCTGTGCATAATGCTGTGCTGTTCAAGGATATGCTGCAAATACTCAGGGAGCAACTTGTCTCTTCTTAAATAGGTTTTTCAAAACTGTGTTCCTAATCCTCTATTGATTCTGATAAGGAAGTAATATATGTCACATAAATACTAAACATCATGCTATAAATAAAACCTAAGCTTTTAATGGATATAATAAACCTATCATATATATATATAGTTTAAACTCAAATATGGTCACACTATATGCAATACTTGCACATGCTTGTAAGTTTTGAATAGTTGTTCTCAAGACAGCAGGAGCCTGTTCTTATCTGAGACATTCTGTTGCATGTAATACTGCACATCTCACTTACTCGACTAATGTATATACGCGGGCAAGCACAGGGGGTGACTTTTGAAGACAGGTGGGAGCACAGCTACACCTCAGTTTTTAACGGTGGCGAGAGGAGCAGGAGGAGAGGAGAACGTTCAAAAGAATGTTCTACCCACCCACTTTGAATTTTGTTTTTCAGGCACATAGTGATGAATCAAGTTTGCTAATTTTTCAATTTCTGGTGCTTCTTCCCTGTCCTGCATTCTGGGTTTGTTTTCCTCAGGGATGCTAGAAAGGACAGTTTTTGTTTCTTGCACAGACTTACAAGAAGTCTTTTCTTTGTTTGCAGAGAATCACATGAACCTATTCAACCCTTTGGTATGGAAAACTGGAAAGTTCAAAATTTCCTTTTTCCATTTAATGGCCAAACAAAAGACAAACCAAAATCATTTAACATTAAAATAAAACAGATTTTTTTGTGCATTTGTGAATATTTATAAATTTTGAGGTTGCTGTGGAGTCCTTTGTAGTACTGAGAATAAGGTGTTCTCTCTCATTCGTGAGTTATCAGTGCTTACTATAATTTTATAAACATTCAGGTTTTGAAAATACAATCGCATATGAAGTGTTTAAATATATTGTTTAGAAAATGTCAGAATTTTCAGCTAAGGCTATTTCTCAAAGTTTTGTCAAAATTAAAAGAGTATTAACTATTTCAGCATACTGTCATCAAATATTTTGCATAACTTACACAACAAACAGTCAATACGTATGACCATGTTCATTACTTGACTAGTCTCAAATGTTCTAGTAACTTTTGGGGCAAGTAAAACCATATCAGCTGTTGTCAGCAAGTATTACAACTGAGCAAAACAAGGGTAGAAGGACGGGCTAGACAGATGTCTGTACTTCATTTGAAGAAATTAGTACTCAAAAAGGAAGTTATAAATTAATTTCTATTTAGCTTTATTAAGACACTGGCAACCGTATTTTGGAGAGCTTTGTTTAAAAGCATTATCAAAACACTACCATGAAATTGTGGAAATGAATGTAGTTATAATATGGAGGGTTTCCTTCCACCTTTTTGGCTTATCACCTATTAAACTGACAGAACAGAACAATTGCTGCCAGCTAACAACAGGTTTTTGAAGCTTGTTGCCATTCTCTATGTGATACATGAATTGGTCCTTTTCTCCAGCTGTCACATTTTATCGGTTTTTTCAATTCACTTTGCTTGCACGAGGTCTTTTTTCCTTGTAGTTTTCACTATTTTAAAATCGCACCAAACTGCAAACTTGTAGTAACTGGTAACACTTGAAAGACAAGATGTTACCTGCAAAATGTGATACTGATTTACTATTGCAACAGGTTACAAGAATGCGTTTTGGCATTTTCAAAATATGCCTCCCACGTTGGACATGGGATTTCAGAAAAGTTCTTTCAGGAATTCCCTTTGGAGAATGGGAATTCCAGTTCACGTGAAACTAAAGTAAAAGCGAAGCAAATAACAAGGAGACAGGTGAAAGAGGCATTTTTTAAAGTCTCGTGTGCTGGTAGTTAACTTCTCTGTTGCATTCTTTATGAGCAGGGGATGTACTGGATAGGTGTTGGCCGGGACAAGACATTTAATTGTCTTCCCGAGTACTGTGGTTCAACTTACTCAAAATGAGAATAACGTATATCCTATCTTCCATGCATGTCACATTTAAACTTTTCTGTTTGGAATGCAAAACTTCTGCCGTTTCAAAGGATGTTCACATTGCTGGAATACTTTATTCTCCTTTACACATGAGCAGAGAGAGTCTGGGTGGAAAACCACGTGTCATAATCTGGTAAGGACGGTAATGGGTGATGGAACCTCTGTGACTGTAAATCCCAGTGCTGCTAGCGAAATGAGTACTCGTTCTGCCAACTGCTGACCAAAAAGGTCTTCAGGGCTTTTTGAAAAAGTTTAATCTTTCCCTGGGGACTTTTTTGGATGTGTGTATGCCCATATTAACCAGGAAACCTGAATCACAGAGCGATGAAAAGAAATCCACATATATTTCTAGATGTTAACTGCAAGTTAAGCAGTTGTGTGTGTATGCAAAACATGCACACTGTGATATTATAATCCATAATTAGGGGTCCTATAAAAGACATACCCATCCATACACTAATGAATTATATTTGCATTAAATGTGTATCTGTATCTAGAAATGTGGACAGTAAAACAGCAGTAGGTGGGGCTCTGTCATTTATTCAATAATTAAGGTTTTTTTGCTATTCTGAGATGAAATATACACTGTTTCTGGGGAGGACTCAAGGTGTAGTCACGGACATATAACAGAGCCAACTAAACTGCTCAGTTATCTAACACTTTGCACTCTGACCACCCACCAGCCTTGTGTGGCTGCCATCTACCCTTTTGTTATTTCCCACTGGGGAGGAAGGCAAGAAAAACAGCCTTCAAAAAGCTGTTTCTGACTTTCTTTGCATTATAAGTTTATAAAATATTATTGAAGACTCCCAACTATGAAGTATGAAACTTTCCAGAGGAAAGAGATTCATGTTTTCATCTCCTTAAACATTAAATGTCTCAGAAAACATCGACTAGCTTGTGATGGCTGCTTATTGTCATTAAAGTCAAAAGCAGCAGTCCTTCAGCTGTTCCACAGCATCTTTTCTCTGGAAAAGCAGTGCTTTATTTATTAGTAGTAACAGGCTTTCCAAGAAGCAGCCTGTTCCTTCCCATGCTCCCTCCTTGGCTGATTCTCTCTTTAAGTCTTTTTTACTAGGAATACTTCTCCCTAACCTGTTCCCAAGATCTGCATCCTTTTTACCAGAAATATAAAGCAATACAAAAATCCAGCATTTTTCCAGAAGAGGCTCCAATGCCTCCAACATTTAATAGATCTTTTGGATCTTTCTTCACTCCTCACAGAGCTGTAACAGTAACTTTCTTTATGGGGAAGGACTTGGCAAAGAGTTGCTTCCCATTGGTTTTTAAGCTTTTAAAGCTAGTGACAATCTATAGTGACAAGGGGCTGCTGCTGCCCTTATGTATATTCCCAAGCTATTCCTTGATCAAATTGTTGGAGGGGTGTATATTCATCCTTCCAGAAAGTTTTGTCCAGAACCTCACTGATGTGGCTGTATGGGACATCAAAGCCCAGAACTGAGAACTGTGAATATAGGTTTGTGCAGAGAACTGTACCCAAGCCCCTGCCTTTCTTAGTGCTTCCAAATTCTGAATCCTTCCAGTGCTTTCAAATTCCTATTTTATTAAGATTTTTTTCTAGTTTTTAAGCTCAGATATGCAATATGCCAGAAATAATAAAACCTTTCCATAACAGAGAAACATCACAGCAATACTTTGTGATAAAGGTAAATGGTTCTGATCCCACCTCAAATCCTTCATGAAATGAGGGGATTTTGCTGTTGGAAATTATCATTTTATCATGAAAACATTGAACATTCCCTCTGACAATTGCAAATGTATGGAAATTCACACCTGTGCTCTGGAGGTGGAATTTCACAATTCTTACAATGAATATCTGCTTTCTCTGACAGAAATGGCAAATGTTTCACCCTGGAGCAATCACACCAGTGCCCGTGAAAATATCAGTTTTCACACAGGTAGTCACAAAAGGAAAACTGGAGAAATAGTTTGGGTGCTAGCCAAATGAAGCAGCAGTATAAGGCCACGAATGGGGAATAAAATACTCCATTCTTTCCTGTTAAAGGAAAAAAAAATATATTTTAAATGATAGTACTTCTCAACGACAGGGTACACAGGGCAGTATATCAGCCATTCATTAAAAGTGATAAATGTGTATTACTGCAAGTGTCTTTGTATATGTCTCTAACTACATTGGATGACACCACTTCAACTGTGCTTTGGCTAAAAATACGGCTTTACATGTAATGTTCCATCTGTGTTGTTGTAACGTAATTCAGCTGCAGAATGCAAACTCCTGTTTCACTGACTCCCTGTATCTTGCTACTGAGAAATATCAAGGAGAGTGAAGCAGAGGACAATTTTGTCCATATATGAAATATTCTTATATAATGTCCTAATCTGGAAATAATTTTTGTTGAACAAAGGAAAAAGCCAAACAAATGAGGGGAAAAAACCCTAATGAATAAAAAATTGGGCTCAGGAGGGCTAATTCAATATTTCTTTTTAACGTTTCATCCAGCATTTCCATCTCAGTAGAGAAAAGCAATTCCGTTTTAAGGAAGCTTTCAAATATTTGGTTGCCTTCCAATTAGAAACAAATGCTCAAATCTTAACATTTTCTACCGGGCCCAATGAGAATTGTAGGGTGAGGCTGTACTTGAACACAGAAGCCAAAAGGCTGGAAATTCCATACTCCAAAAATACGTAGGTGGCTGCAGGTAAGGCAGCTCTGAGCAGCTGGCTCTAAGAATAGGAGCAAGCGAAAGCCTGCTGCCTGCCGGTGTGTCTGATCTACGTCCTGCTCAGCTCTAGCTGACCCTGTGAGCGTTCGTTGTTGACTCTAATAGACACGAGACCAAGTCTCAGCTAGCACAAACTGTTCTAAATCTCTTCCTGATCTTTCCAGATTTCTGTGTGAATACGTGGATTCCAATGTGGTTGACCCTGATTTTTCATTCAGTTGAATTGTCAGTGCATTTCAGGAAACAAATATATAAATGCCTGGGGTTACCACAGTCTTCTAAGATTTTAGATGCATTTTATCCGTTTGAAATGCTTTACTAGCTCTTATTATGATTAGTAACACAGTTACATTATATTTTGGAAGCATTGGCTATAAAACATATGAAAGGCTGCTTGTAAAAATTTTAGAACAGTAAAAGACTTGTTCCAAAGAAAAATTTGGTCCAGGATGTTTTGGGGTCTTAAGTGGATTCAGAAAACAATATTCATTAAGGATTCTCATTTCTATTGGGTGCAAATTTCCTGGTAGATGCTGTCACTGTGTGTATATATTAGGTGTTATTAATAGTTATAGTAACGTCTACAGGAAGGTGCCAGGTGTGATATGGCAACTGGTATTTGTAAAAAGCTATCTGGCTACTTCCTTACACAGACTTAAATGGGATAATTTGTCCTTATTCCCTGTATTTATTATTGAAAGGGATGCCCATTCACAATTTACATTTCCCTTTGAGATCTTTTTGTGTAGCTTTAGGATACTAAAACTTTATTAAGCTGTATCATTTTTCAAGCTCTTTATTTTTTTTCTTGCATGATATGCCCATACCTAATTACCACTGCTACTCTGATGTGTCTCAAGCTGTGGACTTTTTTTTTTTTACATACAGCAGGTGAAAACACCCACACTGTATATAAACTCTCTTGCTTTTTTCTACATTCAAACAATAATAATGTCATCAAAGCAGAAGTTAGTGACTAGAAGAACATTTAAGGATGGATACTGCCCTGCTGAAATTATACTGAAATTATGTTCACTGTCTCACACCTCCTTCTTTTGAAAAAGAAATTATACATGGATTTAGGCTATTGCTGCCCTTTCTGTGACAAAGCAAGAATAGTACGTAAAAGGTTCCCAAACTCCTAGCCAAGACCTGTTATAATCCTGAAAACAAGCATAGGAAGAGTAAAGCAAAAAAAAAAAACAATAAAAAACCACAAAACCCACACACCACAAAAATACACTTAACAAGTCTGAATTTTCTATAAAACTGGGGAAAAAATGGGTCTAAGAATCTTACCAAATGCAGTAATACATTTAACTAACTGCAGTAATGTTATCCTGATTCATTTGGTGACTGGAGAATAGTCTCTGTTTTACAAAAGATTCTAATACTGTTCTAGTAAATAAACTCTCAAGTTATTCATGTTACAGAAAAGCCTGAAGTTCTAGCCAAGACAGACAACTGCTTGTGCAGGGAAAGTTTGTGCGCAGCACGGTTCCACCTTGAGGCCTTCCTGACCTGTGCTAACAAAATGGAAAAGGAGCAGTGAGGCACTTGCTCCTTCTGTTACGCAGCTAGGCCTCGGAGATGTCACGACTTTTCACGCAGGAAACGTGGAAGCAAGCAGAGAACTGAGTTGTCAGCTGAAGCCTGCAATATTTCTGCCAGTGGATTAAGCTTTGTCACGGACACCACACCTTGGGCTGGCTCGTGTGTTGGCCCTGGCCGTGTTGAACGAAGTTGCCTGGAGACAGAGAATCTCAAGGTAAAAGCTGGGAAGTTGCTGAGCCAGGGACACTGCAAGGGGAAACTGTTACCAGTCCTGGAAGTAAAAGGCCTTGACAAAGAATGAAATTAGACTGTATTGTTACTATGATAAAATTCCTCCTTTTGGATCAAATTTACTTTCAAATTTTAATTCAAAGGAGATGAAACTTTCATTCTCTTTAGGACAAATAATGATTTTTCCAGGTTATCCTTTTTGGTTGTTCATTGCCTGAGATTAGGAAGTCACTTCTTGAATCTTAGACTTTCTGTCAAAGGCCTGTAATAGAAGTAGAAGTGGCACTGAGGACAGAAAAAGGTTAATTCTGAGAGGAGGATCTTAGAGATGTGCAATTGCAGACACACACAATGATCAGGTCAAAGCTTACAGATCAAATAGCAACAGATAATTTTACATTTGTACCACCTATGGCAAAATGGTTAAACAAACCCTATGAGGGATTCTCGGTTAGAATAAATCCACTGAGTGTCCTAGAAAGCATTAATCTCTTCTGTACCGCACGCTGCAGGCCAGACACTTAAAAAACCAAAGAAACAAAATAAGTGGAAAAGGAAGGGGAAAAGAGAGGGTGAGGAAGGAAAACAGTAAATGCCTTCTGAAGAGTCCGAGTCTCTGCTGAACAAATGCCTTCAGTGCTAGATGCAACCTGCCAGGTAGGTATTTGACACTGTATAAAAGAATGTGTTGGCAGTGTACAAGATCTGATAGGCATACTGCAAAACCTGCAAGAAAAGTTATCTTTGCATTTCATAGCACTCTGACACAACTCACACACAAACAGCAGAATTGTACGTGGCATCACCTCTTGCAAAAGTGCGCTTTGCTGAAGAGTCAAACAGGGAAAGTCCATTAGTCGCAGCTGAGCACAATGTGTGATGAAGCCACACGTAATGACGTACTCCTGAACCCACGCATTACATGTCCCCTCTGTATTTTGGTCTGTGTCTGCGCATGGCTAAATCTCTAGCAACTGGAGGGACTCTTAATAGGCCAAAGAGATTGCAGTACCACCGTGCCCCGAGCTCATTCTTTGGGCTCGTTGCATTAGAGCTGTGATATTGGGTAGAGGTTCACAAGCTGTTTCCTGACTGCAGAGATGCCTTACACCTGATTCCATGGGAGCATCGAAAGCTCTGTCTACAAGCATAGGATAGCAATGTTTCCCAGATTATTATAACAGCATTTAACTTGGGCACTGTGATTACAATCACATGGCAAAATTTTACTTGTCTGAAGGGATAAAAGGTTGCAAGCAGAAAGAGAATTTTGCCTTGCTGTACAGAAGGCACATGTGCGCTTAGGTGACTTTTAGGATTGCTCTGGCAAACGTATCTGCTTAGGGTGTTAAAACAATGCTAGCACAAGTGGTTTAAGTATAAATGGGTAGCGTTGGCTAAAATCTAGGCAATGTGGATACAGCTGCTCAGGATGATATGGATCTATGTGTTTGTGGCTGCATAATGGATGTGTAAATTATGCGATGTCCCATGGTGGCAGACTGTACATCAATACTTTTACATTTATGCATTGGTATAAAACTATAGTTTACAGCCTGTCAGTATGATATGCTAACAATTTAAGTACGGAGACCTCATACAGCAAGGCAATTAGGTAAATTAAGTACATAAGCTTGAATTTAATTTTAAGCGTGGGACCAATTACAAAGAAATCAAGAAAACTGTTTCCATGTTAAATTCTAGTCACTGCCCAGCCCTGGAAGTATTCTACAAACAACACTGCAGTAATACTGTATATGTCTGTGCCAGGGTTTTCTGATGCAAAGCCCATCACAGCTCCTTAAATAATATGCACTAGGACAGACTCTTCTGTGTCCTGGCACTTGATGCTACCAGCTACCAGACTGACTTCTGCAGGTTCGTGGGGAAAAGCACCTCATCTGTGTTTTCCAAACTCACGTTGGGTTGTAGGCAAAAGAGTTTCTGCAGCCATATTATTTGGTTGTGTTTTTTTCCAAACAAACACGTCTCACATTTACTACCATTATCAGGGGCTTTTTAGTATAAGGAAAAAAAAAAAGTGTTATTAATCACAGTTTTAGCAACAGAATGCCAAAAGCAAACTGTAAAAGAATAGGAAACTCAAATGAAATTTGTCATCAACTTCTTGTCCCACCTATGCTTTTTTTTTTTTTAAAGTTATCAGTCTACTATGGAAGCCAAGAGATCAATTGAGCAGTATTGCATCTCTGTAATAACAGCTACTGTCTTTCAGCGTGTTCTTCTATCACTAGGTTTCCTTCCTTTAATTTTTCTTTTCTACTGATTGCTAGTCCTCTGTAAGTAGCTAAAACTGCCCTCTGCTAACCTGGGGGCTCTCTGTCTGCTGCAGTTGCAGTTGAGCTGTATGACTTCTGTGGGCGTATTAATAGCACACCTGTGAGCTTTGATGAGGAGGATTCCTAAGTCATCTGTACAGAGGATCACTGGAATCCTGATTAATCTACACATTTACTTTTTCAATCAAGAAAAAGTCAGCTGAACAGCATTCACCAACCAGTGAAGTAATAGTTTACAAATTTCTGATCATCAAAGTTATTCTTGCCCTCAACATGCCACAGTTTCATTTGTCTTTTGTTTTAGCAGCATTGCTTAGAGCACCCGTGATGTATTTATCAACAGTACTGCTTTTAGGGTTAGTATGTCATACAAACACTGCAGAAATACTGATTTAACTCAGTGTCTGTTGAAGGCTGAGATTCGGTTGACTAGATATTACAGTTCCAACACTAACATTTTTATAGGGAAGAAATACCATTTTATATGCCAGATGGTGAGAGAATGTTACAGCACATTTTTTTTAAACCCGTTACCCCTCAGAAAGGCACTAGTTCCATACACCTACTTCCACCTTCCTTAAAACACGCTATACATCCTACAATGCTATTGGAAACCTGAGTTTTCCACCAGTTGTACAGATACAAAAAAGTTAGTTTTGCAGGCTTACTTGCCTTGAGCTGGACATGTAGTATAAGTGGACCATACGAGCATCCAAGCAGCATCCGTGTAGTGAAATAGAACTTGTCAAGAAAGGTATGACTGTTAGGAAGTATTTAAAGTGCCTTTCAGCTGCATTTCACTTAAAGCTACTCAAGTGTTAACCCCCGGAGTCTTTTATTCCTGGCAGGAATTATTAATAAATGATGGTAAAGGTATATGAACAAAGCACTGTATATAATACCCATAGTCTACAAACTTGAAAATATTTAAGACTAAAGAAACTGCTTTACAGGATACAAGAAATGCAAAAGCATTGGAAAAGATTACTTGCCTCTCATTGTCTCGCCCACTCATACACAGACTATGCCTGACCTAATCCATTACCCTGTCATCACTGGCATATAACAACAGAGTACAATTTTTTTATTAAAAGCCAGAAATTTAAACTTTAGAGGAAACACAATAAAAATGCATTACTTAAAATCTCTGCCACTAGCTAGATTTGTGTTCTGCTCCTCAGGAAAAACCGGACACTGTAATTTAGCTTTAGAAAAATGGCGCTTGGATTCAAACGATGGGCCAGAACTCAGCTAATTTCTGCTATGATACCACATATCTGTAAAATACTAACCAAAATATATCCACTATAAGTAGAATCTAATTAAAAGTTTAAAAATTACAATTTCTAATACATAAAGTGGCCATTTTTTTTTCCTATGGACAATTTTAATTTGGCCGTAAATAGTATCTTCAAGCACTTCATTCTGAATGTAAAAGTTGTTAGAGAGTTGGTCCGTCCTCCAGATACTTTTATTTAACCCTGTAAGAGAATACATTAGAAAAAGAATACAAAATTTCTGGAAATGTGTAAATACCTCTGTATGCAATTCACCATTTCAGTGGTTTCATGTGCACCTTTTCAGTCACTCAGCATTCCTTTGATGAATTCCATAAAACTAACCAAGTAAAAAATAAGCTGTATTAATACATTGGAGAAAGGTTTTTGGTCTCTACATATCCATTCTTCGGGAACTAATTAAAATTGATTTTGCTGCTGTTGGTTTTTAAAGCTATCCTACATTGTGACTGCTTTTTCCTACGATTATTTCATGGCTCTGAAACAAGGACAATATGACTGGCGCCTAGTAGGTTTGACACTCATAATTTTTTGGTCATAAATATTTAGGTTTTCTGAGAGCGCTTAACTTGATTTATCTACATGGAAAATATTGGTACGGTGTAGGCGTCACTCAATTTGATCTAGTAAGTTGTGTGGTGTCATGTCCTAACAATCCACTGAGCTGTAATCACTATTTGTATGCAAAGCATTGCAATTAGAGTAATTTTCTTTGCTGGTGATTCTGAACTTGAAAGAAAAACAAATTAGGATAAAAATGCAAACTCTTTATACCCCAGTATATTACACATTATTGGAATATAAAAATAGACCTTCATAGCTCCAGAAGAAAGAAGAGATTGTACTTCCTCCTGCTCACGGTTTGAATCTGCTCTTTTTTTTTTTTTTTTATAACTATCTTTCTGGATTTTTTTTTATATTTCCAGCTACCTTGGCCATAGATATATCTTCTTAATGTTTCTCAAGATTCTCAGAGAGATGAAGACTTTACAATACATTTAGAACTGAGCAATCTAAGTCTCTAGTTATTTTCTAAAAATATTGAACATGGCCACTCGTGAGCTAACAGGTAACTCAAATTGCATAGGAATGTCAACATTTGGCTCTTACAGGAAGTCTGACTTTTATCTAATTTGCTTGACTAAATTGCAGACTTCTATGAAGTTTGATAATAAGAATACAGAATATTCTATATCAGCAAGAAAGATCTCTGACTGTAAATTCCTGCACTGCCACAGGTGATATTTTTGAACAATGATTTCAGAAATACGTTATTCAGAATTTTTTCTGTTTAGAATTAGTGCAAAAGGGTTTTGTTCTGGTTTGATTTGGTTTGGTTGTGTCAGTTTTTAGAAATAAAGAAGACCCAGTGGCAAAGGCAAGCACCTGTTGCACAGCTCACTTCCAAAGGCGACTGCCAAACCAAAAATCTTATTGTAATAATGAAGATGACAGGACAAGAGGATTATATTTCATTGAATGGTTTTTCTCCTTAACCTACTGGCTTTTAATGAAGAAGGTAATTTCTAATTAAAAATCTCTTTGATGCAGTGAGTAAAGGCATGGAATGTCGCGGGGAAGGTAACCCCCATGCCACCACTCACAGAAGCATTCTGGTTAGGCAGGGAACTTCTGCTGGCTTTGTGGGGGATATCTTCCAGCGCATAGCCCAAACAAGGTAAGAGGAAGCAGGTTTTCTCACTGATTATACAACTTATTTTTCATATATTTGAAAGGGATGGATAATGATAGCTGCTGAAACAGCAAGCAGCACCAGCCCCGGAGAAAAACCTTTCCTCTTGGAGGACCCTGCTCACCACCATGGTCTCATGACAAGGAATGTGGCAGTTGTGTTGCTTCTTTTCTGCAAGGCACTGAGTTCTGACGAAGTGTAATAACAATGACATCGTATGTTGTGCAGTACAAGTCTGTCTTACTAGCACTCTTTTGGTTTAGTGCATTTTGCTTCAGATCTTCCTGGGCTAGTAGCACGCAATGAAAATTTGCTGTCTGCTCCTACAGACAAGTGATCTCAACAGTTTCACTTTTAAACTTCAGTCAGTTGCTCTGTGAAGACTGTAAGTAAAATCATGTTCCTGTTGAAATACAGAGGAGCTCTGCTATTGACCACAGCTGGGACTGGATTTCACCTTATGATGCTGTCAAGTTTTTGACATTTATATGCCATCCTCACTTCTTGAATCTTCTGATTGCAACTAAAATGTAGCAATGTTTAAAAAGGAGTGTGTTTTTCCATTTGCATAACTTTAATGATTGAACTGACTGAGCTTAACATTTCCTTCAAAGTTTCCACTTTGGCTGGCATTACTAGCGTTGAAATTGCAAACATATATCTCAAAAAGAACATATTTTTAGAAAGTTTTATGCAATAGGAAATGGGGTCTTAAGATGAAAAGTGCTTTTCATCTTAGCGGTAATTTGTTTCTCACTTGTGTATGTAAGCAATGTGCTGCGGAGGAAGTCGGACTCTGTGTGTGTGTTATTAGCTATATGTACACATCTGCCTGCTTGATTATTCTCTAACTCAATCAAAAGAAGGTTTTAGGATGAACAAGTAGGAGATGAAGCAAGGACCAGAGGCAAGATACCCTTCTGTACATTAACTCCTAAGAATTAATGGTGAGACCATTACTGGGGAAGTAATTAAAATTATATCACTGCTTTATCAGAAGAATGCTTAATCATTAAAAGCTTCCTTGTTTTAGAATAGAAAGGCAGCTCAGAATTTAAGGACAGTTTGGCAAAACCGATGAAAATAGTGACTCTGAAGGACAGATTTACAACTACCACGATACTCTAAACTTTGTGAGTTGCAATGGGTTTTCTGAGACCAAAGGTTATTGATTTTCTGTACTTTGTATACATGTTGATGTATCTTTTTGAATTTATATATAGCATATTTATCTTTAGGGGCAGTTTTCATTTAAATGCTGTTTGTCACAAGCTGCTAGAGGAAGGTTTCCTGTAGGTGCCAGTACAGCTTGGCCCGTTGCACAGCAGGGCTGAGAAATGGAGGCTGAATTTGAGGACTTGGTTTAGAACAGCTGAATCTAGGGCATATCCTCAAGAGTGTAAAAGTAATAAAATCTATAAGCTGATCTTTCCCTGCCTTTAGAGGGAGGGCAGCAACATCTACAGTACAGGTTATTCTTCATTCATGGCATGAACAGCGTTATATAAGGTAAAGTTATACCACGCGTTGTGCTTGCCTTCTCTTCGTGCCAAAAGCTAAATTGGGTTTTATCAGCTAAAGCATGCCTCTGCCTCCCGATCACACATCTGGTTTTGGCTCCGAGTATACACAGGAATGCAGTCTGTAGGGTAAAAAAAGCTCGGGGTAACAATACATCTTGACTTCTAAAATGATAGAAATTCAGTCAACCTTTGCTTTCAGGCACCTAAATTTGGGAAAGTTAGGTTTATATGGAATCCGTGCAATTGACTGGTGATTTTAACAGAAGCAGATGATCTGTAGTACTTTTGACACTGGTGCTTTATATAGGATTGTCCAAATAAACATTGAAATGAAGATTTAAAGCACTCAGGTTTGAACAGTATTTTGCTGCATTGTGGATGTTTTTGTACTACATTCTGGTGTAGAAATATAGGAAGTGAAGAAATAGCAGTAGAAGCTTATGCAGAGACCTTGGGGACACTCATGATTCCCTGATCACAGGTTTGGATCATCAGGGAGCTAGAGCAACAAATTCGGAAATCTTCATTTCTGGCCTCTGAGTTCTGAGGACAGATTCACCATTCTGCTGAACCTGATTCCCTGATTATAGATGTGTTGACTGGAGCGGGTTCCCCTTAAAATAGGTTCAGTTTCCTAAAAGAGATGAAAGGAAATGTGGATGGCTGTAGAACGAATGAATAGCTGAGCAGTGTATGAAGTCTAGCCACTTAGCCTTTGTTGACAGCTGTTTTAAATAAAAATCTTCATTTTGCACAGAAAAGAGATGCAGAAATTCCGATCCTGCTTTGTGATGGGGAACTTACATGATTTTCTTCTTGAAAAACCCGTTTTATAGCTGTCCTGTTTAGGGATTCCCCCGTTGCATCCCAGCTGATGATGAGAAACTTGCTTCCATTTGTGACTGCCAGAATAGCCTGGTGGGTCGTGGTGTGTAATTCGACCTTAAAAGATGATTCAATAAAGTGGTTCTGTATTGTATTGCTTCCCAAAGCAGAAAGATTTGCACATGTGTATTTGTATGCAAAACTGAACTGCGTGACTTTGTTCAGCAGTTGACTGGGGGCTGCTCTGGTACCAAACGGGACAAAGTCACAGAGGTTTCTTCCACAGCCAGGGTACGAATTCTTCCACTTACTCCACAGCTTTAACATCTTCCTCCTCAAACGTATATCTACATTTACACAAACACACATACCTGTCTACATTTATATACATGCATGATATATACTTACAAAAGCTTTGCCACTCTGCCTTTGTATCTGTTAGTGACATTAAAAATGTAATTTTGTCGGGAAAGAAAGAGTTTAAAATAAAGATTTGTGTGACTGAAAGCTTGTCTTCTTTTGCCAACTAGCTCAGCTGGTCTAGTAAAAAAAAAAACCCAAACCAAAAGAAAAAAACCTCTTTCAATAAACCTTACATCTCTTTGTTTATCATGCTTCCTATTATTAAAAAATCAGAGTATGCAAGGTGTGTTGTTATCAGTATAATATTGTTTATTAAATATTAAATCCCTGAGTATTGAACTGTAAAGAATAACTACCATGAGGAGGGCTGTGCATTGATGTATTCATACTACGCACAAAGAAATACAGTATTATGATTCTGAATTACTAACTGGGATTTTAGATTAACTAATTCATTTCTAGTTTTACGCTGGAGAAAAAAATGTTAACACCTGCAGTGTTAGTAAGTGGAAACATAGCCTTGTACATTGGTACTTAATTAGTTTAAGGTTGAATTGTAGTTTTTTTTAAAAAAAAGTCTACTATTTTTAAAACTCTGTGGTTGAAAGTTGGGCTAATTGTTGGTAATTCTGTTGCTTTCAAAATCTATTGCTTTTCAGAGGATATTCTTCCCTTTTTCCTCTTCTTTTTATCACAGATTTTAACACAACAGATTCTATATATAAAAATATCAGGCAGGTATTTATCAATTAACATTCCATCTCTTGTTCTCTTTCAAATATTTATTCAGCAGCTATCTCGCTCTAGGCACTGTTTTACTTCTTATTGTCCCTCCCTAGTGCCTCTGCGTTTGCAGTTAAATTGAAATACACAACAGTGATAAAAACAGGATTCTCATCTGCTTTATTTTTCATAGCTCTTTATGCTGTAGGTATAGAAAAGTTCCTCATAGTTACATGGGGGTGATAAGAAACAGTTTATTCCAACTCCTGTGTTGATCTAAAAATAAAAAAGGTATTTTTTCTACATAGTTGAAACTACCAAGAGGTGAAGTGCTTAGAAAATTTGAATGATTTCATGGATTCTCAAAGCTTTAAAGATGAAAGATCCAGCTTTTCTTCCTGATTAAGCTATGAGAATGATGAGATGCTGTGGCTTTTTCTACTTCAAAGGGTCATTCAAATATAACTCTAAGAACGGATGCTACAAAACTGTTTCCATCAAGTCTGAATCTCTTTTGTGTTATGGGGAAGAATAAGGAGACTGTTCCCCTTGGCTTGTTCTACCTGTTGCTGTTCTGGACATTCAGGGCAGCTTTTAAAGAGGCACCTACTAAGCCGCTGAACTTCCCAAGTAGAAGGAGTCTGACAACCAAAGTCACATTAATAGCACTCATTACTTTTGATATAATTCTCCCAGGCAATTGCCTTACATTTGATTTCAGTTAGGTCATATCAGGAATAAATGCTACTTACCAGATGCATTAGGGTATGGAAATCTGGCCTCCATGGCAGGAATTCTGTCCTGGAACATTTGGGGCCAGCTCTGTTGGCTATGGGAGAGCCGTCCCGTTACAGCAGGGAAAATGTGGGTCAGTGTTGTTCAGCATTGCTACCTTTGAATAATTCAAAGTTAAAAACATGAATTTCCAAACTTGCTACATAGATATTTGAATGTCAATGGCTAATTTTGACATTTCAGATCAAGAAGCACTCTTTCAGGTTGAACTCACGCAGGCCAAATATGACCAACTCCCCCTAACAACAGCCCAAACAGAACACTGTTAATAGAGCTATGAAAAGCACCATTACACACCTTTACCAAAATGAAATGAAGGAACTCGTAACAACAAAGTAGTATGGAAACGCTGTTCTGAATATAAGAAAATTGTGATAAAAGAACTTATCCAAGACTTAAAAGAAAATCCATACCTGAAATGTCTTAATCAGCCTTGGCACCTAGGCTGTACTACAATAAAACATCCTGGTAAAAATAAATTTCCAGATGAATGCTAATACTATGAAGAAAATAAAGATTCCAAGTTCATTTCTCTAGGATCTACACAAAATTAAGTTAATTGCTTATAGCAGTTTCTCTTGTCACTGTTTTTCTATGTGTTAAGATCGGCAGCAATATTTGGCTTGATTAGTCATTTATTTGGTCATTCTTGGCAGAGAAGCCAGTCCTTTTGGATGTAATTTCATTGCTGGGACTGCTGAGGATGTTTTAATCTATCTCTGCTCCTACCAACTTTGGACTTCACGAGAGCATTAAATTTATTTTAAGTTCTACTTTTTCCATCGCTATTTTATTCCTCCCTCTAATATAGATTTCCGATGCTTCTATAGCCCTGCTTTGTCTTTGATCACTGTAATAACTTTACAAAATAATTGAAATCATTTATTTAAATATAAAATCTCTCTTTTTAATGCAACATCTATGATGAATGTGCTATTTATCCAAAGACTGTGACAGAAGGTAATTTTATTTACCATCAAAACTAATCAAGACTGAAAAAAAAGTCAGTATTAGTAAATAATTGCAGTTTTAGAGAAGGCAATGATTTAAGGCTTAGTTCAAAGTCATCTGGAGGTGCACTATTTGCCCTGTGTTGTTACCCTTGCAGATTTACCACTTCAAAGAGCATTAATCTCTGAAACTGAAATAGGGGAAACTAATTCAGCATCTGGATGCCTCATGCTCTTCTTAAATTTGACAGTCTCTGTTACTTTGGGTTAATTTCCAGGGAAAACTCCAAAAAAGTATGTTGGACGCTTCAGGCCTGTTAGTGGAGGAGTTTCCAGGGTGGTGCCTCTGCAGCAGAGCTACTCCTGGAGCACCCATCACACCTGGAGGCTGCTGGCACCCGTCCCTGCCCACCCCTGGGGCTGTCGGGGAGAAGAGGACCCAGACAAGCACCTGCCTTTCTCAGGTACATCTTAAGAGTTTATAACCTACCTTTGGTAGCATATGGAAATCACTGCAGTCACAATAGCTTCTTCATCACCTCTCTGCAAGGACTAAAGCTTCTGCAATGGGCAGCAGAACTAAAGGTATTTAAATCTTAATTCATCATTCCTTGTAACAGACTGGTAAAAGTGCGAGCATTTCCAAAATGTACCTAGTCTCACGTCACGTGACAATATCCACAGCCAGATCATTCACCAAGCAACACCTATCAGCAGCGTTCGCTGCACCGGGCAGAAGTTACATGGCATAGAAAACAATTTTGAAAAGAAAAAGGAAAGATGCCAAAGTCTGAAATTTAGTATATATTCCCTTTCTGCCTGGTTAATTGGGATCAGGTGTACTAATTGGGATGAAAAAAGTGTAGATTTTCAGGAAAAAAAATTGGAAGTGAGTCATACTAGTAAATAATTTTAATTTACCTGTCTGTTGATGACTGATTGCTTCATAGGCTTTCCACTTGCTGTTCTCATCATTTTGTCCTAAATCTTGGAAAGATTTGAAGTTTGGTTTAGGGCTTAGTCCAAGACAGAGTGCAATATATTGGAAGATTTCTGCTGACTTCATCATGCTTTGGAACAAGCCCTTTTGATGGCATTTTCCATATCTTCTTTCAAATATTACTTCATCTGGCATCCTAAAGTTATGTTCCTGATAAAAATCTCAGGGGTTACAAGGGCTTGAAGAGTAATATATGCATTTCTGCTATGTTGCAGTGGCTTTGGTATATCGCAAGGGCATTGTTAAGACTAGTCACTATATTTCTCAGTCTGAAATCATTATTAGGTGTGTTCTTAAGGGACTGATACAAGACCACTAAAATCAGAATTAAAAAATTACTTTGATTTTACTCTTGCCAAACAGAATTTCTCCCACTGAAATCCTTAGAATTTATGGTCAGCTAAAAGTGGAGAATATTGAAAATTTGGCTTGATAAAAAGTGAGTCAGGCCTTCAGGATTTCAGTTATTTAGTAATAAAGTCCTCCAAGGAAAGCATTCAGCTTACTAATATTCCTGATTGAAACATGTTTTGTAGGATTTGGGGTGTGGGATTTTTTGCTAATGTGATGATGTATTTCAATTAATCATTACCAACCATGCCAAGATAAATACTTGAATTGTATATATTCATTGGCGTATGTTCAAGTGTAATTCTAAATATTTAGTGCCGGCCCTGGCATTTGCAAATAGGCTACACACGATACGAAAAACTGAGGACATGCTGACTGTTGAGGAGGAATCGGCATACTTGCACCGTGTGAAAGGATCGGTGTATTTTATCCAATTAATTTAGCCATGGGATTGTCATTCAGAGTTTATATTGCAGTGAGAGAGAGCAGAATCTTCTCCTTATTCCAAAATTAACTGTCAGTCATCTCACACCTGTCCTAGACTGACATAATGCTAACTGGCAGCTTGCTAACATCTCAAATGGCTGCCGTGCTTTTGAACTCCGCGGCGGATTTCTCACTCGTTGCAACTTGCGCTGTTCCTCTTGGATACCAGCAGCATTCATAACATCCTGTGTAAAAATACAAGGAGGAATACTTTGGGCTCTGCATTACGCGCAGGTATGTAGCTCGAGTCTCTTGACAATGTGTTAGCTGAATAAAGCTTAGCCTGTTTGTCTTGCCTAATGGTTATTTTAGCAATTAGAGTGGGAGAGAGTGCTTTACTTCTAAGCACTGGTTAATGGGATCAGCGGAACGCTATGTATACATTTCACATGGAAGAAGGAATAGAGTTACATGCTGACCTCAGACAAAAAGCACGGTTTTCCTTGACTGCGAACCAACCAGTAGGGACACGTATGTTGTAGCTGAGCCGGGGGTGAAAGCTAAGAGGAAGAATGAAGTATTCAAATGCTCTGGTTTGGGAAAATACCCCAGCAGTATAACACCTATTGCTATAACCAGCCCCGATTCCAGCATCCTTTGGTTGTGAAATTCTGTTTTGTTCGCCACATCCAATTGATAAACTGCCAGAACACAGCAAGTGAGGTGGGCGCTGGAGGAACTCACAATTCGAGAGACTGTTTACGCTATCAGCGGCTGCTCGCACCATAAAGCAAAGTAACCATAGAGGTTTTGTTGCTCACAGCTTCAGATAGTATTTACATGAATTAACAATTGATGTCTTCAGATTTTTTTGTAAAGTTGGGAGGAAAGAAAGGCTTCTAACCGTGTGCGTATGTGGGACTGGAATATCTGCATCTCACCTGCGTTTTGTTTTGGTGCTGAAATGGACGTGGCTCCAAAAGGGTCTTATTTTCCAATTTTGAATCTCTCTTTCTGTTGTTGGCTGTTCCAGGGATAGTTTTCCTGAGATTTCTAGGACTGATTCCATGATAACAGTTAAAGCAAATCTAGCTCCTTTAACTCATTTATTGTATTTCACTATTTGAAGACCGTGTGGCTGTACGTGGGTCTGCTGTATGGAGGCATGTGTGAAGCTGGTCAGGAACGGCACCGTGGTAACAGCACCGCTAGCTGTGGCATACCGACTGCACAGCCAAAATGTAACCCCCCGGCGACAAACAGAGCAATATATGCATGAACAGTATATCTGTTACATGCGTGTCACACCAGGCCTTAAGAAAATACCACTTCTGACTCCACCGTAGATAAATAATGTTATTCCATCCCAGTCACAGATGTCCTCAAGGAGATATTAAGGATTGCTTTGCATATCATGAAGAAAAGTAAGTCAAGAACAAATAAATTATATGTTGTTTTCTGATCATGATAAACATATTTCCAGAAAAAGTAAGAGTTGGGTTATGATACAGAATGAGTAGGAAGAAATGCGAGTGAAATTCAGCAGACACCTACATAAATTAGAATTAATGCACTGAGCAGATTCAGTTTAACAAGAGTCGGCTGATTTGAGAAACTGATCATTATTTGCATATTAATTTTTGAGGACAGAGAAACAATCTAGAAGCATTCAGAAACTGTGTTTTCTACACATCATAACATTTTAACTCATGCCTAACTTATTACAGGAAGAGGTTTCCATACGTTGCCTGCCCTCGGGGGTCTGTCTAGGTGCATGGCGTTTTTTTTTTTTTTTTGAACTGAAGAATAACCTACTTGAAATCCATTTGCATTTACTGTGGGGTTAAGGGAAAGCCGCTTTGAGCTTCCTGTATCAAGATCCATGCCATTTCATATTTTTAGACCAAAGAACTTTCTTCCAAGAGGATCATAGTTAATGGTAAGATCTTCATTAACTGATCAGGGAATTACCTGGTTTTAAGTAATTCACGTAAGTAAGGCATATTGAAAGCATTCCACAATCAATTTCAATGATAAGAATGGGAAATTGTAAGAAAACAAGCCTGAAAATCTTTACTCGTAATACAGGAAGCCTTTCAATATTAAACAGTGAAATGGCTGCACTTGAGTCATGTTAATGGTATCACATCCTGATGTCTTCCATTAGAACCATTACAGATTTTAGGAGCTGACAGCTTGAAAATCTTACTGGGGGGCAGAAGTGCCATTGAGACAGATGAAACACTGAAAGACTTCAGGACATAGTGGTGAGAAAAAGAAAAGCTCTCTGTCTTGGGAGGGTTGTAAAACATTTTTGTTGTGTTCCGTTCTCCCAAGAGGTGTGTACAAATTGTTTGAGAATGAATACAAAGAATGATTCATATCGAGCTTACTGAACTGCAGTATGGTTGTTGGAAGAGGCAAGAGCTGAAGGACATTTGTATGGGCAACACAAAGCCTGGAGCAGGACAAAGGTATTCACAGTTTGCAAGGAAGGTGAGGACTGTGCAGGACAGGCACTCACGATTGAAACCACCTGGTTCTAGGTTTCTGTAAGAAAGCCTGGATTCCATAGAACGAGTGTCAAAGGCTCCCTGGATTCCCAAGACTTCCCTGTCTTGCTCATTTGCTTGCTTTACTGGGCATCCATTTGTGTACTGGGCAATGCTCATGTGGCTGTTTCTAAATGCTTTCTCCTAATCCTTTTGCCTCTTCACCAAAGGATTAGAAACCCATACATTCATGTTCTCCAATGTCAAAGTGCTTTTTTTGTGAGAAAGTGTTTGAACAGTACCTTTACCTGAGAAGCACTTCTCCAGATTTTCCTGATAGCTTTTAGCATAGACGTATCTTAGAGAAGCTGCCAAACTCCAGCTGAATTGCTTGAAGTGACAATAATCTAGATGTCTAGTTAATGTCATTTTGATATTCTACTATAAATGCTATTAACAATCATTCTGATGAAAAATTCAAGCAGATATGTTTCAGTTGCAATATTTTATTTTCCATATTTGTGTATATACAGGACGAATATGTTTCACTGTTTGTTTCCAACTTTTCTGCTCAATTATTCTGTATCAGTATCGACATACTTTAAATACATGACTAAGGAAATTATACCTACGTGTCAATACCAGGAAACAACACCAATGAGGTAACGGTTCAGAAGAAAGGGTTAAAAACATCTGTACATACATAATTTTACAGACTATTTCCTAAAATTTTGAAAATGGCGATAAACCCATCCTTTGGTTTACTGTTGTCAACCCTTCAGTGACCACCCTAGCTGTTTAAATGTTTTGTCCTGTAACTGAACGGAAAGCACACGCTGTTGACCACGTCGAACTTGGAGTTCAACTCTGGAGTAGATCAAAAAGCTGGAGTAGTTTCAATATCAAAACTTGTCTGCCACGGTCCTGAGAGCTGCAACCTCAGTATGTGCCTGTGCCATCAGTTGCCCCCTGGCTGCTGGAAAGGGACTATCATTTTGTTGCAGGTGCCTGGTGGGTTTTGTTCTCCTTCAAGGAATCTTTTTCAGAAAACAACAATATGAAAATGCTTCTTATCGTTAGTTAATCATAGCATGAATGTCCTTAGTTGGAAGGGACCCGCAAGGATCATCGAGTCCCACTCCTGTCCCTGCACAGGACAAACACAACATTCACACCATCTCTCCGAGGGCCTTGTCCAAGTGCTTCTTGAACATCGTCAGGCTTGGTGCCGTGACTGCCTCCCTGGGGAGCCTGTTCCAGTGCTCCACCACTCTCTGGGGGAAGAACCTTCTCCTAATACCCAACCTAAACCTCCCCTGGCACATCTTCCTGCCATTCCCTCGGGTCCTATCATCGGTCACCAGACAGGAGATCAGCGCCTGCCCCTCCTCCTCCCCTTGTGAGGAAGCTGCAGACCACGACGGGGTCTGCCCTCAGCCTCCTCTTCTCCAGGCTGAGCAAACCAAGTGACTTCAGCCGCTCTTCATATGGTTTCTCCTCTAAACCCTTCACCAACTTCATGGTCCTCCTCTAGTAGCAGCTTTATATCCTCAATATACTGTGGCACCCAAAACTGCCCCCAGCACTCGAGGCGAGGCCGCACCAGCGCAGGGCAGAGCGGGACAATCTCCTCCCTCGGCCGGCTGCAATGCAGTGCTCGATGCACCCCAGGGCACGGTTGGCCGCCTTGGCTGCCAGGGCACACTGCTGGCTCATGTTCAACTCGCCGGCGACCAGAACCCCCAGGTCCCTCTCTGCAGAGCTGCTGTCCAGCCTCTTAGTTATCTGATAGCATCAGTGCCGGGAAACATCTCGTCCTGCGCCCTGCTCTCTGGCTGGGAATCCTCTCCGAAGGTGTCTCCACCTCCCTCCCGCACTCGCCCCCCGCGCCGCTCCCTCCACACATGTCTTTTTTGACACAGAGCAGCAGCCTATCGGGTCGCTACTTTTCCTTCCTTTCCTTTCCTTTCCTGGGCTCCGCTTGCCGTAGCGCACACCCTCCCGAGGGGTTTGCCTGGATCATTTATTTATCTAGTGCGCATTAAGAAACCACCATTAGGCTTTGGTGGGAGGCGCCTCACTTTCTGCGCGCTCGCCTGCCTCCCTTGCGCTGCGATAGGAATACACAATCGAACAGAAGCTGCAAGCTTGGCAGGAGCTGCCTTCTGCGTGCCTATTTATTTGCCGGATCCGTATTTTTTTTGCCGACTGGGTCATTGCCGCCCCCCCCCCGCCTCCGGGGTTTCATCTAATTTTCTTTTTTTTTTGTGCGTGTGTGGATTTTTATTTTTATTTTTTAAATTTTTTTTTTTTCGGGAACCCTCACTGGAGTTTTGATGCCGGGCCGGACTTAGCGCGGAGGGGCTGCGCGGAGCCGTGCCTCCT
>WEKW01006138.1:124581-174273 GCA_013389905.1 Sula dactylatra | reverse complement strand
CCCTTCCCGGCTGGACTGCGGGAGGTATTTGGGAGATGCTGGGAGGTGGCTGAGCGGGAGGGAGCAGCGATATCCGCCCGGGCAGCGGGGACAGCGGTCCTCGGGAGGTGCGGGGCGGGCTGTGCCTGTCCCTGTCCCCGTCCCTCCCCGCAGGGAGGGAGCTGGGATTTCCACACAGGCGTCTCCCCTGGAAGAGGCAGAGCGGGCTCCGGAAGGATGCTCCCTCTGCCCCAGCGCCGGCTCCCCCGGGAAGGAGCATAGGGCACCCCACGAACATGCAGACGCAGCCAAACGCTTTCCCGGCTCCCGTGTGTAGCCACAGCACCGTCTTGCCGTAACTGACTATTTTTTTTTAAGCAGAGGAGGGGGCTAGTTCCCCGATTGATGCTCGGTGGCTGGCTCTTTCCACCCTGCCAGGGACAAACCTGAGGATTCGGGCTAAATCTGAAAATTCGTTTAGTCTGGGTGCATCAACTTTCAGCTTCTCGTAAAGGTTATCTAGGACAAACGCGATCCGTGCCAAACGAACTTCTGTGCGGTGCTATTTAGTAAAAGGCTCAATTATCATAGTAATCTGCGTTTTCTTGGATGCAGTGTAGGAAATGAGAAGCCGTGTGTCCTCCATTAACTCTTAGTTGCTTCTGCTAGGAACGGCAATTCAACTGAAATCCAGCACCTGAATTGCTTTTACAGCCCAGGGCTCCCCTTTTGCATGCTAATGTATGGCTGTTCCGCTAGAGGATTTTGTTAGCAAGTCATTTGAACTTTATTTTGTCTATTAAATCTATTTGCTGATGAGCCCTGGGGCAGAGAGTGTAGGCAGGGCGAACTGGTCTTGTGAATTGACAAAATCGGGAGAAGAACAGCAAATTGGACATGTCTGTGTGGGTGGGTGGGTGTGCAGGTGGTGGATGGCTGGGAATGATTACGAATAAAAGTATCACTAAATCAGAAGAGCAAACAAGGCAGTAACTCGCTTCCCCAGTGCCTGCTGCAGTAATTGAGAGAGCCGTCCCTTACAGGTGTGTCTGAGCCTGCTTGCTCTGGAGGTACAGCCTAAGGAAGTCAGATGGTACCAGAAGGAAAATCTTTTGTGGAGCTGAACCCTACCCATTTCACTTAGGTGTAGGGAGCTGTATAGGGCACTTCTAAAAAGCAAAATAGCACCGGGAGCCTGATTTTCAACCTGTGTCTCTCTTTTCGAGCCTTGTGTGAACCAGATACATTACATGGTGTTTCAAACTGCCGTGACCTGTGTGCGTCTGAAACACTGTCTGGGCTTACCAGGTGGGATCTGTTGGGGTCTAAATGCTCCCTTGCAATCTTTTCCTTTCTCCCCTTTCTGTCTTTTTGGGTATGTAAGAGAAATCCACAGCAATTTCTGCCCCTCTATGCTGTCTCCTTACAAGGTATAGAAGGCAAGAATATCCTGATTAATAAATAATGTTCGGCTGGCAGGTCTCTCCTCCATGCAAGACACACAAAGGAAGAAGAAAACCCACGATCTTGAAACGTTCCTGGCAGTTGCAGAGTCTCGTAACTATTATTTGTTTTAGGGAGACTGCTAATACCTTTTACAGCAGGGTGTTTCCCCTCATTAAATACAGCTCGGTTATAGGATGAAATGCAAGAAGTGCAAATCCAGCAGAAATTGACCCTCTTTGGGCACATTGATAGCAGGGATTATCATTAATGGGAGATTAAATAGATTACATAAAAAAGGATTTGAATTTGTAGGGCATGTGGAATTTTTTTTAAAGCCCACAGCTGTACTTTCCTGATCCATATGAGCATCTCTGAGGATACGTGTAAAATTCTGTGAGGCTGCAGTATCCACTGGAGGGGAGAGGGGGAAGGAATGCAATCTTTCTGCCACGAACTGCTGACGCGGTGTGACCCCAAAGCAAGTGTCTGCATCTGCCGCTAACAGCTCTTAGGAAGGAAAAAAGGGGATTTTTTTTAAAACAAATTCATCCTCATATCCCAGGTTGAGCTGCATGTTCGTTCTGTGCCCGTTGTTCCAGCTGCTATTGAAATGAAAGTCATGGATCCCGTTGTACTGTGTGAATACAAATCGGACATGACAAATCTGATGCCCCGGCTTTCAAAAGAGTGCCCGCCCTTGTGTGAACCTCTGGCTTGGCAAGGCACGTACGTGGGCAGGAGTCATAGGTCGTGTAGCATTTCACAGCTTTTAAGAAAAGCAGCAGCTATCTTTATTTCTAGTGGTTCATGCTGCAGTTTATTTAGTTGTTTTAACATGGTAAAATGGGCTCAAAATATGTCTTGGGAAAATGGAAGGCAAATCAGGAGCTATTTCTCCAGGAAGCCGGATGATTGCCCACCTGAAGTAAACGTTGGTAAAGGCTTTTCTCTGTGTGTGTATTCATCTGAGGAGATGTTGTGAAATCTTTCACTTTTTTGTGGGTGTACATAATGACAATAATTCTTGGTTGTGTTTCACTCAAAGTCAAGCTATCTGTTAGCTGTTTTGAGAGTTCTTGATGAAGATCCTTCAGGTTCTGACTAAGCAAAAGCCACTTACTCATCAAACCTCGCTCTGTGTCTTGTGCCTGCATGTGTTTCTCAGGATTATGCACGGACTATGGCTTTTCAGCATGAACCTTTTTATCCAGTGCTCAACATGAAAAGCAGGCATTGATTTAGAAACATAGTCCAGCCTGTAGATCAGAAAAATCAACCAACTGACTGGAACACAGCAGTGAGGTTTTATTTTTATCAAGCCATTGGTTTCATTTCTAAAGAGTCATGCCCTGATTTTTCCAATATGCATTTTTCATGGTGTTCTGGGTTCTTCAGTAATGTTATTATCTTTAAATTGAGATACTGTACTTATAAGAATTCCTGTGTGAATTCGACTATGAAATAGCACTGTGGTTTCTCTTGTGTTCATATGACCGGAGGCTAATGCAGAGAACTGAGGTCAGGCAGGTGGGGCTCAACTAATGCATAGTAACCAGGGAAAGAGATGTTGCAGAACTCTTAATCGATATATCTCGTGAAGTCCAATTGCGACCTTTTTTTTATGACTCTGGACTGCAGCCTGAGTATCCTTTGATTTCCTGCTAAAGATTTTCTGGTCCAGTCGTTTATCCTCGTCATATCTCTGCCTGTTGTTATGCACGGCATGGGTTCAAGTAACAAGCATCTGGCAGCTGAACTGTTACCAACACTGACATTTTGGTAAAAGCTGTTTGTTTTATTTTGCACTGACTCAAATATCTTTTTCACATTAAGGATGACACTTAGATGGAACTGCGGGGTTTTCGCCAACTGGAGGGTGTTGTGGGAGGTGCCAAACCGTAGTAAAACCAGACCTACTCTTCCCAGAGCTCTGAAACGTTCTGCCAACAAATGACATGTGTCTGTGAACACTTTGCGTTATGATCATGAGCTGTCATTGAAATTGAGGGGAGCACGCATGACTGTAAAGCACGTATGACTGTAAAGCACGTGCCTTTAGTATTGACTAAGATTAATGTCAGTTATTTATCAATTTGTAATGCATCAAAAGCTGTTGAATTGGAAAAAAAAACCCACACTGAAGCGAACAACTGGGAGTTCTAAAAGCATTTGCTTCTTCCTCGTTCCCACTTACTTTCTATTCACATACTATGAGTCAATGTACCACAGACATGATTAGATTTGTGTTTTCCATCTTAAATACTTGTCAACAGGAAGGCTACTGTCAAGATAAATACAGAATTTTAGGCACACCACTGAAGTAGAAGTTATTGTTGTTTTATTTTTCATATTTTACAGCTTTAACTTGCTTCATCTGTTTCAGTGAAGTTGGCTGACACTGGACTTAATCCCATTTTCCGTTTATAATCCCCAGGAACTAGTGCAGTCATCAGTGAGTTCATAAGGAAGTGGAATGTTTAAATAGAAGTCCCACTCACGGATATGTACATTGATTCTGTTCAGGTGTATTTCCTCTGTGTTCCTTTTATTGAAGTGTTTGTTGGAATACCATAGCCCTAGGAGAGCTCTCACTGGTAGGAGAGCACTGGTATGATGAGAGGAAGGGATGTGGCTGAAATGACTCCATGCTGCCTTTTAACCCTGAAGAAAATTCTTTTGGGGGCTGTAAGGATTCTTACAACATTGATTTAACCTGCGATCACTGGTAAAAGCAAAGCCTTGCATTTTATTTGGCATATTTTTTTAGCATCTAGACAAGGACATTATGTGATATATTATATGTTGACAACAGAATACCATTATTAAATTAAAGTATTGATTCATTGTAAAGTATTATGCTAAAGTAATGTCAGTGGTTTGTCTAAACCCACAGAAAATGGAAATTAAAAATTAAAGCAAAAGACCTGTCTCTTTCTACAGTATTGTGTCTAGTGTTGCAGTACATTTATCATCTGACTCATTGCTTTGAAACCTTCCGCAAAGCCCAGTAAATACACGGACTGGAATGAATTTGGCTTTGACTTTATCTTTAAATTCTATAGCTCATGTGGCTTTCAGGAAGTACCTAAAGCATGTGAGTGTTTGGTTTTGCTGCTTTCTCCCATGACTTGTTTGGAAACAAACTGCACAGGGGAAGGTGCCTGGTCAGACATCTAAATAAATAAATAAACAAACCCCAGAGATGTGGATGTGTCTGAGCTCGGTGATTTCTTTTTGAGATTCTTTGTGGTTTGAACAAGTTTACAATATCCCCATCCTAACAGCGCGCGTGTGCGTGTGCACACACATGCAAAACAGAAGCAGGTGTTTGTGCAGTATCTGTTTTCGAGGAGGATCAGGACCTCAAAGCCTGTAGTAACTTCAGGACCGGTTTTTGCAAAGCAAGACAGCTGCTTTGGTTGTGGTGCTTGTCCTCGCAGTGTAGTTCAGAAAAGAAACCCGGAGGTATCATTGTAGCTGACTGGACTGAACGCCAAGTTAAAGCACATGTTTTTAATTTGAGAGTGTCTTTCAGGTCCTGCTGCGTGGAAGGGATGCGTTGTCACTGTTACTATTAAGCATAGGTACATTTTTTTTTTTGCGTTACAAGAGTAGGCAAAACACAGTTACGAAAAACAACAAGATACTTTGTGTTATGGAGATATTTCTTACTTTAAGGGTCTTAGTTCTTGGATCGATACGGTGAGAGTTAAAGTGTCATTTACTAAGGCGGCTGTGCTCTCGTTGCTCGGAACTAAATTTCCAATGTCCAATGCGGGCAACTGTTAAACCTGCTTTTGTACTTTTACCTTCCCCTTCATACATAATCTCAAGCCACTCCAATGAGTAAAGTACATCTTCAGCAGAGGAGAGTAGCTCCCCGTGAGGGCTGCGCAGACGGGCTTGCCAGGCGAGGGCACTTCTGACCGGGACGAGACAGAGGATGAGCGTTCAGATGGCTTCTAGGTAACACACAGAGAAGGTAAACGCACGTAGGTGGACAAATGCTTTTTGTCTGGGTTTTTACTTTTTATCACACAGGTTTCTGGGGCCTCTTGGTAAAATGCATTCAAGTGGAGAAAAATGAATAAAGCAGCCACGAGGAAAATTAAAATAGCAACTGCATTTATAAATTTCAGTGTCCTTTTCACAGAAGAAATGCCTAATTGGATCAACTCTTGCTGGTGAAATTTGGTGATAGCAGGGAAAAATACATTTACTAAATGTTTATTGCTAGCTGTTTAATTGTTTGTTTGGGAAACTTTATCAATATGCTCAAAATTACTCTAGTAATAGTTAAACATATAGATAAATAAAACTTACAAAAGTCTTTCAGTGTTCCATCTTTTGTATTTCCAAAGCCGTGTTTCTCGTGTAGCATGTAAATAGGAGGAGTCCATGACTTCCACGTCTTTTTTGCAACATATTACTCCTGTTTTTCTTTTTTTGTGGTGTAGTTCTGATGACTGCTGACTCTAGGAGAAAAACTATTCAGCTTCAAAGATAATTTACTTCATATCTTGTTTAGCAACTGATTTTTAAATCCAAATTGATTTATGTTTTTTTCCTCAGAGTAGTTCAATTTTTGTATTTCTGCAAGAATTAAACCTTTGGGAAAAGCGCAGGCAGGAATGCGAGAGGCTCACTGGGTAAAAAAGATGAAGTGAAACTTGTAACAACTTGCAAAGTCTCCTCTTTTTGCTTTATCATCTTCCTTTTGTTTGTTACTTTTTGGCTTTATGGCTTTTCTTTCCCTTTTAAAATCTGAATTAATCCATTGGCAATTCTAAGGGCCCTACAGCTGCGTCCCATCCCTGCCACCCCACTTGTATTTTAAGCTCATAGGGAAGATACACATTATCAAGGCTACGTGTTGGGGATGTGCTAGGTGCTCTTTGTGGAAGAACAAATTAGTGTTTCAATCTGTGTGAAAAGACCTTTCCGTGAGGCACTTTGTAACTTTGTTAGCAAAGAATTGAGGAAAAAAATACCCTGATAGTATTCCGTGTAGAGGTTGTGCAAAATTTAGTAGTTTAAAGACTTTGATTTTTATGAGGTTGCTATTTGGCCCAATGTTGCAAACATATAGGCTGAATTTAGGGTGTGGGAGTGATGCCTCTCCTTTTTTTGTTGAGTTATGCATCTGCAGGATCAGGGTCAATTTATGTGAACATCTGTGTGATTAAATCTGTTACTGTCTTAGATTGTAGCGTGAATGCTTACAAAACATGCCTGTGTAAATAAACGTACATCAGCTTTAAAGTGCTGCTTTTTAAAAGTTGTTAGCGTTATTTAAATGTGCTTAGTAGAACCCAGTTTCCATTAGTGCATTTTGTGTGTGTGTTTAGCACTACCATGAAAAAAAGACCATTATCCTGTTTATTCTTTGTGTGAAGTATGTTCTGTAGTGAAATCTTTGTGTTCTGGGGGACTGTAGTTGCTCAGCTGTAGACTGTCACAAGGCATGAGGGTCATGAATTTTTTTGCACATCACTTTTAAGCGATTTCCTTACCTGACTTCTAAAATTTTTTGTATTATTCTGGAAAATAATACTTCTGGTTTTGTAGTTTTTCTCTGTATTACTTCCTCAGTTAGCTCTATGCCAACACTGACTTTTTCCTAAAGCTTATAGATAATGTTTTCTAAAACAGCAGAGATAGCAAGTTGGATTTTAAGATTTAGTTATTTTCTGAAACCAAAATTATGAAATTACTTTCCCATTGTTCATTTCACAGCATCATTACTGTTAAAGTTCAAGATTCCAGTTCAGTAGAAACTGAGCCTTGATTGCTGGTTGTTACCAGATAGAGGGGCTATAGCACTGTGTAACAGCAAACCATTAAATTAGTATTAATAGCAAATAGCCTCTTTTCCACATCTGATTATTCTCACTGATGTCAGAACTTGTAAAGCAAGCATTTGAGATAAGATGGGTTATTCTCTTGGAAGGGCTTTGGTGGTCTGTTTTTACTGCAGCGACAAGGGGTTTTTTCTAGCGTGGTTGGCAAGGAAGGTAGGAAACACACAATCTAGCCTGCAGTTGCTGTGCTGCTTCTAAATGTAATCAGGAGTTTAACAAAACCAAAAAACTTGTTTCAAAAAGTGTTGCTAACCTGCAGAATCGTGCTGCGTTGTGCAATGCAAACGTTTACTTATGTCTCCTGGTTTAACGCATAATAAAATAGCATTGCCAATAGTGTGCTCAGAGCGGCTGAGAGTTGTAGCTAGCTAACCTGTTCAGTGGCTGTGTAATACTGTTGAATATTAAAAAAGATGTAGGGAATCTTTGGTTCCCCTTCCCTCTCCTGTGAATGACAGTACAAGAGATCAGGGGGTTATCATTAAAATAGTACTAAGCTATTCCAGAAATTTTGACTTGGGATTGTTTGTGTAATGCTTGTTGAAAACAACCTATTAATTGTTGTCCAAAGGGGTGTGCTTTGTTAGTGTTTTTTTAGGAGTAGTGTTGTGTGGAAAGGAAATTAATTTTCTTGTTCAACCTGTCAGTGAAAGAGAAGCAGGGTTTTTGTTTGAAACCCAGAGATAAACTGCACTGAAACGGTATGGTGCTTTTCCTGCCATTTAACAGTATGAAATATGAAGAGTTTGCACTGCCAGAGTTCAGTGGGAAGTGGATTCAGGAACTTAACTGAAGGGATTATTCTGATGAGTGTCAGTGCTCCTGATTTAGAAGGGTAGAGGTACTTTTATAATTGTTTCATAAGTAGCTAAACCATGTTAGTCTTTAGCCTCAAATCTGGCCCAGCTATATAAGGGTCATAGCGTTAAAGTTCAATGCTCTTAAATTTTTTTTTTAATAACTAAAAAGCCAAAATGCCATGCATAAATGCATACAGCAGTGATTTTTTTTCCTTAAGCAGTTTGCGTTGCTTTTGCTTTTAGATTTCAATCTTTATTTTGTAACTTACGTTAATAGTGCATGCTACACATTTCACAGGGTCAGCTGCTTATAAATAGGACCGTATCTCAGTGTAATAAAGTTGTTTGTAATTAGTCTCCATCAACCAAAAATTTTAGAAAAATACAGCTTGCAAACTAAAATGATTTATGAATTGTGCTGTCTAACAGGTGCAAATACTCATTGAATGGTGTTTCTGGGTTTATAACATACTTCTACATTGACTGGTTATCTCAAAGCAATGTAGACACGATGCAATCTGCTGCTAAGCTTAGGCTGTGTACTTCTGCAGCAGGTTTGCAGAGTGCACATAGGCTCTCTTCCTACAACAGCCGCTCTGTCAGGAGGTTGCACCTTTGCCTCAGCTAATTACCTTGTGAGCTAGGAAGATGATGACCTTGACACTCATAATGATACTAAGAACAACACAGAAAATGCAGCATTCACAGGATACTTTTAGAGTCATAGGATTTACAGTCCGAAGGCTCAGTTGCAGTGGGGAAGGTGGACATTTGCCACTTGGTGACTGATGTCACCTTGCCTTAGAGAAGGGTGGCAGACGGGCAGTGGAGGAGGCGGGATGAGCCGTACCCGTCCCGCACTTCTGCACAAGATGCTCTTCAGCACGATTCAGCCTGATCTGGGAAGACACAGCCTTTGCCTTGGCTCTGTCAGCATTAACCATCCTGCCTTGTCCTCTACAAAAGCACAGAGGGAAAGAAGTGTTTCTAATACCTTTTCATATCTGGAGCAGATTCATTACAGAGGCTTACTTAGTCCTAAATGAAAAGCGAGAATAGTAACTTAATATCTTAAATTGGCTTTAGAAATATCTGCCTGCAATAGGGAATTCTTACAGGTTTTAGTTCTTGGATGGCTGGATTTAATCTGAATATATGAAGCTGAAATGTTAGTGTGTGGTATGTTTAAGAAGGGAAGAAAGAAGAGTCTGATACTGTACTTGTTATTTTATAGGAGATTGAAGAGGTCACTTGCATCTACTGAATTTCACTAAGTGGGTACACTATAAGGCTTGGTTACACCTTGTTTTTACATGCATTTAAAAAGCTGTCCTCTGTTACCTTGGCAGATGTAGGGGATTTGTAGCCAGCCATAGCTTCACTGCTGTAAGGTGCATCTGTAAATGTGGACATAGGCAGTTTGCGGAGCTATGAGGAACGGCTCCTCATTCCCGGTTTGTTTACAGGGCATAGTTTGGAAACATGAACAGGTATTTATTCAAGTTTTGTAATAATTAAAATACATTTATCCCTGATTTTAACAACGATCCTGGCTGGTAAGTGATATACCTGTAGAAAATGAAGTGTATTGGGCAGGCCTAAGCTAAAAGTCCTTACTGTAAAGAGGTTATTGTGGGTAGAGTCCTACAGTGAGGATGAGGTATGCTAGGTGATAAGAAGAGGAGTAATTCTTGAGATGTTTTATTTGCATACTGTGAATAATTTTGTCTGTTTAAAAGCAGTGTGGGTTTGTTAGGGAGCTTATTTTTTAAAATGCTTTTAAGAAGATACTGTAAGATTATATCTAATTAATTAAATACATTACATTTGAATTATTTAATTAGAGATTATTTTTCAACCATCCCTTAACATTCTAACGCTCTCTTAATATTTTTTTCAGGTTTGTAATCCTGTTTATTAATGCAATCTATATGATAGCGTAGACTCTTGGACTTTTTCCTTAATAAATAGTACTTAAAAATAAATTTGATGTATTTTGTGTAATGAAATAGAATTAGAATCTGAGTAAGTCTTCTCATATGTAGCCAAGTATTCAGTGGGAGCTGTAGGCTACTCTGCAGTTTTGTAAGAATCCTAGCAAGAAGCAGGATAGACTCCAGAAGACACCAGACTGAATGTTTTACTTGAGAACTAATAATTAAAGCTTGTTAAAGAATTTAGAGTCCAAACGTAATGGAGCTCTTCTAATTATCACTAGATTTTGGTCCAACTTTGCATTGGCAAAGAAGTAATTAAAAGCTTCTAAGTTCAGTTCAGCTCTGCATAAAGGACGGTTGGGATATTCAAAACATATAACTAAAGGGAATAGGAGGGTATTAGGTTAAATATACGTGATATGCAGTTTCAGCAGGGGTTATGGAAAATGAGTTGATGTAAACAAACCCAACAAACCCCAAACATAGTAGCAGAGATTCAGCATCATTTTGTGTCTTTGTTGGTTACTTTGTATAATGATTTCCTACATTACAGAACAAAATAACTTTTCCCACTAGGAGATCCCATAGTGCATAGATGGAGATACTTTGTGTGAAGAAGGTGCTCAGGCTTGAATAAATTTCTGTGCTGCACTATCGTCTTTAGAGCTCTGCCCTTTGTTGTTACAACTGAATGAAATTACCTTGACTTTCCACTTCCACCAGAAAAAGGGCGACTTTGACAGTGTAGAGCTGTTATAGTAGACAGTTACTATAGAATGACTTAATTTTCACAATTTCAGCTTGCTTATTAGCCTGCAATTCATCCCCCAAATTTGTGCAAACCTCAGTGAAGGTTACAGGCCATAGATTATTGGTTACTGGATCTTAGGAGACCAGGAGCGGTCACTTCTTTTCCTCAAGCTCAGGTTTTCTTATTGGTGAAATAAAGACATGGTGAAGAGGTGCAGGTGAGAAGCAAGAGGTGTATTATAACGAATGTTCAAAAATAATAAGGAAATACACTTAAGTCTTATTTTAAATTTAAAAAAGTACCTGCTATCCTTGATTGTGCCGTTGGTTGTGTGTGTGATCTTTTTCAATAATCTTCTGGCAGTGAAATCTATTAGACTTTAGTATTAAAAAGGAAGGTATGGAAGCTTTAATTTTTTTAGACGATTTAAAACCTATCTCCAAATATAGCCAAGATACGTTCCTGAATAAGAGGGGTGTATCTGAGAGAAGGGCAGGGCTGTATGTGAGACACCCTAACAAGGCAGTTACTCTAGTTCACAATTCTTTATTTTTGTCCTGCAGTGAGTTGAACCAGGTTTGAATTTGGGGCACTCATTAGGCCAAAAACTGGCAAAATGACAACCCCATTTAAATCTTTTTAGCTTAACTTTCTAGTCAGTTGTCCCCGGGAATTTTAGTAACTACTATGTTTTATGTTGCTGTCTTGTTATATTTTAGAACTGAAGTGTTATTGTTGCCGTATCTCACATCAAAAGGAAGAAACACTTTCGGTATGGTGTAGTCTTCTATAGATAGAGTCAAAATGCTCTCTGAGTAGGTGGGTTCCTTAGCCAAATCCAAACCCAATGAGATAAGTGAGAATAAGTAGGCTCTAGCTAACATTTAAAATAAACAGTTACAAAGGAGTGACTTGCTTAGCCTAGTCTGTTCTGCATTTGCTCATAGCTGACTTTTATTAAATGCAGCTATGCTGATCTCTAAGAAAAAAAAAAATCTGTTCTAACAATAATAATGTTTTTATTAGAGATGATCTCAGATGGAGAATGAGACAAGGTTTGCAGGAGGTATTCCAGTAGATCAGCTAACACAATTGGAGAAGAATTGGCAAATGCTTTTTCTGTGTCTCTTTGGTGAGGTGACGTAACTCATTTCCCTTTCACTTCTCAACCTCCTTCCAACAGCAGGATTCTAACATCGGCAAAGTTTTAGGTGTTTTTTTTTTTCCACTAATTAACTGAACATGTTCTTCATAACTTGAACTGATATGCTGAGCTTTGAAGTGCATATAGGTAAGTGTAAAGCTTGCTAAGTGCTTCCTATTTGCTTATTTATCCTGCTGTTAGGTTCAGGGTTTAAAAGCTATGTCACTATCAGAGAAACTTACTGAATGTGGGTACGAAACTGTTTATCATCTTAAAATTCTCATATATTTGGATTGCCTTAGTAGTTCGGAGAAAGTTTTAGTATCATTAGTTATTACTGAAGTTCAATATTTTGTTAACACCTAGACGTATGACCCCAACACAGATGTTCGCATTGAAGGCTCACTCATTATGAATTTCAAAGCCTATATGAAATGATTTATACCGGTGCTTGAAAATATGTTTTGGTAATAGCCTTTTAAATGCCTTTAGGACATTAATTGCCATCAAGTGGCATAATCTGCTGTTTGGAATGGAGAGCTGGGAGTATTTTGGTTGCGAATAGGATAATGAAATGGATTGAAAACAAGGAGGAGTAGTAAATGAGTGGATCTGTGCTATTAACAACCAGCTTGGGCTCGACATCCTGTTTATGACTGGAGTATATGGTGTGCGGCACTGAAGGTGGGACGTTTCTTCCCCAGGCAGTCATGGGGTTTACTGCAGGCAGTCGTCTGTCTGGGGACTGATCCTGTCCCTGCTGAAGTAGTACTAAAGCTACGTTAATTTTAATAGTAGTGGATTAAGCCTGTGGATCTTCGCTGGTTACTACTGAAGTCAGTGGAAGCTCTGCACGTGGCCTGACGCGAGGCACATGCCTGACTGGAATGCCCGTTTCATTGAACGGTGGGCTAGGGTCTGTGCAGGAAGTTTTTGACAGGGTTTTGATGTTCTGCATGACTCTCAGTGGTTCTGTCAATCTTGATTTGTAACACATCATAATCTCATTACATGAACATCAAAGCACTAAAAAAGTTTGCGGATTCAGATGGTTTTGCTTTAAAAATAACATAAAAGTTAAGTCTTTGCAAGTGGTGTGCCCCCTTCCTTTCCACGTATTTCAGTTGTGATCATGTGGCAGGGTGCTCAGATGGTAGAATTATAGAATCATAGAATGCCCCGAGTTGGAAGGGACCCACAAGGATCATCGAGTCCAACTCCTGTCCCTGCATAGGACAACCCCAGTCTGGTAGTCAGACAAGCATTAGGAGAAACTAAATGGTTTTTTGTGGGGATCTCAGTTTGAAGTGGTTGCCTTGGCTTGGAATTTTCTTGGGGATCTGCAAGTGCAGCATTGTTAATGATGTTTGATGTTTGTAAAGAAAGCTGCACTGTAACCTTCAGGTCTTAAAAGGAAAGAGTATGTAAAAAATTAAGTTTGTGAG
Organism: Sula dactylatra; assembly: GCA_013389905.1. NCBI lineage: Eukaryota > Metazoa > Chordata > Aves > Suliformes > Sulidae > Sula > Sula dactylatra. The sequence goes on along the minus strand of WEKW01006138.1, from coordinate 160,910 downwards.
ATAAATTGTTGAAGTAAGATAATATTTACGCGTTTTGTAAGTTAAGACAGCGGTTACAATCTAAACAACCACTGCGCTAATCCTGAAAAACTGAAGACCTCCTCAGTGACTGTTTTGACCCAATGTTTACTCCAGTATGAACAAATGGCTAATGTAGGTAAACTCTGGTATCCCAAACAATCCTGCTCCCCTCTGGTGTGTTTTTTTGTGAGTGTCATGTAAGAGGTGTGGGTGGTTAGGATTTCCCTTCAGAGTCTCCATTTGAGAAAAGTGTCTGTTCTTCAGAAAGCAAAGTCCTACAGTTTTGCAGCTTCAGGTTGAAACAGTTCTACAAGAACTTTCAGAGGCTTCAAGGTCATTGCTTAATAAAGATTTACATTTAAAAAGGTAGAAGTCTCAAACTCTTTTTTAAACAGTTCAGAATAAAAAACCCCATGGTTCTCCGAAGTCCCAGGTACTTTCTCTGTAAACCATGTGAAGCTCAATCAAATGACCGACTTCTCATACAGACAAGCAGTTGATTGTGTAACTAGTATGCACAGTCACTGAAATGCATCACAGAAAGTGGGATTGTTTTTTTAGATGATTTTGTAAACACACCTAAAATAAAAAAAAAAATTCACACAACATATTTGGAATTTTTATATGAAATCAAGATATGATCAAAGGAGGATTTGGTACTGCACATTTTTAAAATTAATTGTAGTTTTGGGCTTATTCTTGCGATAGGCATGAAATCTAATATATTGTGCTATATTTGATTCTCAAAATGCGGAGTGTAATAATTACATAGAAATTTCATTGGTGGGTTCTGTAGAATCTTTTAAATAGGGAGATGTAACGGTTATTCCCAAGTGATGTATTATTTGGAGGACATGTACACAGTAAACTGAACAGAAGCTGTCTTTCCTATTTCATTTTTTTGATATATGCTATGCCACTTGTGCTTTACTGATGCAGTGAAAATGTGAATGCTGTTTTCAGTGTTCTGCACCGATTCTTCCATTGTTGCTGTTCGGTTAAGCTTTTCCAGAAATACCTGGAGACAACAGGACAGTAGAGGTAAGAGCAGAGGTCTTGTGCTCAGAGGGAGTGAGAAAGACAGATTTAGAAGCTCACGAGATCAGAAAAGCCAGTGGAATTGTACGTATTGTGAAGATTTAGCATGCTTTCTCGTACATCTAATTTATTATGATAAAACGCCTGCCAGTAGGTGAATTGTTGAAGAGCTAAAATGGAAAGTGCCCCAGCATGATGTGCTGTGCCCACAATCGAGTGATACAGTCTGGGATCGATTCCCGTTGTGCTCTTCAGCAGGATCTTGTAGTATTTCTCCCAGGGATTCTCCTGGGAGGGGTGGCACTACTGAAGAGAAAGAAGAGCTAGAGAAAGAATTCGTAGACCATTTCGGTGGATCTTCTCAATCTCCCCAACAGAAGGATTTCCTAGCCAGTTGAACCTGTTGTTTCGTCCGTGCTATTTCTGCACTCTGAATGAACATTTCGTTGTCGTCAGCAACACCTGAGCGCGCTATGCTCCACCGCCCCGAACTTTGTTGAAAAGCTGCCAAAGTCTCAGAGAATCGTGCTCCAAAAGATCATGTTCACCTTAATGGTGCTCACAACATTCTTATTTACCTTTTAGTATTATCTCATCCAAAATGCTAGTGTTCAAAAAATATATCACGGAGGGCAGCCATGTCTTTTAAAATCCTATCTACTAAGAAAAGAATTCTAGATTCAGAATGTCTCATGTAATTACTATGACAACCCAATGATGGCATTGTGTCTTGCTTGTTTCTTGCCCTGTACCATCTGTCTTGCCTCAGTTTCCATTTCTCTGCTGCTTGCTGTATTAGAGTCAAAAATACTGATGCAGGCAACTGCAAAACAGTAATTTGATTCTTGCTTCCTGTTAAGCAGAGAATAACTCTCTTTCAATAATAATATTCAAATAATATTGAAAATAATATTGAAAACTTGCTTAATTTTGAGAATTATGTGTCTTTTCTAGTCTACAAAAATCTTCTGAAAGTCTTTGGAGAGAGAAATATTTGTAGGATCTTGGCTGACCTATGTTTGTGGGAGACTAAGGTGTAGTTTGATATCTCTTTTTTCTGGGTTTTGTGGTTTTTTGTTTTGTGGTTTTTTTTTTTATTACATTTTATTTTTCCACAAATGCCCTGAAATTCACAATGAGCTTTGGAAAGTCATTTTCTAGAATCTTTTCCTGATGTTTTTATGCAAGTGCTTCATTTTCTCTATAAGTGTTTCCTACTGGAAATGTAAAGTTTGTAGGAGATGTTTCTCCATCGTATTCTGTGGTAAAGGTCAGTGCACAGAAGTAACTTATTTTATCTGCAGTATCCATAATCGATGCCTGATCTTTTAGAGGAACATCTGATTCTTTCATAGCCTTCCTGTGACTGATACACTTAAATGCCTTATTTATTGCCTTTACTTAATAGCTTTTAAAATTATCTTGGTTTCCTGAATAATTTGCTCAGGCTGGATTTTACTTTTGAAAGGATGTATTGTCATTTAACTTGCTGTCTTCCCTTGCTGTGTTCTCTCTCTCTCTCTTTCTCAAGGAGAGGAAGAATTCCATACCTCCCTGGATTAGATTACAATGTTATTTGAAATTCATATATTTTATATTCTCAGGCCTTTCCCCCTTCCATTTAATTTCCTTCCTTTTTCTCTCTTCCAGCTTCCCAAGTCTTTTGCAAAGCTTTACCTATTATTTGTAATGGCTGTTGTCTTCCTTGTCATCCCCCTTTTCTGTCATACCTGAGCTGCATCATACTCTCATCCTGTTTTGAATGAGCTTCTGTTTTTCTGTGAGAACTGAGTCAAAACTGATCGCCTGATTTCCTTTTCTTGCTGTTCCAAGAAGCAGCTGTTTAACGTGCTGAAGATTTGCTGCTAGGAATAACAAAATAATAGACTATATGAATACAATCCTGTTTTCCCCTGTTTACTGTGTTCAGTGGTCTTTTAAGCGGCCACGGTGGGGTAGAAATTTCTGTATTTGCTTGCATCCATCAGGTAGAAAATTGTCAAGTTATCCACTCTCCTCTGAGTCTTTCCTTACCTTATTTCATGAGGAGGGGTTTGAAGACTTTTTTCAGCTTTAACAATGTTCAGGTTCCTGTCTGCCAGAGTTTTCACGTGATCATTGCATTTAAGAGAGTAATTTCTATATTATCTGTTACACATGAGGATAAAATACTTGGGAATGACCCCCAGAAATTAATGTTTTCTTATAGCAATATCTTCCAAATTCTGTGTTGTGATTCCTTAAATTATATTCTTGGTATGAATACACTGCATAAGCATGGCGTTTTCCTAAGCATTGCATAAGCAGTGCTCAAGTAGATGGATTCATGCAGTCAGCCCTTCCAATAAGCAAGTCCTTATCCTTCGTGCTCCCTGCCAGTTCACAGGTGGCTGTGGATACTTTGAGGTTTTTTTGCATCTCTCTGCCTGACATGTGAGAGCTGTAATTCCAATTACGTGAATGATTTGTTGACTGAGCAGCAGTTAGAGCAGTCTGACTCTGGTGAAGGATCGGTTTCCTGTTGGTTTCTTCCTTCAGAAGACAAGATCCTCATTTGGAGAGAACTCCAAGGATGCTTTGGTATGGTTTCCTGGGTTTTGCCCCTTCTGCATTTCCTTTCCATTACAGTTTATTGGGTTTACAGCTGCTAGATTGGTCTTCTGAGGACCAAATACATCACCAAGATAGCAGGCTAAATCATTCTATCCACTCCTCAACATACAGGGTAGTTTCTGTCTTAATTCACCTGTAACTGCTTCTTGGTTATATATAACTTCTTTTGGATATATGTACTGCTACACTTCTACTTTGGAAATTTGTGTTTGTGGGTGTATGTCTCTAACCTTAATGGAGAAAAAGGTTATTATTTTTTAATGGTTATCCAGCAAATTTTTTAATGACCTTTGTTCGCTTTAGATCATTATCTGATACTATAAAATTCTAATATAATATTAAATTTGAGTGGAGGGGATGTGTATTCTGAATGACAGATGTCTTCAAAAACATTGCTCCCTCATTTTAAAAGGGGTCCATTTTCCACTTAAAAATAAGTTGTCTGGGCTTTATGATTCTTTTCTGCTTCCCAAAGAATAATTTAAACTTCCCAGATAAATATAAACTTCTTTTTATAATTTCGAGCCTTTTTGACACTTTCTACTTCTGCATTTAATGTTCTCGCTGTTTTCCAGAAATTATGATTTAAGTGAATATTGCAATGTGCTAAAAAAAAACTTTAAAAAAGATACAGTAAGTTGCCTTTATTCCTTATACATGGTACTAGCTAAGCTTCATGGTGATCAGTAAATTTGTAGTGGATTTATTTTTCTCCTGAGCAGGTAATTGAGTGAAGAATAACACCATTTTGAAAGAGAAAGCCTTTTACATTTTGTTCACATTCCTCAAAATTTAGGAGAAGATTCAGCAATATTGTATTTAAAAGGACAATACAGAATATTAAAAAGAGAACATTTTATAGCATATTAGGTAGCACCATATTCTGTTTAATATGATAGTAGGATCTTTTTTTATTTGCAGGTGTACGACATGTTCCAATATGTTTGAATGCATTTGTGCTTTCAGAGATCCCATGCAGTAAAACTTCTGCTGTACATTGGTGAGAGAATTCAGCTAAGCTCTGTTTCATCCTGTACTTAACTACTTTTCTTGGTCATGGTCATGCAATTATAACGTATCACCACAAGTCAAATACAGCCTTAGTAGTGGTTCTGCAGAACTCAGCATAAGCATCTATCAAGTAAAATAGTCCCTTATACATGTAAAGGCATGAGTTAGAACGAAGTTAAAGTGGTAGCATAGAAAGTACAGGATTGGTTTATTTAAACAAGTGTTCTAATCTGTTAAAAAGTTCTGAACAACCAGCGATTCCTTTTGTATTTTGCCCCAGTTATTGCACACCAATCATCGCTATTAAAAATGACGTCCGGACTTAGTCTCCATTCCTCTTCTTTATTTGAAACATTGGCCTATCTTGATGTATTATTTCACCAAATAGTAGGCACAACTTAAATAAAAACTGTTTTTTCAGATTTGTAAAGGGTTCTGTGACATCGTAAGATTTAGTATACTAATGTCAAAACATCTTTAACAATTTGCCCAAAATAGTCTCTGAAAATGCAGAATACTAGTAATATATTTATCTAATTAGATAAATGTGGGTCTATTATTGTTTGCCTGTTAAAATTATTTTTGTCAACCAATTTGTATACCCACTTGTATTATCGTACCGCGTAACCTTTATATTCAGTTGCTTTTCTGAGGCTGAAAATGTTATTTTCAGAGATACTCTGACGTAAGCTTGCAATTCCCATGCTCTGCATTTCATACAGCAGCGTGTAGCCTCCCACTTTTGTTTTTACCTTCTCTAACCTCATCGATTCACTTGAGTTATACCCCTGCATTTTTTTTACCAAAATATTTGTAAGTTTTCTAGTGTGAGGGGGGGGTGTGGCGGTTTGGGTTTTTTTTATATTTTTCCCTTTCTCTTTTGGAGATCAGTATTTGTGAATTCATGCAATCACAAAAGCAGAACCTCCTAACTAGTCCCTTCCCTTGTCTTCTCACAGTTTCCTCTTCAAGGCAGGATCACTTATAATCTGAGGATTTGTAACACCCTGTTACTCAGTCTTTGAGCTTCCACAAAGACAGTTTTATTCCAGTGTTTTGCAATCCTTACCTTTGGTAAGTTTTTCCATTGTCTAATATGACACTACTTTTGCTGTTCTTTCTGAGGTGCATAGGTAGAATAGATGATGCCCTCGGNTATGATTTGTTAGCCATTTGTTTTCTGTGCTGTGTGGTCGATTGTTTCTGTTTAAGCATCATACCTTGTGTTTGTCCCAATCAAAGAACTTTGAGTTTTCTAGGTCGTTATCTGCAATCAGTAATTTTTACCTCTTTGGTCTCACCAGAACTCTAATCGAAAGTCTTCAAGTGAACTGCTTCTGTGGCACTAGGAAGCAAAAAGAATTGTTTCCTTTAACAACATACAAAGGAGATATTAATGTTTTTACAGTTATTTTATGACATTAATATCCCTGTTCTGAATTTTTTCAAGCTCCATCACTCTTTTCTCCTTTCCTAAAATGCTAAGTTAGTCTTAGAGCCTTATTAATTTATATCAACTTCAAACTGTTTTAGCTGTACCCATTTTAGTGGTTGCATCTCATGTAATTCTAGGTGAGACAAACAAGATTTTAACAAGGTGAGAGAAAGAATGTCTTTTTATTTTGCTGTTTATCTGGAATGATAAGAGTACTGAATTTTTAATGTATCTATCTCCACCACTTAATAAGAGTGTGTTATACCCTTTTATAATAGCAGACCATATTGCGAAGCAAAATTGAAACACAACAGTAGTCTCTTAATTTTTATGAATCGTAAGAGGTTGGGGTTTTTTTTTTAATTATAATGGTCCATTTTCCCATGTTGTTTTTCTTTTAACAGCACATGAAACACAGGAAGGTGTAAAGCTGCTGGTGACAATGTCAGTCTGATTTATTTATTTTAACTGGATTTAAAAGTTTTAGTACTTTGTATGATCTCTAACGGATTACAGGTTGACTAACTCTAAGAAGCATTAAGGACCTGGTTTGATGACTAGTTTAATGCTTCTTCCAAGAACAATTTGTAGAGATTAGGATTTAGTGAGATATCATTGGAGGATTAGCAATTGCTTCTTAAGGCATTCTGAGTTGACAGCTAATGGATAGCTTTCCCTGATAGCTCTTTTATAGTCCACTGCAGCTGGATAAAAATCAATGAGAAAGTGAATTTAAGTTTGTTTATCCATTAATTTTGGTTTTAACAGATGAGTTTGGCTGCCATAGTAACTTGCTTAATATGTTGTCCCCATCTATCATGATCTAGATAACCTCAATTAACACACTGATTAATCCTCAAATTCTACTTCAGTAATTCCCCTCTTGACTGCAGAATGTGAAGGGAAGTGTTCCCGGCATGTCTGAGCGGACAGAACGCATGCTCATCAATACCTGGATAAATAGAGCCTGAAGAAAAGGAACACGCTTTTCCTCACCTTTCCTGCCCTCCCTATGTGCAAAATAAAACTGTAGTTATGTTAATTTTTGTATTTGTTTTTCCTTAATCTGTTCTCCGTTTTGCTATTACTTGAACTTAAAACTAGTAGTTGCCTTGAACTCTACTAGTAGCTGGGAATCCCAAAGCACATTTCAAATGTTGTCACAGAAATAGCAAACATGGTATAAAATGGCTTTAGTTTTGAAGACTGATAAATGGAAGTGAAAAGAACTGTGTAACTGTCAGTTAGGCAGGACTTTTTGTGAGGAAGCCGCAGCCCTCATTTTGAATCTACTAGTATTCCCATAGTTGTAATCTAATTTAAGCTCGTTGCTGCTTAACTTTAGCTGTCGTATCTGTGAATATTGACTGTGGACAGTTCTTCCCTTGAAAACTTAGTGGCATGGAATGAATACAATCCAATATTTCAGCTGCAATATTTTCACCATATATGTAGAAACAAGCATTTATTTATTTATCTATTTATTTTATGCCTTCACTTTTTAAAGGTGGAAAAAAATGCAATACATCTGGGAAGAGTCCAATAAAAATGCCTTTTTTATTTTTTTTTTCTTAGCAGGAACTAGCTGTGGAGCTGTTTCTCTGCAGTAAGCAGAATTAAGAAAAAAAGTTTTTAGTAAGAAACTTAAGAAGAAACTAAATGTGTGTTGAATGAATAATATTTAAGAGAAAGCTACAGGTAAAATTATCTAGACACCATTTTTATAAATTCAGGAAATTAATGCATAGGCGAACTATTACAGGAAGCTACAAAACAAGCCATTTTATACTACAAAAAATAATACATTTTACACTTTTGAAATTTTGCTTTAAGTAATAACGATCAAGAGCTTTACTTTGTAACCAAACAAAAGCCGCTAGGCTGCTGTTGTTGCAAGAAACCTTTCCCGTCCTCCTGCCATGCCCTTGAAGGATGCAGCTGTGACACAGCGTTAGCAATGCCACACCTGCCAAATTGTTGTAGAAACAGGGTTGGAATGTGCAATTATTTTTGTAGGTTTTATGTTGCCTTCTGATTAGTACTTTCATTTGTTTCCTAATACTGATGCTGGATTCTCTTTGAAATATGTCATGAACTAGCTAGCAAGCACACGTTCTTGAGATCTGAGTGAACGTTAGAATGTGTACCTTCTTGAGAAATAATTTTCTCTGGTGGACCCAGTTTAATTCACAGGTTTATGTTCTAATATATGCTTAAAATTTTAAAACAAATTACAATATATAATCTTCTTAAGCAAACTGGTTATACCCAAATGGTAGCTGTAAGTGTCTTTAACCTTTGTTTTCCACAAAAGCAAATATTAATCCTTACTAAGCCAGAAGAACAAAGGTAAACGTAAGTCTTCCCTGTCTTTGGTGGTATTTGCCTGAGTAGTTTCTTTCCTGTCTTCCTGCAACTTCTTAGAGTAGCAGACTGCAAAGCTATTACTCAATTTCTAATGTGGAAGACCAGCGTGGTGGTCTCATCCATCCCTGTCTTTTGACCCCTGCAGCCTGGGGGATGCTCCAGGGTTTGCGATGCCTGCTGACGTGTTCAGGGCTTGCCCAGCACCGGCCCGCTCGGAGCGTCAAGCACAAACTAAAAGCTTTGATGTCATCTCAAGATCTCTCTGCCATTGCCATTTCACCTGTGGTTCTGCTGATGGCAGACACCTTTTAAGAGCATGTTAATGCTAGAAACAGTTTGTTATTTTTAAAGCAATTCAATTATTAATCTACTGTTACTAGTAGTACAAGGATATTTGGCTTTACGCACAAACTAGGGATCGTTGCTGTCTCAGTTAAAACAAAATAAGAGTTTGGGAAGTGTTACTTTAACAGAGAAACATGTCTGGAGCTTCTTTCCAGCAGCGGTCTTTAAATTTAGCAGCCCTTACCAGTCTGAGAGCCCTGCTACCTAAGAGCATGTGATTTAAGTAGGACACGGAAGTCCAGCTTCTTAACAGGGAGCGGGCAGCGTGTTGGTGATAGCTCACGTGCTTTGGCATATTTTTGCCTTCGGGAGTTTGCAGCTGAATTCAGGCTGTGTATAGCTTCCCTTGCAGGATTTCTATAATTCATCACTAGAAAGTATTTGTTAGTCTCAGTCTTCTGCACTGGAAATATGTTTTACTAAGTACACCCCCCTGTTGCCATAGAGCCCTATTTACTCAATGATCTTAATGCTGACCTAGCATATTGAAGCAAAAACTTCTGTTAAATCTTTTGAGTATAGAACCAAACTGAACAACCTGCAGCGTGCAGGGAAGATGAACAAAGATTTCTTCTTAGGTAGCGCGTTTCGGTCAAGCCAGGGGAGCTCCTCCTTACAGCACCGTTTGGTTCCTTCTTGCAGAAGAGAGCGCAGATTAGCCTGGAAGGCTGTAAGAGCTGGGCTGCCAGCCTGCTCCACCACGTAGGGTATCATCTTGATTTTCTGTTTCTTACTTTGTCACTGTGAAGATATTTTGTTTTTAAAGCAGCTGAGGAAGGGGCTTCCCCTATTGTGGCTGAAATTTTTGGTAGCAAAAGATTCTTCAACGTAGTAGACAAAGTGAAAACATTATGCAAGAGTGGAGGCTGAAAGTCTGAATGTTCAAACCGGAAACAGTTTTCCCAGCCATACACAGATGTTTGAAAGTGAGGGCTTGTGGTCGTAGTATTTGGTAGCATAGAAAACTCATCCTCAGCAGTCTTTAAAACAAATATTTAGAGGTGACTGTTTTTAGGAACATTTATCAACTTTGAGACAATCTGTACATTTCTACGCTACTGATAACTTTTGACGGCATGTAGGGACACATGTAAAGAGCAAAATCTCAAACCCTTTCCAAAGCTTTGTTGTAGATTTCTGTGACACTCCCGGGAGCCTTCAGTGACATGTACAGATAGATGTAAAGAACAAAGTTTGTGCTTCCATCTCAGACCATTTTAAAAATTTCATTGCAGAGCTGATGACTGCGTGTGACGTTCCAGTAGTAGAAGTCTCTGCTTGGGAATGAGAGTTTTCGGAAGTATTTGAGTTACTCTTTCAGCCTACTCTTATGAGCAAGTCTTTAGTCAGACTGGAGTGTCCTCTGAAGCATGGCATCTTTGGATACCATCTTTGGAAAACACTGTTTCTCAACTTTCACTTGTAAATTCAAACTTCTGCTGATTGTTTTTATTTAAGGTCATGTATGAGCTGTAAACCGTGCTTCGTAAGTCTACCCTAATTCAAGCACTGTAATTCAGTTTAAACTGTATTTGTATTCCATATCTTATTGATATTTTTACTGGTTTTTTTTCCACCTGAAAATAGTGACATTTGAGTTCGTAATTTATTTCTAATGCAATAATAAATATAGGCCATTTTTAAAAAGAAATTAATCACACAGCTTTTCAAATTTATCATGGGGGTAGGGTTTGGCTTTCAACTCCGATAGTCATATCTTTTTATTCCACTTTTAGTAGGTCATGAAGGGAAGATGCTAGTCACTTTTATAAAAATCAGAAGCACTTAAAAGTATAAAAACTTTATTCACTATTCACGTTTACATACCTTCCCAAATAATCCTTCACCGAGTGCTCACTCTGGTATAAAATTTCAGCTTTCTGCCTGCCTTACCCCTCCTATCAGTCCGCAGTTTTGGAAGACCTGGGAAAGAGGTGGCTCTTTCCTGGCCAGTGTTTAATGCATTAACAGGCAGTACGGAGACGGGGTTTCTCTGCTTGTGGTATGCTTTTTAAAATCCAGCCACTGAAGGTCCTTGTATCAAGTCCTGCTGCTGCTCCATGGTTGTGTTCTGTAACTCCTCTTTCCGCTTTCTTGGGAAGAGCTCAGCCTTGTTGTTGCTAACGTGGGTTGGAGGCAGCGGACTTGATGCACTTTCTTACTGCAGTCCCTCGATGCTGGTCATTACGCAGAGATTAGTTTCAGGTCATTAGCCCAGAGACCAAACATCCCACCCCGTCAGGTTTCCTGTCACTTCGGTCATTTGGTAGGTTCACCTTGTCTCCTGAGGAATACTCTTTTTCTTATTTGCCTCGTAAATGTTAGTAATATCGTCACAATTTCATCTGTTTCCTTTTAGCAATTGTCAGTCCTACACTGATCATTTTTAAGATTATCTAATTGTATATGCAAAACATACCACTTATTACAGGACTTAATTTCATTATATCCGCATGTAAGTCTGTCATGACTACTACCATTATAAGGCTTTAATCTGAATTTTTAATAAGGGCTTTGATCCTGAAAATAATTACAAGCATTCAATTATAATTGTGTATTATCGACGTATATTATGTATGTATATTATTATGCAGAGAGCTTACTCACATGCAAGTTACTGATGTACAAGTACTTGCATAATTAAATCCTTATGTTATCAACTTTTGGAAAAGCACTATTATTACCATATATGCAGTAACATTTTTCAAGGGTGCCCAATTTTCTTTTCAGTAGTGATTTAGACACTTAGAAGCCTTAGCCCTAGAAGGGGAATATTTATCCTCCTAAGTGTGTGCAAATGATTTTGGTGTTATGGCATAAGCCATCCCTTTCAACTTAATGTTTGTAAAATTGACTAATTGATTGCTGATATACATGCATGCACACACATTTTGCTCTCTTCGTTACTGAGGTGCAGCCTCTGCTGACAGAGCATACACTTATATTTTAACTACGTGCAAAATGGGATCTAACAGCTGAGGAATATAGAACCTAAGATCAACCTTCAGGAAACTTAGCTCAGTAACACTGCATTTTTCCTGACTGCAAATTAAAAAAGGTCCCTTGAAACATGTCAGCATACCTGTGCCTTTATGAAAGTGTAAAGGACAAGTACATGTAGTGAAACTTTCCTGTCTTTTTGGTTTGGTTTTGTTGGATTTTTGTTGTTGTTGTTGTTGTTGTTGTTTTTTTTTGAATATTGAAAGAAAAGTAAGGCTGAGAAAATTCTTTGGAGTATCCAAGAAGAATATTTCTATTAGTATATCTCAACTCTCAACACATGAAAAGACATTTCCAGTTCAGCTCAGTAGTTGGTTCCTGGGGACCCTTGTTTCCTCAGCCTGCCTTTCAAGTTAGGCGTTATTCCTCATGGACCACAGGATTTTCCTCTCCCCTATATCCTGCCTTGGAAGATGAGTAGAATAAACATAGCACGCTTCTTCACATACTGATTGCTTTTTGTTTATCCCTTTTGGGAATGAGGAGAGAACTCATGTTGTCACAGGTAGTAACTTCCTATGAATTCTTTAGTTAGCGTTTCATGCAAAATAGTACAGCTACCTTAGATGACATAGAAGACCCTCATTCCGCTGTGCTACTAAGTCACTGATCACTGACCTAAAGTGATTATGGTAATTTTGTTTGATATGTAAAACCACAGTATAGTTAATGTTACAGAGTAAACATGGCATACTTGCCAGTTTAATATGTAAATATATGTATGTGATATTGAAAGCAGTTAGGAGCAAACGGAGTGGGAGGTAATACTGAAACATAAGAATACCAATGATAATTGGGAACTGTGCAAGTCTATTCATTAGGTGCCAAAGAGTACAACTCATTAATCATGAAAGAGAACTTCTTTGGATTAGAAAAAATGCGATTAAAAGGGAAGTTAATTAACAAGGGAGTAATAAGGATGAACAATGAATAGATAAAAATGGAAAAGCTAAGAGCACTGCGTGTTAGGAAATGGGCAAGTGCTAAATGGTATCAGAGTGTAACTAAAAAGGAACAAATATGAATTATTGTAGTTTTCTTCACAAACTATTCGGCAGCAATGAAATTCTAAAAATGGTGTAGGTCTAATTATAGCTGGGTTTGGTAAAGAACAGTGGAAGCAAGGCTAAAAATACAATTTTTCAAAAATACTTGAGAAGAAGAACCAGGATGTCATACAGAGATAATGGAATTCTTTATTTTCAGAAGTAACTAACTGATACGTTGAATGATTTGGTATAAAGTTGAAAAATTTTGAACTGCAGGTCTAGGTAGCTTACACCAAAAAAGAATATTCCATCTCTGGATAAGGAGCTTTCTGAACGACTAGTGCAGATTTTTAATCAGTTAAGGTATTCTACATAGGTTCAAAAAGTCTTGTGAATGTCTGCTAATATTTAAAAACCATAAATGTGATGACTAGGGTAAGTATAGGTGAGGTAAAGTGACAGCCGTTCTGGACAAAATCATGGTAAAGCTGATATGGGAAACAGCTGGTAGTTACCTAGCAGTGATCTGATTGTAGTAGTGGAGAGGAAGTCTTGCCTAATTTATAATATTCTGAGAGAATCTCAAGTCTGGCTGATTTATGCCTTTGCCTTTGCATCATTCACTTAATTTCACCAGACGGCACTGCAGAAAAATGCTTCTGAGTGAACAAATGGTATGCAAAATTGATGGATTTGTGTATCATGTAAAATCATGTTAAATAGACCAAAAAATAAAAAGCAGAACAATTGATCTGTACAAGGTCTTGGGGGAACAGTCTCCGCATGGTGCCTGCTCTGGTGTATGAAAGAAAGTGCAGGTCCTTGTGTCTAATGAGGGGATTAGAGATGTTCAGATGAATGTTATATTTGCGTTCTTGAATTCTTCTCACGTACAAATATCCTCCAGTTTTGAGTCTTGACCGCTTTGCACATTTTCAGTTCTGATCCCACTCAGACCTACTTACTAATGAGGTACAAGATCATTGCCTGAGGTGGAAAGACTGTGGCACATCAGAATTCACAGAAATGTTGCTTTACACTTGAGTGGAAGGAGCAGTGAAGGAGTTGCCAAATATGCTGTGCTTAACAATTAATATTTTAAGTATGTATTGAAGATACATGTGTCTTTTTCTGTTGTTCACTACTGTATCACTGTATAATATATGAAATAAAGGGGAATAAAACCATTTTTTTCAGGTATAATCACAAATCTGCTAGGCTGCATGTTGCACTTCACTATTTTGCAGGTGACTAACTGTAATGGCTCAAGATTTTTAATTGTGCTTAGTGTTAATTTGAATTTTTTTAATGAAAACCTTACTCAACATTTTTTATGCCAATTTTTCCTTATCTTGAGGCAGTGTGCATGACAAATGATATAAAAAGAATTTAACTTCTAGAGTAAAAGCTGTGCTGATATCTAGTATAGTTAGTCTAAATTGTGTTGGTACTTTTAAAATGCGTTTCCTAGATATAAAATAATGTCCACTTAGGAAGGAATTAGCTCTTCACTTATAACCCATTATATGTATTTCTGCTGGTTCTTGTCATTGGAACATACATTTTACCATTGGTGTTGCCGATTATCTTAAATTTTGATTTTTTTGGTGGTAAACGGCGTGAACCAAATCAAATCTGTGCCTTTTACAGTGAAGGGAAATGTATATGACCCATGCACCACCCATCCTGTAGTTCTTTAGTGTATCTCAAAGTGGTATTGCTCTGGTACAGAATAAACATGCCATCCCCGTTGTACTGCACTAAGCAGAACCTTCTGTTTCTTTATGTAGATTGTTTTAAGAGCGAGGAGTCGATAAGCAGGGAGCATGGTGCTTCAGCTGGAAGTGTGGTTTGTGTGCAGTTGATATGTCAGTTCTGTTCAGTTGCTACCACAGGAGTACACGGGAAGAGCATGCTGCTCCTTTATTGAACGGAGCTCCCTGCAAATTACTCCTGCAACCGAGTGCTTAGTCCTCCTCGTGGCAATATGGGGCACTCTTCTGTGCTGTGTCCCAGCTGGATGCATGCGCTGCTAGAGCAAAAATGTTAGGCGAGCGTGTGTAATTTTAGACAAGAGAGTTGAAATTTAAGTGCCTCTAATTCAAAACAGCATTATATGTACCCAACATGGGATTGCATAAATCAGTAGTAATTTCAACAGTACTGCAGTCAGTCTGCGTAGCATATTCTAGAGGAACTAGAGATAACTGGATCTTCCTCATTGTGTGACTTAATTACATTGTTGCGTGTGCATCTGTCTGATATACATATAATTGCTATTTGCCTCCTCGTTGAAATTTTACAGGGCTTTCTTGTGTATCAGGGATAATGCTCAGCTCTCCAAGTTGGGATGAGCAGTTGAGATGTTTCAGCTTACGAGAATGATTCATTTATTAGTTAGCACCTGAAAATTACCGGTCTTAGGGGAAAATATTAAGGAATAATTAATAATTTTCACATAGTTAACAGAAAATGCTACAAAACCTGTCACTTTTTAGATGCCAAGGCAAGTCAAGCAGGGTGTGTTGCTGCGGAACATTGCAGCTGTGAGTAACTGGGGTTAATAGTAGATTACTGGTTTAAACCTGATTTAGAAATACCACTTCGCACATCACTTTTAAGTGCCCTTTTGGATTCAATTCACTCAATAGAACTTGTCTTTCAAATACCAGTGCTCCTGCTCAGGGGGCAGACTCCTGGGCTGCCGTGTCAAGAGCAGCTATTCAGCTGGAGGTAGGCCTCCTGTATTTCAGCCCTACCTCATTCTAACTGAAGTGAGTGTTCCTAAGAAGAGCAATGAATTGCAGAAATCTGGCTTAACACATTGATGACTTCGTCCCTGTGCTTCTAGCTTGCTTTTTCCCCCAGGTATACTTTAATACTTTGAGCTGGATTCCCCACATAGCGGGGTGCTCCCACACAGGAATTTTTTAAAATACTTCTCTAGAGTATCTTTAAAATGGAGCACTTCCTTTTTTAGATCGTTAATTTCTCGGAAGAACAATTTTGAAATAAAATTCAAGAAGGAGTCATTGCCAGGCGCTGTGTTTGTTACCTGGGTCTGCAAGTCAGGATGTGCTGGGAACTCTGCAAAAGGAATAGGTTTGGTGCTCCTGGGAAGTTTTTTAAACTGAATAAGGAAGATGTAGGAGCCTCTAACTGGAATCTCTTCTGTCTGGAGAATGACGTGTAAAAATCCTCAGTCACTCGAACTGTGGTTTCAGGCTAGGGACAGAAGCGGAGGAATTGCGCGCATACGGATAGGTGTATGTGATGGGATATGTATGATACATAGTAGGTACAAGAAAACTATTAGGTGTTGGAATTTCACTTTTTCTATGTCCTACCTTTCTGGGTGTGTGTTTCCCTGGAGGCTCACAGACAAGGTACAGAACTCCTATAAAATCTTCAGTATTGCTATATCCTCAACTGTTTTCTGGCTGCCTTTCCATCAGTCTTTGAGCCAGAGCTTTCTGGTATTTGTCATTTATCAGGAGGTCCATCAGGTCTGTTTCCATCTGAGATCTATGCTATAATACATCCGTTTTATGGATGGAGAAACTAAGTCATAGCTAAGTTCCGGAGCGTGATCAGTATGCGGAGTGCAGAGCCTGTTCTGTTTACAAAACCACAAATGCAAATTGGTTTTCTGGGATAGATTTGGGAGCAGTATGAACTGGACGAACTTATGCTCGTGTTACTAGTGAGATATTTATCCTTGTTTGCTCTGTGCCTGCCGCTCCTCTCTGGCCTTGCCTGCGCAGGGATGCTGCTGGGCTGGGAGTATCGGCCGAGCACAGAGAAGGGGGTGAATGTGGCCGGGGATGCAGCAGTCACGCTGCTCTGCAGAATCCCAACTCTTAAGTCAGAGACTGGACTCAGGTTCTTCAGAAATACTTGACTTCTGTAAAAACTGGCAGAACTTGAGTCAAAACGTCTGTGGGTTAGTATATGACGGTATTGCAAACTTTGGTATCTGCCCTGTTGATTTAAGCTCCAACTTCTGAAATTGGATAATAATTTAATGAAAGCAAAGATAACACATTTCAGTGAGAATTTCTAAATGAGTAATGTCCTTAAAACCCAGAACAAATAATAGAAAATTCTGATGTTTGAATATTTGCTGTTGTCAGGAGGGCTTCTTGGAGTTTGTTTTTCCTTGTTCTCACGCTCTCTTGCCATTGGTAGCCAGTGTTAATATTAAAAGGAGAAAATAAAAGGACACTAGCGCTTCAAATTTACTTTATAAATTTTATATTTCCAGCATCTTAGAAGATCATAGCATCATTTAGCAAAGTTTGTTGGCACTGAAATAACATTACTTACAGTTGGCTTATAACATATTTATTCAAGTGTAAATGAACCTGCAGGTCCCTTGCCCAAAAGGTAACTTGGGCATTGCTTTTAGTCTGCTCTGCAGTAGTAGTCTATTGCTGTTAGCTGATTCCTTATCTGACATAGATGTGTAAATAGGGATTGGAAATGCTGCTATGGAGCTTGGAGGAGAGGTGATGGTTATTGATGCAACGCCCAGTATAAGCACCTCATTTTTCACTCGGTGTCGAGATGTGTAATAATAATCGTTCAAGACAATTATTGTACAATCTGTGCTCTAAAACAACTGGGTTTTTTCGGCTTTTTTGTCAAAGAGCTAATACAAAACTCATTTTTCGTAGAATCCCATTCAGTGTATAAAGAAGGACTTCTCTGTTCAGACTTTATATAAACATTAATATTTTTTCTCATAACATTTAATTCCTTGAACATTACAACAGAATCTTCAGTGAATTTAACACACACAAAAATTGGCAGGTATGATTAATTTTGATAACAAAGGAAAATTCCTTACAGTTTTCCCTGTTGAAGAATTCATTTTACTTAGAAAAATGCCTATAATGAAGATAATGAACAGGGAGTTAGGTCCCTGGACAGTATAAAAAAGTTGGCATCAACCATATCCAAGGTCGATACTGTATACACTTAATGAGTCATGTGGTTAGCTTCTGAAACAGTAAAACAGGTGTCACATTCTTTTTGACCTTCCATATAAGATGTTATTTTATTTAGTTGGGAAAAACAGACAAACGCTGGAAGTATTTTTAAATTTTAAGGTCAAAGCTGAAAGCTTTCTTAGCTCACTAAGGAGTGAGATATGCATGGAAAAATTAGTTGAATATTACAGCTAAAGCAGCGCTAATCTGTTCACACATTTTAAAGGGTAAAGGTTTTACATATTGTGAAAATCTCTTTACTTGAGTACTCATTCAAACACTCACTGAGGTACAGAGGTAAAAAAGCTGCAGAATAATCTAGCTAAAATGCCAACAGCAGCATGTTCTCTGCACTTTTTACCCTGGAGACCTTATAGAATATATAGGGCACCGCTCTGTGACTGGCATGAGAAATCAGAGGGATGGATGTAGTGCTGCTTTGCCAGGAGACGAGGAGTCTGCTCAGGATTAAAAAGGAGTATTCTCCGCAGCTCCATGTCCTCCACTAGGAATGTGGTGTTGAGGTCTTTAGAACATTAAAGCAAAGATGTGTTATTTTAGGAGATTAGAAACTGAAGAAAAGGAATTGATCCATAGTGGCACTCCCATAGATTTAGTGAAATCCGGCTTTATGCTTGCTTGTGTCTGCGGCTCCTGATTTGCATTCAGCAGAGGTTCTGAAAAGACTGAAACATCCTGCTCCGTGTTGCCAATTTACATTATTTCATTCTGATTTATCTGGTACTCAGTACTTTTTTCAGGACTCCTGTGTTGTTCTTTTTATTTGAAAATCTAGGCTTTCTTTCTCCTTTTAATTTTTCCTTTTTTTTTTTTTTCTTTTTCCCTTGTTTCTGGAGTCAGTTGTTATCATGGTAACCACAGCCAAGTAAATGATTTTTTTTTCCCCTTCTTTCAAATAGAGAAATAGTTACAGAAGAGCTAAGCAGTTTGAGATTTATAAACTTTAAATGAGGTTAACACATAAATGTTAACACTTCATCATCAAGTGCTATAAAAAACATGAGTAGTTGGAGAATCTGCTGAGTTGCTGTTAGGGAGCGCAAGTGTGGTGGAAAAAAAAATAAATTGGATTAACAAAACCCTATTATAAATGTGTAGATTTAAAATAACCTGAAATCTTCATGATGTTCTACTCTGGCCTCTGGTCTAGAGAGACAGAGAATATAATTCTGTAATTCGTTCTTACTGGATCGAAATACATACTTTTTACAAGCCATACTATGAAAGTTTTCCAAAGACAACCGAATCACTTAGCCCATAAATCCTACTAACTTCTGGGAAACTTGTATTTTTAACTGCAAGAACACTTTTGGTGTCCATCAGGCCCTGATTGCAAAGGTCGCGAAGTTGCTTTTAGCCGTATTACCTGTAATCTTGAGTTAAAGATTTTGTGTGCTGGAGGTTGTGTAAATGTATAAAAGTTGCCCACTCAAGTTCATAAAAGCCTACTTTTGTGTCATCTTAAATAGACCTGAAGATGTTATTCTGTTCTTATTTAAAGGCAGACACTCTTAGGAAGTTCAGTGAGAATCCATCCCTGAGGTGTTTATTTTTGTTTTATGCAGTTCTGGGAAAAGGTTGGCTATCTTTAATAAGTTACAGGGAAATTTTGTTTTATATTGACCCACTTTAATCGTGCAATAATCAAACTGTCCCATTATATGTGCCATTATTTAAAGAATAGTGCTAGCCATTTCGTTCTTGCAGTTACATTTAATTTTTCTTGTATTTTTAAAAATGAAACCTTTTTCCAATGTTCCTTTATAGCTTTTAATCTGTTTTTCTGCATGGTAAATTACTCTTTCGTAATCCCAGAAGTTTAGGGGAACTGTTTACTTTTTCTTTTTCCTCCAGGCTACCTGGTGATCAAATCCCTGAGCAACCTGATCTAATTAAACCCTCTCTGGACAGGGTCTTGGACTAGATGACCTCCAGGGAGGTCCCTTCTAATCGGAGCTGCTGTATTGTTCTATCTTATAGGAAACACTGATTCCATAATGCAGTAAAACCTTTTATGAGTTGGTAGCTGGAAGGGGGGATTATGGATTGGTCATTTATGATTTGTGAATGGCTGCTCTAGATCATCATTACAGGGCTAGAAGGGACAGGAATTCTCAGCAAGCACAGGCACAAATCAACGTTTTCAAGATGTTTGTGGAAAATGTTCTTTTCAATTTTTTTTTTTAAAGAGCTATTGGCATGTATATTTATTTTGAGTCTGTTTAGCAGTAATCGTATCTCTCTGAGTGATTACAAGTGTAAAAATACACAGCTTGCTGAAGTAATTAATAGTGTGAAGTGGTTTGTAATTTCAAATAAGTATAATATTTATTTTCAATTACTTCTTTAACATATGACACGTTTCTGCTGAGCTGTAATGGATCTAGGATATGCGTTCTTGAGCTCCAGGGGGAAAGCACTCTTTTCCCTGGCAGTAAGCATGTAACAGTGCCTCATTTTGACCTGGGACTANATAATATATATAGTATAATATATATAATATAAATATATACAAATTGGAGTATAGGTATATTTTTTTTTAAATGACAGAAATAAGTGTTTTGGAGTAGTATTGTAACTATTAAAAGGAACAGATTAATATTGGCCTTTCAGTAGGTGTTTGTTTGCCTGTACTTATCCCATTGGTCATCAAAAAAGAACAGTCAGTAAGGCACTTTTGTTTCTTAATGGTTCGCTGTGTTGTGCTGTCATACAGAGTTGTTCTAAATTCTGGAATGTTTTCTAAACTTGAGAGTGTAAAACGGAAAGGGGAGGGTTCTTTCCTTCTAACCTGACTCCCTTTGCAATCAGTTAGAACTGTATACATAACAGAGTTTGGCCAAATACATCCAGATATATCCAACACAATTCTTTTTTTTTTTTATCTTGCGATGGTCGTCTACGACGTGAGTCTGGGTGCTGCACCCTCAGAGGAGGGCTGGGTTCAGCCAGCTGTCAAAACGGCTACTCACATTATTGTTTGAGCTGTTCTTGTTTCATGACACTGTTGTTTTCATTTCGGCAATGAAAAAAATGTGCCCTTTTAAAAAGATAAGGTTGTTTTCAGCCTCGTGTCCTCAGCCTAGATTGGGGCCATCTGCCCTCTGCCAGGTTTATGTCTGGACCGAGACCTCAGTCCCCTAATCCGTATCTAGACCGTGAATCCAAGGAACGCGTGCTCTTTACTCTGCTTACCCTGCAGCGTGTGGCTGCTGTGGCTGCCTTTTAGATGTCTCCGCTTGTATCCAGGGAGTGCTGGAATTACTTGCCATTTCTGTCTCTAATGTGTTTCTTTAATAGATCAGCGATTTTCAGCCAGGCTCTTGTCTTGACTTTAAAGTCTTCTTGCTTCCATGATACTTGTATAGCACCGTTGCTGTCCCTGTGAAGTGCTCCTTGTGTTCTATAGTATACATTACAGAATTATGGATTGTAATTCTCACAGATTTGACTGTTACATCCATTCTGTCCTTCTCCTGTCTACTTTTTGAAGACTCTTTTGGCAGAATGGTATCCTTGCTTGGGCCGCTGGAGCCTGTGTGAGACATTGCATAAATACCACAGTAATAGTCTGATAGTCATGGCTCTAAAGAGCTTGTTGTTTAGGCTCTTGTGCAAACAATGTGTGTATGCTTTCAAGCATAGTTTATCTCAATTTCAAGTAATTTTAATTCTCATACTTAAGCTATGTAAATTTAATCAGATCTATCTAATGGAGAATGGCTCTTTAAGAAAATAGAAATTTTAATCACAGTATCAAAACTAAGGGTCTTATAATAAAACCACAGCAACAGCTTGGCTCTTCTCCTTTGACAGAATGAAAATCTGCTGTCTGTCATTCCCTGGTTGATAAGCTTATAATTGTTGTAGCAGGAGCAGCTTCTACTCAGATGAGGATGAAACCCAGAAATGTGTAAAAGAAAATAATCTGTTTAACACTTTATTACGATGTACCGATATGTTGAGCGAAAGATGTATGACGAGACAGTGCTGGAGTATTGCTCTTGGAGGCTGTTGAAATGTATACCTGCATTCTTACTCTGTGTTAGAAAACCATCTTGCAATAGTCTTGGAAAAAGGAAACTATCAAAACTTGCGGGGAAAAAACCCCAAACCAATAAACATCCGGAATTTTCTTGCAACAGTGTCCTTGAGCGTATCCCTGAAGGTTGTAATGCTTGCTTTACTACAGATTTGGAGAATGACTGTGTTAGGAGTGCAAGTAATAATGATCTCCATATTTTGTGGTTTTTCTTTTTTGCAATATATTAACATTGGCGTGAAGTAAGCCTGTAACTAGGATTTAGTTTTTAAAAGCCAGGGCATATTTAATATTGGTAAACATGTCTTTTTTGCAAGATTTCCATATTTTAACTATTCATTTTAATCAACTCTGCTGGTATAGGTCAGGTTTAGAAGAATATATTCACAGTCAGGGGAAATCTTTCCAAAGGAAACTTGTTGGTCATAGTAATGAACTATTCTATAGTTTTAGTGGATGCTTCTGTTGAGTGGAAAATTTGTATGTTACATTCTATCAAAGGTGAGATTTTTCCTGCCTAGCAATTCTTTCTGTCTTAGCATGCATCCTCTTCGTCCCCTCTAAAGAGCTGTTTTGTTTTGGTTTGGTGTTTTTTTTTTTTTTTTTCCTTTCTTCTCTCAGGGTTTTGGATGTTCTCCCTGGTGAGGGACAGTAATATTTCCCCTTGCAGTTGACGGGTAACCTTACGCTTGTGCTCCCTGCTCCTCCGTGCTTTCACCTGCTTCTCCCCTGAACTTCCCGGTCTGCTCTCAGCTTTCAGAGAGCGACTGCTGCTCTTTCAGGAAAGGATTTGCTGTAGGAGCTAGAGATCAGGAGAGAGAGGCTGTTTCAATTGCGCAGGTCTAGCAAACAAAAACCTGGGACTGATACGGGGATGGGACTTCAGGGGATTTGTCTGCATTTCTGACAGAGTTTGTCAGGTTTCTCGTTCCTTTACGGTGTGTGTGTGTATATATCATTGAGTTGGTATGTAGAAAATCAAGCAGATCTATTGTTTTTAAGTCTTTCTAAACAGTTTAATCCCACTCTACATGCATATTTACCTGTGAAATAACCAGGGAGATGTTTGTCATACCTTCAAATTCTTGCTTTTCAAACTCTTGAAATCACAGCTGTGCTTTCACTTGCTGTTTCCAGTTTTTAGCTTGCTGTTTCGATGCAGGTTCCTCTGTGAGATTTGCCAGAAGTTTATGATGCAAAATCTTTATTTCCGTGTATTGCTTCCCTAGGAGTAGCCTCCAAACCCCCAAATAATGAGTCAGTCCATTGATGCAATCTTCCCCGGAGTTGGCTGACATTTCAAAGCCTGAAAAGGCAAGCCCAGATAGAAGGTAGTGAACCAGCATGAATTCCTTATGTAAACACTTCTAGTATGCTTTAAAGAGAATGATGCTTCACCTTAATGGGGGCCACCTAACCTACCCTGGTCAGAAGCTCTCTTCTTGCATGCTAGGAGGGAGCCAGTTCAGAGGAATTAGAGCTCTGAAAGTGCCCACCCTGCCATGGAAGAGCAGGATGAGAGAGGGGTGTAAGAAAATGATGTGTTCTGGGGGTAGAGGCACAGCAGATGCCAGGTAAGTAGGGCAGAATGACTCGATAAAGATTTTGGCACTGAAAAGAAGTATTGTGACTGGAGCTCCTGTCCGTCAAATAGAACAAAAGGTGCTGTGGAAACCGAGCATCTAAGCAGTTGTCCCATCTTTTCTGTCAAGCTGATGAGTACTACAAAAGCAAAGCACAGAAATGCTGGAAATTTTCTGTGAACTATGCTTGCTTGCTTGCTTGCTTGTTTGTTTATTTATGTGAGAAGCAGATGAAGAGGAGGACTCCTATTCTGAATTCTTTAACTGGTTTTGAGATGTGCTTAGTTTCCTTGGGCCACAGTATGTCATACACATGCTAAGCAAGTAGCTCAGAAAGCTTGAAATATGTCTTAAGGACAGTTTTGAAAATTACTTTAGTTTACAAAGTGCTTTGAGAGCAGTAGAACTGATCAATGAAACATCATTTAATTCTTAAAATTGGATTAAATGAGTGGATTTTAAGAGAATGAATGCTGTTTCATTCTTTGTGTAGAGTGAGCAAAATACAATGAAGAGCTCTTATTTATATGTTTTTTAATATGAATTCTAGAAAGGTTAAGAGCTTTTCTATTTAAACCACTGAGTCAGGTTATAGTATTTTACAGTAAAATCTCTATGCATTCACTATTCTCACATTCACCAGAGATGAGGTATTTTTGGTTTGTCTGAAAGCTGTTTTCTTTTACTCCCTGATATACTGATATACTTACAAAGTTGTTAATTAATTTTGTTACAGGCATCTGTCATCAGCCAGAAGTATGACACGGAATTGTCTGTGCAAAAAACCAATTTATTCAGTGTTCACCATTCATCTTGCATTAATTTTTTGTGTATATGAAATGTATCAACGAGATTTCATCATTAATGCTGGTGCTCGCGTCTTATTCCTTGCTGAGGTATTTTCTGTTGTTTCAAACAGAATTTTAAAAAATATTACAAAGATAATTTTAAAATGTTTTGGTGTTGAAAGTGTTGTGTAATTCAGAGGGAGCGTTAAGAAATAGTTTGAAACTGCTATTAAGATTTATAAAGAAGTCTTCTTCAGAAAAGAAGGTTCTAATTGTTTCCTAAGCATTTAAAATATATAGAAAAATTACTTAATTTTAAAAATGATATTTAGTCCAAGAGATCAGGCCATAAAAAAGCTTTTCGTATCAAAGTTAGTTGTGAAAATCTGAAATGTCAAAACTGAGTGTTTTTAGAGGTCTGAATACAGTTGAAGGAAAACGAGCTTTTCAGTAAAGATTTATTTCCATTCCCCCAGTGGGTGAAATGTAGATAGGCAGATATGACTATAAACTAGTAGAGAGGAGGAAATATCAAATTAGGCACAAATCAGCATTCACACCAGAGAACACTGGAGGAAAGAGACTAAACCACCCTCCGCAGCCATCTCAATTTCTTCTTTTTTTCCAGTTCAGAATGAAGAGAGATGTTGAGGAAACCTCACGTTGCTGCTTTCTGCTCGGTGGAGAGGCTAGAGGGCTCTCTCCGTACTGCTGCCCCTGCGGCACGCTGCGTGAGTGGTAGTGCTAAGATAATAATTGTGTCACACACAGTGACTATAAACTTCCTAAACTAGAGGTGTGATATGTGTCTGTTTATCTGCTGAAAGCTTAGACAATAAGCATATGGAGGTATGCTGGGTGTATTCGTTACAAAATCAGAAGCTTTTCTGTTTAATTCATTAAAAAAGTGAATTAAGAACCCTAAAATGTTATTTTCACAAAACCTTATTAACGATTCTAATTCAGGGAACATTTAACAAAGGTCTCCCTCGTTTTCTGGCAGTGCAGCGGGTCGTGTTGGGCACAGCTGAGATAACTGGTGGAAGAGACAAGTTCCAGCTATCGTAACCAAGCAGGTGTCAGGTATGATTTATATAGGAAGCATCATTTACTATGAAAGGAGTAGCTGTTAGTCCTTATCTGGGGACAGCAGGGTCATCCTGGCAGTGGAAACACACTGACAGGGGGGAGCGTGGGTGGCAGCACACTGAAACAGTTTGGAAAGGAGACGGACCAGTCTCTCTGCCGTCTGACTCGCTGCTGGGCACCCTTCCCGTATCAGCTAGTCAGCCCACAGCCTGGGCGCATCACCTTGCTTTCTCCTCACGTCCTTGAGACAACAGCTAGAAATCGCAAATTTAAAAATTCATCTTCGCTCTGTACCAAGAAAGGGGCATTAGCATTTGTGTATCTACTTTATTAAGGAGAAGAATTCAAACTTTTGGGAGACCTGCTAAACATATGGCTAAGTTCTCCCCTGAAGCTATTTAAACTCATAATATGGCTGCTCTCGGAAAAATTGCTATTGCTCGGGTATGTGCATATTGGTTTTTCAAGATGTATAATAAGGTAAAGCTCTCCACTTTACTGGAGAGTTAAAATGAATCCATAAAGTTGAGTCTTATAAATATTCTCTATTTTGACTGGCTAAATATTTCACCTCTTTCCTGCAGGTTGTAAACAGGAGAGAATAGGAATTGCCAACAAATCAAATTACAGAACATTGAAAGTGTCAGAGTGGTAGTGTTCATTATGCTCGTTCACAGAATATATGAGTCATTAAAATTCTGATATTGCTTCAGAAAGACAGAGTTTGTAATGAGAATAAAAAAAAGCCATTACCTGCATTTCTCTTTCTGGCAATGATTGTTGGGAAAATTAAGGATAATACCAAAATGATTACCTGTTTCTCATGCAGTCTTAGGTTTTCAACCTTAAACGCTCTGCCTAACTGAAGTGCTAGATACAGCACACTCTGAAGTGGTGCAGTGAAAAAGTTCTGATCTTTTGGAATGACAAGTAAAAGGCTTTCATATTGTGTTACAAATTTTCTTATAATTTCAAGTCTTTCAAGTTTCTTTTTTTTATAGGACGAAGTGGGTTTTGTTTTTAAGAAAAATACGTGTTGAAAGGCTTTTCATGTTTTCCCCGTAGAATAGATTTATTTTTTTTTTTCTTTTATTCCAGATTATCTAAGCCTATGCTAGGGTTACGCTGGATGCTCTGTTTTGTTAGAGAGGTCCCTGTGCATACGCACTCAAACCCCTTTTTCCAAGAATCACAGAGTCAGATGAAAGTCATCTGGCCCTTTTTTCTTTATAAATCAGCACAGACCACCAGCACAAGTAATCAACAGCAGAATATTGCCTTAACCGCCGATGTGTTAGCGATGCTCACGTTCTCATGTCAGTTATGGGTGCAAGGCTGCTCTCCTGGTTGCCTTTGCACTTCACTGATCCGTTTGTATGGCTTGCTGAAACAACGTAACTGCTGCTTTACCTGCTTCTCTTGAGAAGTTTTTACCAAACTAGATGAAATGGCTGTTTCTGGCCTTGTCCGTGCGCGTCACTGAGCTATTCCATACTTCACACACATTATGCAACTTTGCAGCATCAGCTGGTCTCTGCAAGAGGTGAACCAGAACCAGCAAATTTGTGCGACTTCTGAGTCTACAAGCACATCTGGCAAAATGCTTAAACATTTTAAGCACTTCTAAGTGGTCTGTTCGTGGACACTTTCGTGGTCTGTCCCAGGCTTCTGAAATACCAGCGCAGCTCTCCACCTCCAGCTTTATATCTTAAGTGGCAATAAAGCGCTTCACATCCTTTTTATAATCTTGTCTGTCTTAAACAGTCTAGAATCCTGGAGTCACAGCTCTGGGAGTATTTCCTAAGTCTTAATGGAGAAGAGGTACCACAACAATACCTATTTTTATCATTTTCTGGAGTGGTCTAGTGGTTTTCAAGGACTGTCAATATATTAGACAAACAGTTGAACTGTTGTGTTTCTGTTGTGCA
Source organism: Sula dactylatra (assembly GCA_013389905.1). Taxonomy (NCBI): domain Eukaryota; kingdom Metazoa; phylum Chordata; class Aves; order Suliformes; family Sulidae; genus Sula; species Sula dactylatra. Next base: position 133,649 of record WEKW01006138.1, on the reverse strand, counting down.
GAACAATCTCTACTTGGAACCACCAACTTGTTCACCTTACTACACATGACCCCTGTTGTATCAGCTTGTCAGTACACTTAATTTATTGTTTGAAAATGTGCCTTGTAATTCTCTCAAGATGGTATTATGTTCAGAATACAGTTGTAGATTGTTAGAAGAACGCTTAAGCTAATACAGTAGGTCACATAGGAGGTAATTTGAGGGCTAGGAGAGCTGCTTATTTGCAAACACGAAAGGAATGGTAGCCACTCTTCGTGAGTCCTGCCTCTGTAGTGATCAACCACTGGGTAGTGAAAAAGCCAGACGAGTGCTATTATTCCCCACCTCTCCAGATATGATCGGTGATACAGGCAGTGAAGTGCAAACTAGTTGCAGCCGCAGCTTGGTCTGTGATTAATTTTAACTAAGTGTGTAGTTTAGAAATGAATTTTGTTTAAAGAAAAATGCAGTGTAAGAGGTTTTTATTATTTAATGGGTTTCCAGTCATCAGAAGTTGATGCATCAGATATCCCACTCTAATATGATTTTATTTTTTATTGCAGAATTGTGGGAGATGTTTATATCCAACTTTTTTATTTACACCAACCAGAAATTTCAAATAGCCTTTTACTCAAGCAAGTCAAAGCGTAAATATTAGAGCTGCTCTCTGGGCATTTTTAAAGTGAGAAAATAAAATGTGACTGCTTACACCAAATTGTATTTGTAGATGGGATGAACACAGCTCTTGAAATGGAATATATTCACTGGAGGCAAAGGCATGTTTATGTTTACTGATCTGAAGTTTACTGACCTATCATAAAGGTTACATTTCAGTGACCTTTAGCAACTTTGTGAAAGGATGATTTTTTTTTAATTTTTTTTTTTACTTATTTTTTTTTTTAACCCTAAGGTTTTTGGGGAATTCAATGTTTACTAAACTATGTCAGCAAAAAATACAGATTTGTTTTACAGATTTGTTTTAAAAATGTGCTTGTGTAGATGAGTTGGAAGGAAAAAAAAATGCAGTTTCATACAGTGTGTCCCTAAATATTGTAGGATATAATCAGTTTAAATCTGGAGTAACTTTAAAATGTTTAAGGTCAATCACTGCAAAGCTTGCTGTTCTCTGTCTCTTCGTGTCAGATTTCTAACATTTTGTCAGAATAAATATGTTGTGTAGCATGACCTTCAGGATCCAAGAACCCAGAAGAAGTAGGACTATTTAAGCAGTGTAGGGATAGCACCATAGACACGTGATAATAATTCGGCTTTCTGGTCACTGACCACGGTGACTGCTGCACACTGAGGTGCATAAGCCGCTTCCACTTTGGGAGAGCACATTCAGAAGCCACCATATGTAAATATAGCTTTACAGTTTAATGAAATGTAGAATATGATTTATTTCCACATTTATTTCCAAGTTCAGTGTTAGACTACCTCAAATTCTGGGGAAGGGGGAGGAAGAAGGAAAAGGGACTAGGAGAGCTAACTGAAGTACGCTGAATATGTGAAGACTATAGTTTAATGTACGCCATTATATCTCATCTAGAACAATTTATTTCATCTCCGTCTAAAAGTTTAGATGAATTATTGCATACCTGCTCCTAGGTCCCTTCACTGACAACAGAGCAAGCTTAGTAGACTAGTTTAGATGTAGTTGTGTACACGGTAGGTGTTGGTTAGAGGAATCTCATGCCCTTTTTCTCTTACAAAGGTTAGTTCCAACTCAGAAGCAAATCCTGTGTGTGTGAGGCACAGATAAACTAGTGGCAGGTAACCAGGAGGTGAGGGACGAGGCAGAGGGATGTTTTGCATCATTTGGGATGCTTTAGCTTCTTATTAATCTGCGCTTTGTAATCTGCATGTATAAATTGTATCTGAAGGTATCAATTGTGCCAAACAGCGGTCAGTTTGTGAGCTGCTGATCATTGACGTGTCAGGCCTAAAGAACTGTGAATTCATGTTCTCAAATTTTCTGCCCTGGAGGTTTAAATGATTTGGGGTTTTTTTCCTGGATTTTTTTTTTGTTGTTTGTTTGCTAAACGTATAAAAATATTTACAAACTTATTGGCAAATGAATTTATTATTTCAGAAGGTAATGGAAAATCCATTAGCTAGCTTAGGAATTTCAGCACATTGTGATGGAAGTGATCCAGATAGCTTGTAAGTATTAAGTGTAAGACTGAGTTCATTCTGGATATAAATATCATTAAAATTAGTAGTTGAATTTAGCTTTCACTGAAGGAGTCACCCATTTTGTCATAAATAATAGCCCAGAGTAGATGAGAAGCAGAAATGAAAAGTTAAAAGTTAAGAGGTAAAACAAAAACCAAAAAATCCACACAAACAAACAAACAAATTATCCTCTATCTGTTTCAGTTTACTTGTTTTCACTTAATAGAGTGTTAATTCTGCCAAACTTTGCTGGATTATGTGTGATAGTTCCAGGATATGCTTTTTTCAACCTTATAAGGACAAGTTCTTCAATTCTTGATTTGTGGTAGCAGAGGTAAAATGTCAGTGATTTATCCATTGTCCTTAGGCTTCTTATGAAATGTTTCTTTAAAATGCCTTTGCCATTTATTGTTTATTAACTCTTTAAATTAGACAGCAGGTTATTAAATTAAAGAAGGCTTCTGTTTCCTCACTACAATTGTAACATAGCAATGCTGATATTTGAGCCTTTAATTTTCCAAGGTATCTTCAGGCCTTCTGGGGTAATGTCCATCATATCCTTGACTGGAGTCTTTCCATGTAAAAATATCCCATTTCAGACTTGGTTTCGGAGGTGAGACAGACAATAATCCTTTTGATTATTCTCCCTTTGTCATCATAGATTCCCTGGATTAATATGTCTGCCCATCTTCTCTGACCCTGGCTGTTACAGCTTACGGCTTTGATTCCAGATTCTGAAATGGGTTTTTTGACCTTTTTTGTTTTGCCCTGTTGCCTTCAAAAAAAAGGGGAAATGTTTTAGATTACTAAAAGCTACGTTTCCTTTTTTGTTTGTATAACTTCAAAGGAGACTTACAGCTTACAATTTTACAAAAGTCCTTTATGCTTTTGAAATGCTGTGTTTTCTTGCACCGATGAACTTAGTGGTTCCTGTGGCTTCTCAAAACACAAGCAGTCAGCTGAAATCAAAGAGGAGAAGGAAATAGGTGCAGCTCTGGCTTGTTTTCTCTCACATTATGTAATATCTTTCTACCTCTATAAACTCATTTATAATATACGCAAAAGGAAACCAGAGTACACTTCATAGATTTGTAGGAAACCGATATTCGTAGCATTTTAATATTGATTTTCTATTCTAATTTTTGTGAAGATCATACAAAACCTTTATTCCAGATGGGCTAGCTGTTGATTGTCATGAAGTTATTTTTTTTCTGAAAGGACAACTTTGGGTATAATAGCTGACATATAATAAACACGTAACTCACCCTTTCTTAGAGATAGCCCTTGCAATGCAGCTACAGTCAGTGTTAGCTTGAATTACCAGCCACAAAGGTGTAAACTGTGCCAGTTCAAGCTGCTCATGGCAGCTGATGTGTTTTTTGATGCGAGTTTGAGATGGCATGCCTTAGGTCAGATCTCTCTTTCTTTATATCAGTTTTGAAAATTATTTTTGAGTTCATAATTTCTCTTAAATGTGCTCCAGTAGAAAGTTGTTGGGTTGCCTTTTTTTCAGCTAGGATAAAGATGTGAATTAATCTCTCGGACATCAAGGATTTTTTGCATCGAGAAGGTTGTTTGTTTGTTTATTGGTGAGTTATATTTGTACATGTGGATTTGTAATGGATAGCGTGGCTTTTTCCTCTTTATTCACAGAAGAAAGCAATTCATGCTACTCTTGAAGGCTTAGCTAACCAAAAATGAACCCTGTGCTGGTGAACTTGATTGTTCGCTCTAAGGGGTGTGCGTGTTTGTTTCTGTTTGTATGAGTGATTAAGAAAAAAGGAAAATCCTTGAGTTAAAATTGAAAAACACTTTATTTAGCAAATCAACACACTCTTCCCTGGTAAAAATCAGAGATACTTTGTGGAGTTCTGGAAAATATTCTTTGGACTGAAGGTGGTTTTCAGAGATGAGTTCTAGGGGCATGTAGCAGCAATTGCCTTTTAAAAAACAGTCTTTAGTAATCTGTCCACTTCTCAGTACGTATTCAGAGATGTCTCCTCTGTTTATGTGTGAAGAGAAGAAGACCAAAGGAATTAATTCTAGCTTCAACTGATAAAGTCCTCAAAGAGTCCCATAACCCATAAAAACTATTCCACAATCAGTGAAACAAATTTCCCTGGCCCTTACTGTCAAACAGTGGTTGTGTCCTGGAAGTTGAGTGTATTCATACTTTCAAAAATATTTTATTTCTTTGCTCATCCTTGATCTATTATATCTATGATTATCATCTGTAAAATGCCAGTTTTTCTGGTTTATGCCTTCATTTTCTTCAGTCAAGATGATTGCATTTTATCACTGCGTACTTCCTTTTAGAGGAATGTTTGAGTACAAGATGCAGAGTGTGAGATCTGGAGACTAAATTTTTGTTCAGACCCTTGAAGTCTTCTGGAGAGTATTCTGCCTTTTCTTCTTCCCAGTTTCTGTCCCATTTTATGGTGGCAGATTCTAACCCTTGAAAACTAATTAACAGCTCTATGCTATTTTTGCTTGAAGCTTTTTGTGCTTTTACAAGACAAGTGAGTGTGTGAATGCTTTATTTTGGGTTCTTGTTATGTAACTTAACAAAAAAAGTCTCTTTACTGTACTTTACAATAGAAGCGGGTAGGAGCAGCCACACAGAAATACGTTTTGGTGTCATTGTACAGCAGCTTTAATGCATTGCAAGCACTTTCACTGGGCTTATTCTCACTTAATATCTATTTTATTTTCTGCTGAGGAAAAGACTTGTATTCAAAACTGCCACGTTAGTTGAAAGCTGGAGATGAAAGAACGCAGGTTACTCATGGCTGGTGCAATGCCACATGACAGGTGACTTTACTGTTGGAGTAGGCTAGCGCAATCTAATCCTGGGATGCTGCTTGGAAGGATGCTTTGCTTGAAGCAGTCACTATGTAGGCTACATTCCTACATTACTTTACATAATGTAACTGGCACCGAAATCTAACTTTTAATATTGAATATTTTAAAAAAACTCTATCTGAAGGTACCTTAGTACCCCAAACAAAGAATACTTGGTCTATGGTTTATTTTCATACACGGATGTAGTTTTATACTTTGTTCCCATCTAAGCGGAAGAGAGTGTGTACTCTGTGCCCTGCATCAAGTTCTAAGAGTGAACCACTCACGAGGACTGAGCTCTTAGTAAAACATTTTAATATTAAACTTTCCATTGGAAATCTCTGCTCTAGCCAGGAGATTAGTCTCCAGTATTTGTCTCTATCTCTGCTACTTCTAGCAGATATTTAATTCCAGTACAATTTACCTTAATATTTCTGGAATAAGCAACTTGACGGTCTGTAGCATCTCAGTTATTCAATATGTATCACAACTTTCAGCCAGTTATTTTCCCTTGTATTTTTTCATAATGCATGGAGGATTGTGAGGAATAATTTCCAAAAGCATCTGAGGAGGTAGTTTGTTGCTGATCTTGACAAACCATTAAGCGTATTAAGTACATTCATTGAAGATTACAACTTTAGACCAAAAGTTTCAGGTTTTGTGAAATAAAATAAGCTCTAGTGTATGATAATGCTATAGAAACATGGTTTTGAGAACTGATCGGAAAATTGAAATTTCTGTTGAAATCAGAGTCTGTTACTCTGAAATTTAATATTTTTTTCAGAATTTCACTCAAAAGAAATGGCCCTTTTTATGTTGTTTATTGGAACATTTGGCTTTACTATGGCTATACTTAAGCAGTATAACTTTATAGATTAAATATTATAGATTATACCATTTTTTAAAAAGTACAAGAAAGAACTGAAAGGACTTTCTCTTTTGTTGAAACAGTGTTTTCACTGATATTTAAACATGATGCTGGAGAGCCAGTAAAGGATGTATGTATTTGCCCAAAGCGCACGGGTTTTCATAGATTTTCTCGTAATGTTTGTGCTATCAAAATGCACTTCACAGAAACTTAATACAGTTCTCTAGCTTATTCTGTTGTTAGGCTGTATCAAAATTGAAACAACATCTAAACAGATGCATTTAAGATGGAATCTCTTTCTAGCTATTATTAGCCAATCCCACCTACTCAAGGTCTAGGAAGATGAATTTCCTGTACTTCACAGAAAGTTTTTCAGATATACGTTATCCAACAATAAAGAAAGTTTGTAATAGACTCTGCACAGGATTGTTAAAAAAGCCTTTTAGATTTTTTTTTTGTCAGTTCTAAGATGCTCTCCCTGTGCTTTCCTGCTATATGACACAAATGCGTACAGTCCCATAGCTGGAAATACTGTTAGCCTGTGTGAGAACAAACAAGGCAAACCCACCGGAATGGGTACCATTGCTTTCCCAGGGTGGAGCGGGGGGCAGGGAGGAGGGAAGTGGTGCCGGGGCTCATCTGTTGAGCTGGAGATCGGCCACTGGAAAAGTCGTGTCCCAGGGAGGTGGCAGTCACTGTGCTGCTCCCTCAGATCACTGGGTGTTCACAGACGTGACATATACAAAGTTCTGCATTATATAAAAATGTGTTGTGGATTTTTTTGTCCAGATTTTATGTTTTTTGGAATACTGAATAACTGTTCAAATATTACATGCTTTTTTGAATGGCTTATAAATTTAATTACTTACAGCCTTAGGATTAATTGTTGTCACACAGTTCCAGCATATTTCCAGCAAAATATGTCCATTCATTGAGTGACTATGTATAAATTTAAAGGCCTGCAGGCTTTCCTAATTCTTTCCCTTGTTCCCCTTTGTGTAACTCTGAGCTTTAATATGTAGCATCTTAGACGACATCTCTCCTTTTTTTCCTTTTTATTTCTCTTCTGTTTTTACTCTTCATCCTTAATAGATACCATCTTGCTACATGGTTTTCAAAAGAAACTCCTTGTTGCATTGGTTTTATGTGCCAAGAAAAACCTGTCTGAATGAAAGATAGTTAAAATGGCATAGTAAGTTAGTCTGTTAGGCTGCATAAATTTGTTTTCATTGCCTAAACCCTTTTAAGTGACAGTAAGTGTTTCACTTGAATTTCGGGGCTCTGATGAGTCACCTTTTATGTAGGCATTATGATGGCACTGTTGATGCCTCACTATGACAGCCTTAATATAGCTGTAATTATGCTGAAACTATTCAATAAGTAAGATCATTGTATTAATCCGTATGTTTTCTTTCCAGGCTCCCACAGAAACATTTAACTTCGTTCTTTCTCTTGTTCACCTTGTTCTTACACCACAATTTTTGCAGGGAGAGGGGAGTGGAAGTATCAGATGGAGTCATTCAAAAAGCATCATTCATACTTGGTAGCTGCTCCTTGCCTTCATGCTTTTCTTCTATACAGGAATTTCAGTAATTCAGGTGCAGTAACCGTCAAACTCATACCTATACCTGTCTGTCTGTGACAGCAGATCAGTTGCAATAGTGCTGGTAATAAATAAGTAAATGCCAATAAAACAATAAACTCTCCTGTTTGGCCTGTACGATGGAACAGTAGTATTCCCTTCCTCACACTCTAATGTATTCACAATGCTGCTACACATAGTTAGGATACAGCTGAAGCACATGGCTTTGAATATTAAGTACAGTATCTTCATAATTTGATAACATTTAATAATCTGGATTTCACAATTAATCATTTAATAATTTGGAAGGGTAAAAGTCTTTCATAAAATTGAGAAGAATTGATTGCCCTTTCCATGATTCTAGGAAGCATGAACTACCTTAGTAGAAATGCCTTGTCATGCGTGTAGCTTGATTAAGTAATATGCTCATGAATTATTTTAATATTCCTTCCAACCCTGATTGCTAGGATAATTATTTAAGCTTAATATACCAGACAAATGTATATTTTCTATTATCAAAAAAATAAAATCTAAATGTTATACTGCAAACTTTAAAGGGACATAGGGTAACCAGCTTAATTTTCTGCAATATCTTTCAAGCAATAATTTAATTAGGAACATTTCTTGAAATCCAGTCCAGTAGACTACAAGTAGTATTTTTATAGACAGGAATCGAATTCAATCAGCCTACGTGGATACAGTGCCACAGGGGCTTTTAAACAAAGCAGAATGCCTTGCACGTCTTGCCGGTTCCCGTAAGGTGCAGCTTGGTTGTGCAACACATTTATTTTGCTGACTGTAGTTGAATTAGTAATCCCTTGCATTTCTCATAGAGCTGGAATATGTTTTTGTATCTAAAACTAACCAATATAATGAACCTTACAAAGCAGTCTGTGAATTTATACATGCAATGACCATGAGTACTGCAGTTATTTTTTGTAATGCCATGTATAAAATAATCCAGTCATTCATTATAAAAGAACCACGGTCCCTATATGGTTTATAAGGTAGATCTTTTTTTTTTTAATTTTATTTAGAACCTATGGGACATGTTTACTCGATAATGAAGTAGCACTGATTGACACCAATGCATGTATTCGCCTTTATACCTTAATACCATCATACCTGTTGCAACAACAAAAATATGTTTGTTTTTATTTTTTTCTTATGAATTCATCTCTACTTTTTGAATTGAAATAACAGAAGTACCTCTAATAAAAACTTTGAAGTTCCACTGCTATCTTTTGAGGAATGAAACCCATCACAGTGAGAACAAAGAAAATGCTTCTCTGTCCCATTTGGGCTGTGATGCTTAACAATTGTCTAGCTGAAGTGATGAAATGTTGACTCTTTTTCTACTGGTGAAAGGCTTCTATCATTTTCAAACTGGTGTGAACTCCTGTAACTCTTCCTGTGTGCTTATAGGAAATTCCTAGTGTGTAAGGTATATGAACAAAAGTAAAGGAGACTTTTGTACAGAGATGTCTTAGTCTCATCTCTCTGGTCCCTGCTACATATGTAAGTTTACAAAATGGACTTTGAATATTGTTGATCACGTTGGCACCATGGCTAAAAATGACAGGGTCATTTCTTGAGGTCTTCCCAGTTCCTTTAAATCAATAA
>WEKW01006138.1:101654-122111 GCA_013389905.1 Sula dactylatra | reverse complement strand
TCATTGGACTAAACAAAAGGAAATAAAAATACTTCCTTTATCTTTTTTTGAGGTGCAGATTTCAATATGCTAATCCATTTGTTCAGGCTTTCAGAACACAAAAAGCTCGAGTGATTTTGCTGAATCCAATTAGGAAATACATAGTCTGATTAGAGATATCGTAGCAAATGATGAGAAGCGAGAGGGTTCATTTCATTTTGGGTACCTTTAACTCTTTAGCTCTTAGTGTTTGAAACCTTTAGCAGTATATATCTCATTTTGCAATCTGAGGAAGACAAAATATGTTTTTTGAAAAAGAAACAGAATCTGACATTTGAGATCCTTGCATTCTGAACAACTGCTCTTGGTAAAATAGCAGGATTTAATGACACTACTGGCTATCTTGCCTCTGTTTCCTTGAGTATCCACATATATGAGGAAGACAAGTTTATATTGCTTCACTATGAAAGATAAAATGAAGGTGTATCACACATACAGATAAGATATAAAAACCAATATGCAACTAGAAAATACATAAAAGTTGTCATATTACTCTGGAAATATGAATATTAAAAATTGTAAACCAGATAAGGTTAGCTTGGCAATTTCGACCTGTATTAAGATAGAAAATGCAGAATTAATTTATATGCTCTTAGAAACTAGAACTTAAAAGCAGTAAGAGGAAATGGAAATTGCAGTGCGAAAAGAATTATTCTGATCTTCGTTCGGAAGCTCCTGGTAGGCTTCGCAGATCTTTTACTCCAGCATTTCTCTATCCCATATTTTCCTAAACTCAGAAATGTCTAATGAGGAGTCCACAAATACATCATAAACAAATTGCCATGTTGGTGGGACGATGGGTGCAGTGTTACTAGGATAAATCAGAGTACTTAAATTGGTTTCACCTAAAATCACCTTTACTGTGTTTGCTGCTCCATATTTTATGGTTGTATTAACGCTTGAGCTGTAATTGAAGTTAGCCTAGTAGTTGACATAAAATATTAAATAAAACTGCTTCTCAGGGCTAACTTTTCATTATATTTACATAAGCCTATATATATTCAGTTATGTAATACAAAAGAAATGTCCCAATGTTTTTGAGAATTTTATACTCTGCTTGTATATAGATATATGTATATATTTATACTGTATGTATGTATGCATGCTTTTCTGTAGACTATATTTGTATATGTTTGTATATTTATACACATTTCAGCAAAGGTAACAGAATTCTCCTCCTCCTAGAAATATTTTTTAGCTCTCTTCTCATCAGGTCATTATGGCCTATGTCCAGAATCAGGCTTTATGTTCACATTACCTTTAGCCAGTAGTAGTGTGCCCAAATAACATCGGGAAATAAGTATTGGCTCTAAGCTATCCTGCATGCAATGTTGACTTTTACCGTAACAAATAAACTTTATCATTTCTGCTGTATTCCTTTGAAGTTCATGCTCTCTCAGAAGCTTTCCTTGTGTATGTAATCTGTGCTTCAGTATTTCATGTATTCATTCACCAGGAAATACAGCAATAATTCTTCCATAGATACATTTATACTCTGTTAGAGTTCCTGTGTAAATACTCCTTGAGCTAGAAGAGTGAGAGCATAAGCATAACCAACCTAACTTGGTTTCACTCTCTAATTACTCCAGCCTGTCAGCACCGTGGTTTTCTCTACAAATTCTGTCACACGGTTCTCACTGACTGGCAGGAAAGTTAGTGGAAGTCAGCTGGAACAAGGGCTGCAGCCTCTACAAGTCACCAAATCATCAAATTGCTTTTGTACAAAGTATTTTTCTTAAATGGGGTTTCATGTATCTCGATTATAAAGCAAAAATTTCTCAGAAATGCTTTAAAAATACTATATATCTGTTTAGTTCATGAATCATAGTTTCCTAATGAAAGCACCTGAAATCTGAGAACCACCCCTATCGTATTAAAGATACTTTCTTGCTTCAAGGTAATATATTTCCATTTCGTTTGGATAGGACAGTGAGGTGTAACAACGCTTTACCGTCGCACAGGTAAAGCTTTGTTTTGTTTTTGTTTTGTTTTTTTCAAGAATCAGATTCAGTAGGTGCCTGCCTGACTTCATGGCCTCTTTGAAGTTTTCTAGCCACTGCGGAAGCTAAACTCTGCTAATAAGCATATAGCTCAACAGACCTGGTTTTGAAATAACAGCCAAAAATTCACAGTTGTTCTTGCCCCTTTTTCCTGTGATTTGATATATGAGGAACCTTGGCTTATGAAGTTTACAGGATGTGCATTTATATGGACTTCGTCTGTTTTATGAGTTGTGTTTTTTCTTGCAGGCAGCATAGAGGATTTATCATGCAATAGTTTTCACATTTTCTGTAGCAGTGTTATTCTTCTAATGTATACAGATATGATTTTCTACTTCAGTGGGTAATAACGTCTGAAGGGAATGACATATGTATAAATTGAAATTACAGACATAGAAAGGACACTGAGCTGTTCTAAACATTCCTGGCAAATGTGAGGTCAGATACGGTCTGATAGCTGGCCATATGTTTGAACAGCTCTGGAAGCGAGATCACGGCAAGGCGATCAGGGAGGATTTAGATGGATGATTTCCACAGCTTTATTTGAGGAGACACAGATGAGTGAGAGATCTGACCGTGCCTTTTTCAAACAGTGGCGCTGGCTCTGGGATACTGTAAATTGACGGGACGCTGCAGCATAGGAGAACGGGGTTATAGTCTGGCTGCAATTATAACGCGTAGATGATGGAAAGAGTAGGGTGATAAAATCACTATAGCGATTCGAGATTGTACACATTGTACTGCATCCGAGATTAGTTCTCTGCCATAAACTAAAAGATCTCGTCTAAGCTGCTTTAGTTAGCTTCGCGTTCAGTAAGGATTGACGACAAATCCTCACGCATGTCCAGCCTCTATGGCAGAGTCAGGGTAATCAAAATTTGCAAGCTTTTGGAACAAATAAATCCCTTGTAGTCATACAGACAGACAGAAGTCTCTATGTATACAGCTAGCAATTTGTTTGTCTCCTGACTAATCTAAATAACTACCTTTGCGTCGTGTGAATAACTGAAACATCTGTAAGGGCTATAAAGATTTCGGGGCAGCTTTTTGAAAGTAACGGTTGAAATCATGTAAGAATTGTTATACTAGATTATTATTAGTCCATTTTTCGACATGTAGAGTTTAAGACAAATTTCAAAGGAATGACAGAACTCCTTATGTTAGTAGCAATACAGGCTTAAAAGTGTTCCTCAAAGTAGAGGTCAGGTCAGAGAGAGGATGGCGCTGACACCTCCATCTGCTCTGGAGGAGGCAGCAACTACTAGTCTTCCCGTAGGACCGCTCTCCCTGAGAGCGCAGCGTGTATTGTGACACTGCGCGAGGTCTGTTTCTGCACACCTAAGAAAGTAGGAATGTTCTCATGAGGTTGAGTATTGATAGTCATACAAGCAAAATGAATAGATGGGAATTTTTTTAAAAGCTACATGAACTCAAGGTATTCAGACTGCAAGTAATTACGTGCATGAGGTATTTTTTCCAAAGCCAGCATAATCATTTGAAAAATTCCCTGTGATTTTAAGGCTTTTATTATATTCTGTAATTCACTTTAAACTGCAACTGCTAGCTTTAGGGAGGAAATTTAGTACCGTATAAAAAATGTTCAAAGCATAGTGCCCTGATAAATGAGTTTTCTTTTTCAGACCATACATGTTAGAAAACTACTTCTTTGCAGTTGCTCTGGGTGCTGATGAACCCACTGATTTCAATGAAATTTTGTGTAGCAGCCTGATGCATATTCCCACCCCCCCCCAAATCCCCAAAAAAGGAACTATTCTGGCTAAATCTGTGGCCTGCTTGCATTTAATAAATGTCTGTTTTTGTTTTGACATTGATCTAAACCACTGCTGGTTAGAAAGAAATGGGAATGTAAAAGATGTTTTAAGGAATACAACTTTTGTATACTTTGTAAAAACAAACAAAACAATGTTGGGTTTTTTTGGGTTTTGGGGTGGTTTTTTTGTTTGTTTTTTGTTCCCAATGAAATTTAAGCGAACATAATGTCTCAAAAGACATTGCTAGGGCATATATTCGTTAGTGTGTACACTAAAAGCCTTCTTAGTACGATACTCTCTGCTAATTAATTCTGCCCATTATCAGTATTTTTCTCCTGTATAACATTAGGCCTGTCTACAAAGTCTAATTCATCAAAAATACCATGAAAAGACTATAGAAAACTTGAGATTGGAGTCAAATGTTATCCTGAAAATAAGGACTGACAATTTTATTTCCTCTTGTAGGAACAGGCAGAAGTGAGCTTGGCCTGTTGATCACAGGAGAACTGAATTTAATGCAGATGTAGTTGTTAGGGATCGGTCATACTTTAGTAATTAAGCACTGTGTAAGATAAGGATTAATGCTAAGAAAACATTGCTAATATTCCTAAGTTATTACTCACTGCTGTAAATATGGTTTAGAGATTCCTGTCACCTAGTAAGACTGAAGAAGCCTGTGTTATGACACTTTATTACGAATACTCCGAAGCACACAGGAAACAGTTGTACTGGTATGAGCTGAGCTTTACTAAATGTCCTTGAGATTCCAGTCTAACTGGCAAACAAAATTAACTTACAAAACCCCCACCTATTTCCTTTTGTCCACTGTTTTCCCTATCGTTTTAAGAAAAAAATCGGAGAAGAAATGCAGGGGGAAAAAAGCAAATCAAATAAATTTTGTCAACTGTTGTAGCAGCTGTGTGTGGTGTGAAGTGGAGAGGGAGTGGTGACCTTTTGAAAAATGATTTCCGAAACAAAGTCGGATTGTTAAGATGACCTAGAAAGTGGGAAATAAAATTTGATTTGAAATTTTATGGATTCCATCCCACATATTTACCTTTAATGTGCCCTAAAATCCCTACTTGTATGTGAATAATGAAACATAAACATTATTTTTGGGTAATTATTGTTCATTCTGTGCTCTATGAATGGAGAAAATATTGTTTTCATGCTTAATTATTACGACATATTTAGTCTTCTGAACAACGCAAAGCATGCATTTAAAATTAATTAGCCTATTTGTAAAGTAACTTTCCTCTGTTTCAGTATGCTAGCATGTAGCAATTTATTGAAAAAAAGAAAATTCCGAACTTCATTTAGGTAATAACAGATTCCCTTCCGTTGTTGCAGGAGAGTGATATATTCAGTTAAAAACACATCCCTGTTTTATAACCCTCAGACACTCAATCCTGTCGAACTTTTAGGCATCATCTGCGTGTTCTCGCCATCTCCTGTTGGAAATTCCACCTTTTCCTAACATCGTAATGCAAATGTATATGGACTGCCCTAAAATGTTAGAAAGTAGACGATGAAGTAGCAGCTTTTGACATCTCACTTACTGGGTGAGATCCAAATTAGATAAAAAAGTGAAATGGGACAGCTAACAACATTGTAGACTTCAGCTCTCGAGGAAGATTTTGTGTTCAAGTAAGATGTCCTGTGGACATCATTAGACCATTACTAGCAGAATACAATTACCAAGGAAAGGCCAGAGAACGTATAGGATTCAGGCATGAATGTTAGGTCAAAGCTAAGTTTCCATAACACACCTGCAGTTAAAAAGATTTTCTAACTATGGAAGAAGCAAGTTTGGAGCAGTGGAAGCTCAAGACCTGACTAGTAATAATATGGATAATGTTTGAGATTATCCTCAACAGCGAGGAGGAAAAGCCAGCATGAAGCCTGATCCATATTACCTTTTTCCTTCAGGTTTTCAATTTGTAAAGAATATATTTATTTTTTGGCACATTGGTGGTTTTTAGTGAGAGCTTCAGTAGAAGACATGGAAAGGAACCATGAAGAGGTGTCATTAAAGCTTTACCCATATAGAGTCTAGGCACGTATCTTAAAGAGGACTGAGCTAATGGTCTCAAGTATCCAAATAGCTGCTTTAATTTTGCCGTATCATTGCAACTTCAGAAAATGAGCAATTTCACTGAAGTGAAAACAAAAAAAAAATCAATGATGCTATTGATGTGCTTCAGCTCCGGTGTACGTGGCACTTAAAAGGTGAAGCGTAGAGCCAAAGCTATCAATTTCGTCATAAAAATGTACCGATTTTGCCTAGTTAAAATCCACCAGTTGGCGGAACTCTTGCTCGCTGGTTATGTTTCAGGAAGTTATTTTTGAGTGTCAAGCACTTGCTTGGGCAGGCAAATTTCTCTTATAAATTTCTCAAGGTTCATGAGGCCATCCCGCGTTCCTTGTGAGTGCTTCACCAATTCTGTGCAGTGTGGAGACAGACAGAGGTATCGGAGGCAGATGCTATTTTAAAATCTTTTTTTTTTTTATAATGGTATTCTTGAATATTTTTATGTGGCTGTTTTTGTTTAGCCTAGGTGTTGATTTACCTATTTAGTAACCTTGGTATAAAACAGGTTTGTATAACGTGATTGTCAAGGAAAGAAGTATTACGGAGGACATCACTATGTCATTTCCATGCGTCTCACTGATATAGGAGACAATAATTGTTGAGTACCAGGGGTTTTTAAGGGCCATAAGCATGGCGTGATGCCAGAGCAGGAATTGCTTTGTGTTCTTTATGTTCAAAAGATTAACTGTCTCATTTCATTTACAAGAGAAATTGAGGAGGATATTAACCAAGAGATGGAATTAGGTAATTTTCAGGGCTCATTTTATTATTTAAATATATAACAAAGCTAATTCAATATGCAGGTCTGAAGAGACCTTTACTTTTGTCTTCCTTCCCTGTGCTCTGGGGTTTATGCTGGGATCTGGCTTGCACTCAAGTACAGCTGAATTTTTTGCTGGTGTTTGCAGCAGACTAATTAGTCTCCTCTGGGAGGCATCTGGTTAGCTGTCTGTAAAGAGCTGCTACCTGGTCCTTCCCAAACACATGGTGACACGTGGCAGGGCAGCTGCAGAACAGCTTAATGCCTTTCTGGGCAAGATGTAGAGGAGGAAAGGAGATCGCGTCTCTCCCATTGCTGCCTTTCTTCATGGCAGATAATGAAATAAGTGCCTAGATGTACGTGAACTCCCTGTATTTCTAAATTGCTTTTTAAAGGATTGCTGTTGTGATAGCCAAGAATGAGGATAAACATCCATCTTTGGGTCAAACTTCTGCTGTTAATATGCTTTATGGAATTCCACGAATGCGTTCTGCAGAAGGTGGGATAAATTGTCCTGCTCCTGTTATGTGTTTCATGCTTATTTTATTAAATTTGCGTATTGTAGCCTGTGCAGTATTTATGCAAGGTAAATTTTATAAACCAAAGCTGATTCAGTGTGTACAATACAGAAATAATTGATTAGATTTAAAACTAAATCTCTGACAACGTTGAAGTCATTTACAGGATCTTTTCTTTTCATCTGTTAATGACGTTTGATTCCTGAAAGAATCAACTGTGGTGTTTGCACAGGAAAAACAGTGAGATTACATTACTGGGGTGGATTTTGTTGTTGTTGTTGTTTGTTGGTTTTGGTTTGGTTTTGGGTTTTTTTGTTTGTTTTGTTTTGTTTGTTTGTTTGTTTTTAAGTAGCAATGTGAGTAATGTGTTGCCTTCACAAAGCACTTATTTTTCATTGAACTCTTATGGAGAAAAGTGCAGATAGACCATACAAGCTAACAGTGGATTTAAATATAGGGGGGTAAATTTATGAAAAATTTATGTCTCTGAGCATTATAAAGAGAAATTAATGCTCTTAAAAATACGGTTAGTGTGTGTGTTTATGTGAATATATTTCTCATTTAAACTCAAACTTTTTTCCTTAAAATCTGAAAGGCTTTGAAGCTTGAATTAACTTCAGAATTCATGTGATCTAGCTTTACTTTTAAAATGTAGAAGCAGGCTATTTACCACATCAACCTTATACCATAAATGGAGTTCATTTAATCAGATTAACTCTTCCTAGTGAGAAGTGTTTGTTAAGAAATAGATAAAGAAGAAATATCGTACCTCTAGGAAACCCAGGCTCTGTAGGCTGAGAAGGAAAGCTGACATCTGAAACGGTTGGAAGGATTTGGGTTTTGCAGTCAGAGTTGTTTAATTGTCAATGAGATGCATTTCACTATATACTTGTGATGTTTGGAATTACTCTATACTTATTTACAAGTAAGAAAATACAACTAAAGAGAGGATAAGATAATCTTCATGTCAAGTAAGACAGGCATGATAAGTAGGAGAATCATCTATCCTCATAATACGGCAGTTGTGTCCGCTTTAGGGTTATCAAGTATGCAACAGAGCTACAGATGTCACATTTTCAGGTTCAGAAACTTCTTGTGAGTTCTCTCCTGTTGGTTTGGGAGTAGTCTGATTTTTGTTTTTAAACTGCAGGGGTTTTTTTGTGACTGAAACAAAAGAATCATTTGATGTAAAGTGTGCCAAAGGGGGTTTTTTTCTGTCTTTTAAACATGCGAAAAACACGAGGAGTCTTTAAAATCCGGCTGACGGGCAGCAGGAAGAACTAACAGATGTTTCACAGTTGTGGCACGCGTAGCTCTGTGGACATGGAGGCACCCTGCAGTGTCTCTGTTCACGAACCGCTGCTGTGAGCTTCGTTTAAAAGACTATCAGCTACTTCTAGGTAAGCTTTCATTCTTGGATTCCAGATCTGCTGGAACAACTTACTTTGTCCAGTTCTTGTTCCTGCTGCAGCTAATCACAGATTCTTAAGCACTTGGGCTTCACTGGGAGGATAGCTCCCTCCACACAGGGACTGTTGACCCCTGCCACAGACTAACAAGGTCGGTGTTCGAGGAGGATGTGTCAGAGCTGAAGAGAGAAGTCTTTTGCAGTAAACCATATGGTCCTCAGGTCTCCTCTGCACCAAATGTTTTTAACAAAATATCTGTGCTGGGTTTCTATAGTCTGCAAGAAGCAATCTTCTGACAAACCAGAAGGAAATCCCTTTCTTCTTGTCATTCTTGAAAAAGCAATGATGGAATCAAATGTGGCAAAAATTATAATTTTATCTGTTGCTATTCTTGAGTAGTACCAGATTTCTTGCAACTTCTGTGTTACTGATAAGGAAAATGAGATGTGTTTTTAAGCCCAGAGTATTATTCGTTCCAAGCCATTGCTTTGGTTTCTGAAATGAGTAAATTTTGAGGCAAAAAAAGAAGCAAAAATAGACTAGGTATCTCTGTAATTTCTTTCACACCTATCTACAGATACCCTGAGTGCAAGTAATTTGGCGGAACTGCTAGGTTAGGTGAAGATACAATAAACAGCTTTTCTTCCACTAAGCCAGACTCTTCCAGCCAGTATGAATATTTGCAGATAAAGCTAATAAACTTTATCTGTATGGGCAGAATTAGATCAACCTAGTGTGGTTAAGGGAGACCCAGGTATACATACTGCAAAAGTGGGAACATGCTTTTTCTTGTGTTTTGCATCTAGAGATCTACTTATCCCGTTACCAGTAGACTTTAATGGGGGAAGATGTGGTGGACAGGATGTGTCTGTTCCATGCCTTGCAGAATCTGCTTTCTATGTTTGTGTGCCCATTAGGTGCCTGATTTGAAAATCCACTGGAACTTTTTCTATTGAAAGTACAAGCATATCTCTGCAGGCAGGACACACTGATACCAAAGGATATGCTCTAAAGTAATTTCTTTGTTGGCGTGTGGAAAGAAGACGAGCTGTTGAGCAGCTCAGATATGTAGGGAATGGATAATAAAGTGATGGCAATTTTACTTAATTCTTCTTTAAATCAGATACTTAAACACTGAATGACTCACTCAAGAACATGATGTAGACTTGTAACACCTTGTTGGAGGACTGCAGGTCCAAAAATCAATGACGAAATTCCCAGGGATCGCACACGTAACAACATTATTTGAAATGCAATTTAATATGCCACGCACCAACCCCAGTGCAAGCCTTAAATGCACCTCAGCACCGTAGTACTGGTGATTTGGAGGACGATGCTAGACATTGTGAATGTTGCAGCAGATCTATAAAACGAAAACTAGACTTAGGCAAAACACGTGTAATTTGCCATTTTTAGTGGAAAATTTTCACATCTTGAAGCATCTTGCTAATGATAGTAAGACGAGAGAAGTAGGGTTTCTGTATTTGCATTTTTTCATTTATATTTGATGATTTAAAATTGCTAATTTAAAACGCACCTCATCTTGAAATCATTGCCTTGCTAATTTCTTTAGGTCACTACCACTAAAATTGCAACATATCAATGGGATTATTAGGAGAATCATTTTTTATGGAAAGATAAGGAAATGTGGGTGGGTAACCTGGGGGAAGTTAATCACGATGCTTTATTTGCTAATTGTTAGGATTTTTGCTTGTGTTCTTGTATGTACAAATTGAATTAATGATGGCAGTTAGGTTCGGTTCATTAGTGCATATCCAGCAAGTAGGCAGAAAAAAGGGGTACAGAAGAGTCATCTCATCTGTTATATCTGACTCAGATATTTCAAGCCATGGGGTATTTTTATTATTTAAAGGTCACTTCTTGAAAGCTTTTATGAAATTTTAGTCACATCTGTTGTCACTAATTGGTGCTGTGTAGTTTTACACTCCACAGTTCACTAAAGAGGTGGAAGTTGCTGTTAAATCTGATGAATGTGTGCTTATTGCAGTAGGCAGTTCCAGGACAATGATTCGCAATATTTCAGAAGTCAGAGGAAGGGCAGAGCAGTGGGCAGATGCCACGTAGGCTTTTTACAGTCACCACTGCAAGACTCAAATTGGTGTCTCTTAAACGACCATGTTAGTTCCCATAGTGAGGGATACAATCATATTAATGAAATCTGCCTCTGTATTTGCACAGTCTAACACAAACATTTGCTTGTATAGTTTTCTAATCAATTTTGATGTGTAGTAAGTGGAACAAACCCTCCCCCCCCCCCCTTTTTTTTTCTCTATGATAAACAAAATCTCCTTTGGTTAAAACTAAATGTAGTTGCTTTTTCTCAGTGCCATTATTTACAGAGAGATTCAAAGCTGTGCCACTGGAGTTTTGCATGTGTTGCCGACAAACAAGATGTTATAGGAAAATAGCCCCAAGACTTGAAGAAAGATGTTGAGTTGCATTCTCTGTGGTAAATATATTCACTTCCTCTCAGAAAAGAAGACTTAGGATAGTTCTGTGTTCAGTCTTACAAGGCAATGCTAGAATCTAGTCTAAGAAACAACATTTGCAAATTCTGTATCTGTGGTAATTTTCTGATTGCTGCCAACAAAAAAAAAAAAAAGGAATTGAAAGCAGAGTAAAGCAAACAAGTTAAACCTCAAACAAAAATAAATCATCAAGCTTCTAAATCTTACAGGTATAGTGGTCTTGGTTCCTTCATAGGCTACTTAGGTGGGTTGGATTCTGCTGAATTTATTCAGGAATTCGAGGGAGAAAAGCAGTATAAAAAGTTAAGTAAAGTTGTCTGGGAGGAAAACTACTTTCTGTGTCCATTAAAAGATCTCTGTCTCAATAATAAGTATTGGATACAAATCAGAATAGAACAAAATTAATTGAGGTGAACTAGTTATATCAATTTATGCTGTGAACTTAGTCTTTAATATGCAACTCAATAATAGCAGCATCTCATGGAAGATTTCATTGTATTTGCTGTCTTAAAAATGAGCAGACCAGTCTGTGGACAAGTACCCAAGTCTGTGGGATCGACATCCTTGAAGGTATTCAAAACTTGGCTGGTCAAGTCCCTGAACACCCTTACCTAACCTGGTATTATCCTGCTAGCAGGGGATGGACCAGATGACCTATAAAGATCTCTTCCAGCCTAAATTATTCAATGATCCTGTACTAATCCACTGTATCTCCACCTGCATCTTTCCCTACCAAAAACATTGTATTGAGTTCAGTCAATATAGTATACACAAGTGTCATTGTGTATTCTCTTATGTTGACAGGTAACACACTGTATTACATAGTTCTCCTGGAAAAAGAGGTTCTGCTGTGTGATGTTTTTGAAAAACTTCCCGAGTCAAACAAACAAAGCTAACCAGGTCTGTCAAACTGGAATTAAATGTTAGGTACTGTATTATATAAAAGGCTGAATTGTTTACTGGAGGGTCATAGAAGTTACTGTAATTTAAAGCTTCTTGGTTTTTTTGACAGTTAACAGTTGTTAACATGTTGACTGATGCTGAGATGGAAGCAAAATGTATTTATGTAGTAAATGCAAATGTGACCTTAGAGTGAGGCCTGTCTTATTCTATCTTTAAAAAAAAAAAAAAGAGGGGAAAAAAAGGCGCCAATATCTTCTGCTTTCAGGTTTGCCAGTGTTTCCTAAATTCTGCCTGCTTATGTTTCCTCAGCATTGAATCCAAGCCCATTATTCATAGTACAATTCCCATTTCTGTTGTTTATTGGGAGAGACATGCTGATGTAATTACAGAGGAGGGAATGGGCACTTCTAATCTATAGCACTGTCCTTAAGTCATACCAGTAGCTATCCCAGCATGAAGACAGTGCAGACAATAAGAAGTGAAAATGCGATCTCATTATTTCTGCAGAGTGCTGTGAGGCATGGCATTAGAAAACACCATTCTTGCAAAGCCTGAACATCTCCAATGTTACTACCTCATCAATCAGATCTGGTTTCATTTACTCACTAAGTCAACTAAAGTATCCTAGCTGGGAGCTCTTCAGAGAAATACTAAATTACACTAACTTCAAATTTGACCTATCATAAATAATTAAGTAATGTAATTATTGAGGCTGTTTCCCTGGGTGTGTTAACAGTAGGTTTAGCGTTCCAATTTACAGGCAGCTTTAAATCATCAGTACACCCTCTGATAAGATTTACAGTGCACAAGAATAACCTGATAAAGTAGGACAATAGTTTTTAAAAAATTAAATTAATACCAGTGATTACATGCTGAAAATATCGTAACCTGCCTGAAAGATCAAAGTAATAAATGTGTTGCATTGAGATAATCTCCTTTGTTTTTAATTTAGTGGTTTGAGAGGTTTTGTATTTCATACTCCATAAAAACATAAATTTCTGTGACATCTGACCAGGCAGTCCTTAGCTGCTACCAATAGGTGTGGTAATTACTAGGAGCAGCTTAATGTATTTATTTATAACAGCATTTTTTCCTCTAAATATTATGTGATTTTTTTTTTTTTTTCCAGTTTCCCCTTTGATTAGCAACCCAGTTGACTCAGTTTGAGTTCTGCTAAGTGTTCAGAGGGGAGGAGACCCTAGTGTCTGCATACTGGTCAGATACGCTGCTCCACTTTTCTCGAGAAGGTACAGTGGTGTCTGCCCTTCTATTTCATCGGGCACTGAGCTGGCCAGTCTTTCATCTAAACTAAAGCCAAGCCTATCCTACCAATACTAAAAACAGGGTGTTTTGTCAAGGGGATTAAAAGCCGCTGAAATAGAATAGTTGATATAATTAAATCTTCGTTAAACCTGCTCTCAGGACATGGCACGATACCTTTCAATCTGAACAAGTTAGGTATGTCTAAAATTTTGAACATTTAAATTCAAAGTTTAAAGATTTAGGCATCTAGGTGCTTCCAATGAGCCAGACATTGGCTGCCTGAATAAAGACTCTTCAGTTCAGCCTGGTGATGCATTTGTGCAGGTTGGGGTGGATAATCTGGCTAGTCCAGTGACTGTACCGTTGGAGTTAGTTTCTGTTTGGCCTGTCAGGACACACTGAGAATCAGAAGGACGAAGATGGATGTTACTACTTTATTTCTTTTGCGTGCTGTAATTTTAGGGTCAGGAACATGACTTTCTCCATTCTAATTGAACATGTGGCTGTTGACATCTTAAGCTCTTTTCTGCCTTCCTGCTCTACAGGCTCCGTTTGCCTTCCCCTCACTCTCGCCTTCCACTCTTTTCTCTGATATGACTAGTTGTCATTGGGCTGCTTTCACCTTCAGGGAAAGGTGAACACTTTTAGGAAAGATTTTATGGTTTTCCATTGTGGTTTGGGTGGATTTTTTGTGTGTCTGCTTGTCGCTTTAGGACTGGGAGGAGGGGGAAGGGAAGGCTGTACTTACCTCTCAGGAATAAATACCCTACTTTCCCACTGAACTGATTATCTAAAACCTCCCACAGGTTTGGCAGTCCCAGGCACGCATCGCACAAGGCAGTCCTCGCAACAGCTGCGTGCTGGATGCAGCTGCCACCCAGTGCCCTAGCTTTCTCTGTGTGCCAGATGCGGCTGGCTGTCTCGGATGGTGGTTTCCGGACGGTGCCCTAGTACTGGGGAGCCCTCAGAGGCAGCTGTTCCTGCGAGGGCCCCTTAGGGTGCTACCCCTGCCCAGCATCGGGCTAAACTTGTGGCCTTTCTCCTTGTCACCGCGGGAAAGGACTCAACCCATGGGATGTCCCAGTGCAAGGGCCGTGCTGGTGAGAGCGAGGAGTGCTGGGGCTCCTCGCTGTAGGGCTGGCTGACAGGGGCACGCAGGAGGCATGGGGCAGCGTGGCGTGGGGTCTCTCCTCTGCCTCGCTGTGGCGTAAGCGTGTAAAGCCACTCCAGCTTCACCTTCCCCTGCTCGAGATGTGATGCTGTGGATTGCTGCCACCGCAGAGAGGGAAAGGAGCCAGCCATGTGCAGTATGTCAGTCATACTTTCCCATCTTCCAACTGATAATGTTTGGCTGATTTGAGAGAGCATACGCAATGCAGTCTTGGAAAGGGTTGTGTGTGAGTGGGGGGAGCTGGCATGAGCGATCGCATCCGAACGTCGCAGTCGTTCTTCAGTCTCCCCCAGACAGCAGTCGCTCTCCTTGCCTGTACCAGCCACTTACTCATTCACAGCACAAATGTTCGTGTTTGTATGACGATGCTAACTGAAAGAGCCGTTCCAATTTTGGTAGCTATTTGTTTGGTTATATCACAGTAACTTCTAACTTAATAAACCAAACAGACAAATGTTCAGGAGTTACTACCACAGTGTAAAAGTGTTTGGGTTTTTTTTCCCAGTGTGGCAGTGTGAATCCAAAACACGATCCCCATCTGCAGCCAGTCTGTAAATGTTTAGAAAGGACGTTCTGATCGCTCTCATCCCTGATCTATAGAGTTAATTTAAATGAAAGCTAGCCTAGTTTGGATTAGAAAAGTGTAATTCTCACAGATTCTACAATGAGTTAGTGTAGCCTCCTAATCTGTTTTTTACTTTCCCCATGTATTTGAATATCAAATTCACAAAAAAAAGGTGATTGAGTTCTTATTAACTATCAATTTAGTCATATTATTAAGCCATCTTAATGCAATAGTTGATTCCATTTAAAAGCCATGATAAGTATGTACACATTTTGTATCCTAAGCTGTCCTGGATACTCCATACTGGAGACTGTATCCATCAATGTGCACAGGAGAGCCACCAGCAAGAAAGTGTGACCTGCAGGGTTAGATTTGAGAACAAGTGTGATGGGGAGCGGCTGAGGGAGCTGGGGGGGTTTGGTCTGGAGAAGAGGAGGCTGAGGGGAGACCTTATCGCTCTCTGCAACCGCCTGAGAGGGGGTTGTGGTGAGGTGGGGGTCGGTCTCTTCTCCCAAGTTACTAGCAATAGGAGAAGAGGAAATGGCCTCAAGCTGTGGCAGGGGAGGTTTAGGTTGGATATCAGGAAAAATGTGTTCACTGAAAGAGTGGTCAGGCACTGGAACAGGCTGCCCAGAGAGGTGGTGGAGTCACCATCCCTGGGAGTGTTCAAAAAATGTGTAGACGTGGCAGTTCAGGGCATGGTTTAGGAGGCCTGGGGGTGTTGGGTTGACAGCTGGACTTGATGATCTTAGAGATCTTTTCCAACCTTAATGATTCTATGATTTATGAGGATTATGTGGCCGGTGGAGGAAAGCTTTGTGCCTTTTTCATTCTACGCATCCTTCAAATCCCAGTGCTCTTTCAGTGCTGCATCTTTCTGTCACGCGGACTTCAGGCATTGATCACCTGCTGTTTTACAGTATGAAATCCTCAATTCCAGTTACAGATTTAATCTCCTTTAGAAAAGGAATTGTGGCCAAGGATGTTTATGTTCGATTTGGCTGCTTTATTTCAGATTGAAAGAGAGAAGGCAAGCAGCTTGGATCTAGAAATGAATGATGGCTACTTTGCAGTATTGTCAGCCACTGTGACCTTAAACTAGGTTAGAGATAAATCTTATTAGCAGTACTGATTTGCAAACAGGTAAATCCTCTGACAACAGTAATGAAAGGCAGAAAACTGATTTTTGCCAGTGTTACTGGAGCAGAAATTTCTACTTTATTGTTTTACAGCACGGTATTTGAAATACAGCTTTCTCATGCCAGTGCACACATTTATTAGCATTAAATCATACCAGAGGAGAAAGCATCTTTGTTCTCTGCTCCCTGTTAGCTGGACAGGCAATCTAAAAGTCTGGATGGTTTTATAGTGGGTACTTTCTGGAAAGCAGTGTCAGGGTTAATACTCTACAACCTGGCCTAGCATCTGTCACTTTTTAATGACTCTAATAGATTGCATTTGAAATTTCTCAGTTGCTGCTGTTAGACAAAAAAAATGCTAAAAATATTTTTTTTGAAGGCCAATCATACTAACTTGCTGTCTCTGTGAATTCTTGTAGTTAAACCAAAGTTTTTTATCCCATCTTCAGCTTCTTAGTGTTTAGTGCTGCCATCTAATAAAACAAGTAAGCATAGATGTTCCAGAGAGATATAAATGTTTAATAACAAAATCGCTATTCTGAGTAGTTTTGTATATGATTTGTGTAGAGGCCAGTGTTTTCTATTAGCTGTGCATTTGTTTGGAACTTATTGGAAGAATCTGGCAGCAGATGCTGTTTAATAAATGATGCCTCTCTGCCAGGCACCATCAGATGCTGGGCACAGCCTGTTTGGGGAAGGTGACGTTTTTAAGGAACTGTCGGTTTATAAAAATTTCCACTTTTTCTTTACCACATATTGTCCTTGCTGAATATATGAGAACTACAGTGGGATGATGATGTGGATGCTTTGAGGAGAGTCTCGTGTTATGATTTATCACATATATATACTGTGATTCAAGGAATCATTTGTTCATGTACTGAACATTGAGGGCAGTTTCATGGATTCAGGTCCAGTGCATTTAAGTGCTGCTGAGATTCTGTATCAGGGTCACAGGGAGCAAGTGCAAACACTGGCTTTTTATAGATCCTCCTTTGATGTGAGTTACTCTGTGTGTCTGGTGTCCCCTCATGGGTTTCAGGGATCTCCCCGTGCTTCTGCCGTTCGACCCTGCCCTGGGAGCGGCGGCGGTGCTGCGCGGGTGCCGAGGTGCCAGGCAGCCCTCGGGCGGGGAGAGCCGTGCCGGGCAGCACGTTTCTCGGGTGAGGAGCGCGAGGGAGAGCTGGCAGCTCTGGGTGGGCTGCTGACTGCCGCCTCCCGGGATGCGCGGATAATGTTGGCCCTGGCAGCAAGGTAGTTGCTTTACAGTCAGTTCAAGCCAAGCTTTCTCCTCACAGATCCACCAATAATTCATCTATACCTGGGTGTTTGAACACTCAGTTACCATGAATTTGTGTAACCAGACAGCCAGGTTTCTGAGGCAACTTCAGAAGTCCCAGATGAGATGTTCAGCTATCCGATATGCATGTGGAACTATCATGCTGGGTATTGTTCCAGCTTGCGTAGGTAGACCATTAGCTGTGCTTACACAAACTGATGAAAAAAATAAATACTCTTGCTCTTTTTCAAGCGTAACTCTGTGTAACTTTAAAAAAAAAACAACCAACCAACCAAACAACAAAAAAAGACACCCTACTTGTCTGTGTCCCCCCTCATTAAGCCTATTGCATTTAAATAGCAGAACTGAGTCATGCAGGTTAACACTTTTGGAAATTTTCTAATTATTTTTACGTTCACAACAGAATTCCAATGCAAATGTAGTTGATTTGAGAGAAATAATTAGCCTGCCAAGGATGTGATGACGACTGAGTGCGTGCAACAAAATGTTCCAACTTCCATTGAAAATAATGACCTTCTTGGCTGAGTAAAAGTATTTTAATTAAATACCAACAATTCATAGTAATCAGTGAACCTATTAGCCATGAAATTTGATTCTTTCATCGTGGACTGTTCAGTTACATATTTCAGACAAAAATGAATACATATATCATTTCAAGCCTAACATTGTGTACTGTTTCAAAATACTACTGTAGCATCTCTGCGGCTTAGGAAAGTGAAGCCTTAAACACTTTTTTGGATAAAGTTGCCGTATGATTGACAAGAATCAGTAGTTAACAGTGCTGTTCTTTAATTCAGCAGTCTGATGCTTCAGTGGAAGCTTGACTGGCTCCAATCTGTTGTCTGATCAGCAATAGAAAAGCAATTGCTTCTTCCTTGGTTGGTTCCATCTCTTACTGGTGGCTTTTACCATCAGGGAACCTAAATTTCCTTAGTGGAGTAAAAATATTTTCAGAAGTGAAAATTATTTGCATGAATTACACTCCAGTCTTGTTAACAGCATTTTGGAAATCACTAATAATGGACTTTCTACTCTATTGCCAACAGTGAAACAAGTAATAGGACATTTCAGAGACAAACTTGTAGTAAAAAAAGAAAAAGAAAGGATTCTGTAGTTGTATTTTGCATAAAAAAGTGATTTATTTGCTAGAAGCTCAGCCCTGTTTTACGTTGGGAGATACACGCTTTAGCTGCTTGCAGAATCATTACAAGGTTTAACTGCTGTGTGACCTCTTTTGTGACAAAGTTAAAATAATGCAAATGGCAAGCTTTCACTTGCAAGTCTGAAGTTGTTGCTATGCGGGGTCCATATGATTTGAAAATATTTCAGGCACAGATGGGGCACTTGCAGGCTGGTAGGTCATCACAAATGGTTAGTGGAAGTGAGGCATGGGCAGCGTTTATAATTGAGCAGCTTGGGGGTTAATTCTATTCCGACTGAAATGGAAAAGAAAACAATTACAGTTTGCTTACACAAAGAAGAATCGCAGTTGGGAACTACAGCATGAGACGGGAGGTGCAAAGGGAGTTGAGTGCATTTTCTGCTTCTACAACTTTGTCTTTTATGTCAGGAGAGTAACTGAACTAAGGGCACACTCAGTAATTTGAGGTTCTCTAACTGAAAAGATAAAGTTCTGGAATTCTGTGTTGAAGTGCAAGGTAGGGATTCCTTAACTAGCAAGGTGTTCATCTGCTTTTGTCTTGGTGAATGACTTGACTTTTCATCAGTTGTATAGTGGAGTAGCTGCAGCTCTACAACTCTCACAGGAGAGGCTTTTCCCCTTGCCACAATGAATTTGTATTTCTTTCACCTGCTGCCAGGCGCTCTTACTTATCTCCTTGAGATACGACGCAGTGTCCTTTAAAAACAATGATCATCTCTGCGTTCACTGCTGAATCTCTATCACTTTCAGTTATCTATAAAGGTATCCAACTTCAGAGGCTGTAATAGCATCATTAAAGTTGGTTGTATCGGGAACACAGCAGATAATGTGTTGAAAATTTGCTCAGAGTTTTCAGCTCAGAAGTCGTGGTATTGTCTAAATAGCCATTTTTCTCCAAAACTTTCTTCATGTGTAGGGTTATATTATATAACCCTTCATATTAAGATCTCTAGACTTCTTTAAGGCACGGGGGTGATTGTCTTCTCCTTTCAAGAATGAACATGGGAGGGAACTGCATTTTCCTACTTCAGTTTTTTTTTCCTCATTTTTAGCTCTACTTCTAGTCATATGTCAGACACTAGATCTATTTGTTCTTTGCTTCCAGTTTATCAAAATTACGTCTAGAAAGCTGAAAGTTTAGAAAGTTTTGAGCAGCTGGAATAGTGGGCTAAGAGGAACTCATAGAACAGTTATTGTAATTTTCCATTTCTCCTGCAGACTATCCTGTTGAACATACATAAGATGGAGTCCACAGAAGATTTCTGGTGACATGACAATAAATTTTTTTTAATACAACCTCCCTGAATCTGCTAATGCAATTGTAACTGGTTTAAATGCATTTGGGAAAGGTGCTAGCTCTTCCATTAAGCATCATTCCATTTTAACTTTTGCTAAGCCATGTATTTTTGTACTTAATGCTTTCTTTTCCAGTGATGATACATTAATGGAATAAAATATAGTAAAGTAGGACAGTGCTTTAAGCCCAAGGAAGAAAAATAGAGCTTCATTTCACACAGGTCCTTAGATTAACCTATAAAATTTTAATCTAGAGAAGCTGTACTGAAGTTTTTAATTAAAAACTTCCGTAAAAATAGCTGATGAGAATTCAGGGGAATTTCTTGTCTGTTATGTGTGAGTAACCGATGTCATTTTGAGCATCACCATGTTGAATTCTGTGGTTGTACAATGGTTGCCTTCAGATTTGCATTTAGAGTTNGGTCCTGCCTCTGCCATCAACGCACTGCATAATAAAAGCCAACTTTGAGAAAGAATGCTGAAAAAAAAGTTGTAATTTGCTGATCTAAAAAAGGTCATGGAAGAAGACGCCAAAGTAGGCGGTCATTTTGCATTGCATTGAGACACATTTGAAATGTTTGC
>WEKW01006138.1:22816-101564 GCA_013389905.1 Sula dactylatra | reverse complement strand
GTCGAAAAACTCGCGAACTGGAAAAATATAAATACATTGTATCTTTAATGCATAAATAAGCTGTTCTGTGGTCCTAAGGCCATTAGATCTTAAGGCCTGATGATTTAGCTTCCTGATTCTATAATCATTGACTTTAATACTGGTATTCCCTTTCAACTCTGGAAGATTCCCTCTCTGATTTCCATATTAGCATTTGGTAAATCCAGCATTTAACATTCGGTATGCTGTCAAGATAAGAAAGGGTTGGAAACAGCTCTGAGGAAACCAGAATGATTGCTTTATATGACCACAGATATATCATTGGAATAAAATTGATAGTGAGGGATGCTTGACTATAATTCTGCATCATCAGGGAAAAAATAGTGAGCTTTGAAATATTGGCATAACATAACAAAGTGAGAGACTGCTTTCAAAAATACAGATTAATATATCAATGGAAAAATTACATTTAACTCCATCTGGGTGTGCACATTCTAAGCATGAATTTACAGTGCAAAATGGCACTGTGGTTTGTGTCTGCTCTGAAGAAGATGACGGTAGTCTGCACGCATATGATCCTTCCACCTGCATCTAGAAACCTGAAGTCCTTCCTAACTGCTATGTTATATCTGACCGTCATGCTTTATCGGCAAATTGGAAGGCATTAAGAGGGAAATAACAATTATAGGCGAACAGAGGGATTTCACTTAGAATGAATGATTAAACCCGTGTTTTTATTGCACGTATCCGTATTGTAAGTGAATAATATTTTGACTTCTGTTTTTGTAAAACTCTCACCAAAATGTTTTTGATCCATACCAGAAATTTCTTTAATTCTACCTTGGTATAAAAAATAATAGTAATAGTGATGTCTGGGAGTTAGGGAGCCATAACATTCTACGAGTAGTAGAAGAATATAAGCATCAAAATAATATTAGTATAATAATATAATGATATAACAATAGTAATAAAAAATTACTACTAATTACTAACAAAAGTGGAAAACTGTAGGCTGAATAACAAGAAAAACTTTACACCACTTAGGACTTCTTTTAGATTAAATATTTTTAATTGGAAATAATCTTTGTTTTGACACCCACAAAAAAAAAAAAAATTATGCATCCTCCAGTGAATTCCATTTAGCTGATTCATTAAGAAAAAAATGAGTACAAATTTATATTGGCATACAAAGGACAAGAGGAGAGAGCAGAGAAGCATAAAGATGAAGGAAACATTTGCTGTTTGTTAAGTTCCTGGAGTTTATACTGCTTCTGTGCTTCCATGAAAGAGAAAGAATGATGACACAAAACAGAATAGTAAAACATGCACGTTATCCTTGTTTATATACAACTTTAAAGGTAAAGCAAGGGCACTCAAAGAGTCTGTCTTGAATATTACAATTTGGCTTCAAATTCAGATGTTGAGGAGAACAATTTCCTTGGCTTGATGCACCTGTAAATTCTTTGTGTATTCTCACTTCAGACGTCATGCTGAAAAGTACGTAGTTAAAAGAAGTGGATTCAAATTTTTGCATCCTAAAGGATTTTCTGAAGTTTTGTTTCTGTCATATCACCGAGGATATTTGTAAAGAGAACTGGTATTTGATCAATAAAACATTTTCTGAATACACTTTAAGATGAAGCTATACTGTTGCCAGAAAAGGAACACATTTGGAGCTAAATTAATAATTTATATTAGCTAAAATTAATAATATCTTAACAGAGATAATGCAGAGGGCTGTATAGGAAAACAGGACTTTCCTATTTTAAAGTCTGCCTACAGTCAGTCAATTGCGTTTGCCTGACTTTCAGTTGTGAATTTGATGTGCCATATGGCATGAGAATAAGAGAACTAGGCTTACCACAGGAAGACGGTATTGGTATGCAGACTAGAAAGGAAAATTAGATTTTCTTCCCAGATCACTGTAAAGAGTGTGTTGGATGTTGACTTGAGACTCTGTTGTGGCAGGCAAGTGTACAAATTCCGTTTAATGTGGGTTTCATTATTTCAAACCATGACCTGAAACCTGCTGGCGCTGTTAGAGAGAGCATTAATGCTTTTTGCTTGTTTTTGTTGTTGGGTCGTTGTTTTGTTCCTGGCTTTTCTGAGCTATGTCGTTTCGAGCTGACACAAAGAGTCCAAGTGACGCTTCTTATCCCTGTCTGTATAATTAGCCTTAACTGGTCTAGTACGAAAATAATCTTTTCAGGGGTTTCTAAACCCCTTTTTTCTGAACTTATTTCTCAGTGACTAAAGATGGAGTGGATGACAAAAATAAAAGGACAAATTTTATTCTGGTGGGACAAATATATTGATACACGTCCATCATATGAAGTCATTCTTTTTTTAATGGAGACTAGAGCTTAGCTCTATTTAATCACACTGCACATAGAATCCTGCATTTAAAAAAAATAAATTATGCACTGATAATATGCATCAAAGTGGCTTTGTTGGTAGTCCACTCTATTCCTCTCTTTTGAGTACGGGATGATTCTGAGCTATGTAGAGAAAAAAATCACTTTAAAAACTCTGAGAAGCTATTACAAATGAATGGATGTGTTTGGACATGGCAAATCCTTTGTCTTGGTCTGGTAAGTTTTGTGATGAGCCTTATGTTTGTCAGCTTTCCGATGTCTCAGCATGAGCTGAGACATGCTAACATAATAGTGAATTTGATATTATATTATAGTAAATTATTCTAATACATCAATAGTCATAATACAGTCCTGACATGGTGGATAAGTTCAGTTTTGGCTGGATCAGACTGTCTGTCTGAACTGGTCCATCTGGAGCATTCCCCTAAAAATTAATTTCTACTCCTACACTTGAGATTTTTAGCATGGAAGTTGACTGCGGTATAAAACAGCAGTAAGCAGAAGGCCGTATGGCTGGCAGGTTGTTGTTTGGAGGTATAGCCTCTGATGCACTGTCCTCCAGTGTAAGAATTTTGTAGATCTCTTTGTGTGCTTGGAAGCTCTGTATAGTGAAATTAAGCCTGCAGATAAGAGTTATGTTCTTAGCTGTTTTCCAAAGATAATAGATTGAAAATAATTTTTTCTAATGTACTCAAACTTAAAAATCCTTAAGCAGAGAGGGAGAAGTTCTATACCAAAATGTATTAGATCTACTGTCTTTGAAACTGGGAATTCTGTTGCAGTATTTATTGTATAGTATTTGACTTTATAAAAAGAGCTGAAACAGCTTTTAGATTTATAAATATGTCGATGTTATAAAAATGTGCTAGTAGTTGCAAAGTTTCTGTATTAGCAAGCAAATACATTTGATTAAGTGACCATCTGGTAAAATGTTTGTTACCAGTGAAAATACTGAATTTTGGATTTTGCATGTGCCAAGTAAAATGTGGGTAAGAGTTATAGCTGCATAAATTGAGTGGGCAGTAATTGGACCATATACCTTTCAGGCCTACTCCTATCAATCTACATAAATATTGTCATTCTCGAAGCCATTTTGCTTAGCTGATCCACTCCATCTACAGTCAATTGTTTTACCGCCTTGTAAAATTTCTGTGAAGAATGATTTGAGTTTTTGCATTTGCTTCTGTACAAGCGTGGATGACCTGATTTTTGGTAGGATTAACACAGAAATAATTAGGCCCTGTGCACCATGCCTGAACCATGATTTGAGTCAGCCCCATCGTCATACACCTCAGACCTCAGTGTCATGGCATTTGGAAAGGTTCTTACCGATGTCGTGGAATGACTTGTGGCTAAAAAGGATGTGCAGTTTGAGCTACCATATTGGCCTTCGTACAGCTCCCTTGGTGCTATGGCATGCTAATAATAAGAAATTCAATAAAAATTGCAAAAATTGTCAAAGAAAAAAATCAACATGGTTTCCTTAGAAGAGCAGCTGTGACTTCAGTTCATTGCGAACTGTAGGAGCATAACATGTTTGCTGTTTTGACCATAATGCATCAATGGCTGTGTAGAATGCAGCGGTCTTTTGTTCTCATAGCCCCTGGAGCACCTGTAGCCTTTCCCAGAAACCTTCAGCATTCAGCTGTAAGATATCAGCATGTCAAAAAGGTAAAATATTTAAAATAGGAAATGTCACAATGTGCTGCTTTAATATTTCTAAAAATTTAACCTGGAACCCATGCTTGTCCTTCTTCCTTTTTCATTTATTGCTATTTTGAACAACATGGTAAGGTTTTTGAGGCCTATTATTTTATTTGTATAAAAATGAAAATACTAAAAAGGTTTAATATTTGTCCTGTGTTGTATTACAAATTGATATCTCTGGGAGAGTGAGAAGACTAGATATCACTGCTATATTCAGTTTTGTCTTTGATCCCAACCAGTTTTGAAGTGTGATTGCCAGAGGTGAAAACTAAATTGTTTTTACAGCAGGAACCATTTTAATGCAGGGAATGCAATACTAGTTGTTCTGTTCGTAATTTACCATGTACATTGCTATGTCTTCATCTCATATACTCATGGAATAAGTAATGAAGTGGTGGTTATTTTATAACTCCATCTCCTTCTCCCTGACATTAAATATTGAGGCTACAAGCCCCTCTGAGAATAATGAGATGAGGAGCTTAGAGTTGTAACTTTGATAAACACAACACTGCAGGAAATACGAATGAATTGGAATTCTGTTGATTCCACTTATAAATTAGAGGAAGCTTGCATGAACGGTGTTCTGTGAATTCTCTGCTTGATGAACATCCTACAACACTTTTAAAAATTGTTACGAAATTGCTGGAAATAGTTGCCTATGGGTTGCTGAACTTAGCTCTTGTTCAAAGTGAAAGATGCTGTGAGCAAGTAAGAAGAAAGCTGAAGAAAAGACATGGCCGTTAAATAGTTTCTTTCAAAATGTAAAAGGAGTTGATGAATAGATGTGTTTTATTTCCCACTGCTAAAAATGCAATTCTTGCTTTCCTACTATGAATGTTACAAGTCTATAATTTCTGTTACTTTTCTTTAAGTGGAGGATGATGATAGAATACCTTTCACTGGTGTTTCTGGCACAATTTTATTGTAAATGTTGAAAATGAGGTCTTTGGGTTCATTTTGGCCAAGCTATGCTGGCTGATGTGGAAGTTTGTCTTTTTATATTCTCCAATGGTCAATCCCGGGGTTGAGTCTAGGGAGGAACCTAGATGAAAATCTTGTAGCATGCAGAACAGTGTTGTCTATATTTTGCAACGTGTTGCTTGCTGTGAACCAGAGTGGATTTGTACAGTCGGTGCATTACATCGTGATGTACGGGGATTTACACATTGCACACCAGCTAGGGGCCATTGCAGTTGTCAGTCTGGCCAGCCACCTGCCAGAATGCTTTCAGTCCACTCGCTACCTGGTTTTAAGGAAGTGGGCAAGAAAATTGCTACAGAGAGGGCAAAGAGCTATTCCAGCTTACTGTGACACTTCAAAACGCAAAAGCATTGAAACACTGTGCCGCCAAGTCACCTAATATATGACTTGATTATCAACAGTTGCAGAATACATATGTTAATTCAAATGTCTACTACAAATAAGCAAAACTTAAGTGAGATCCAATCAGATCTGAAGTGGTATACTGTGGTGTTTCTTGTGTCCTTGTGCTGCTCCTTGTTGTCTTTAGGTCAAGACCATCTCTTTTGTTCCGTCTTCTCTCCTTTGATTGCATCAATATTATAAGCTCCTGGGTTAAACTGATTTTTACCCTGTCCATTCAATGTCCACCATAGCCAGCTGAGTCACTTCACATTTTCCTCCATTTATTGCAGTCTTCTGGCTGGCTCAGTCTAGTTCATGTTATCAGTGACTTTGGTTAAACGCAAGAACACATGCTTTGTTACAAAGTCTGCTTTGCCTCTTCTTGCTTAGCAAACATAGGACCAGTTTATTCTGGGAGCTGCAATATGTCTAAATAACAGTATCTCCCATTGCAGTACAGTATGATGAAACTTGTGACATTCTGCAGACACTGTTAGGAACCTTTAACACCAATATAGGTGTTTTGGGTTATTTTTTTAATTGTATGCAACATTTGTAATGAAGGAAACGCATCAGATTAGTGTGCATTAAAAGCAGCGTTTTGCTTTTGGCCAACATAGCTCAAATTATGTAATAAATCACATGCCAAGGTGCAGTAAAGTACATTGGGTCAAATTACATATATTTTGCTATCACTTCAAATTAGAACTATAGCATACTTTCTAATGACATCCCTATGTGTTTTGTCTTTTATGATCCAATGGTATATGTACATATACTGTTCAGATACTTTAAAATATATCAATCAAAATTTCCAGAAGTAGAGGGTTTTGGCGGCAACTGCTGACAATGCATGCTGTTCGCATCTTTGGACTGGTAGTGCTTGATAGTGTCCCTCTAGAAAACGGTGCTAATGAAGATCTTCCAGTTTACAAATATGCATGTTTTCCCAATAATGTTCAAAATATACACTCTACAGGATGACTTCAGGATGCATAAGATAAAATATAAAGTAGCCACCTGCATAAATATTAATTAAAATAACCTGCTTGTAGAAGGGGTGTGTAGATGGGTGGGTGGGTGGGGGTGTATGTGTGAGAAGCCCCCAAAAGGAAAGTTTCACACTGAGGTGGGAATGTGGTGGGAAGAAGAATGAAGGTTCTTGCACATTTTCTGGGGAGGAAAAAAAAACCCCAAACCCCAAAAGAACAAGACATTGCAGCTAATTGGAGTGTGATGTTCCATTGCAGTCAATTCTGTGATAATTTAGATAATTAGGAGGAAGGGGAGGTCCTTGTCTCTACCCTAGTGATACACCAGATAGTTTGTGCTGTGCATCTGCTCAGCAAGCCCAGGCCATTTTTGTCGGTGCGTTTCATTCACAGCTCAGGCTGGAGTGTGGTGTCTGCAAGGTAAAACACATCTCTTTTAAGTCATTTAAGCCTGATTGAAATACGTTTCTTGTTCTTTAATTACCATGTAAGCTTTCTTCAAGATATAATGTTACATGGTGTAGCTACTTCTCCGTAAAGAATAGAGTTGAGTAAAATTAAGAACTTCTTACTGAAATGGCAACATATTTTTTTTTCCTTCTCTTGTTGTTTTTTCCTTGCTATGCCAAAAGTTCTCCTTAGCGTTTTCTAGCCAGATGAACAGAGAGAACATTGCTTTTTTTTAATGCTGATATATGAACAGTAGTTCCATTGTTTACCTGTTTCCATTGGGAAGCTTTCAGCTGTGTCTCTCCTGCTTAAGCAATGCTACAAAGAGATCCTCTAGAAATACAGAGCTATGAAGAGCAGGCTTCATGACAGGAGGGACTTCATAACTCACCTGAAAGTTCATGCCTCAGAAGTTACAGTCTTTCAGCTCAGTGGCGAATGGTGACTAATGAACTGGAAGGCTCTGTCTGCCGGCAGCTTGCACACTTCTCAGCCGCCTTCTCTGAAAGGACATGGACTTGGCTTACGCATGACGTCTTGTGTTTGGATCAGATCACGGAATATGATTTATCTTCTATGAATGCTACTTTAAATTTTGTTTGGCTGGGAAATAAGATTGAGTTGAATGGCTAAAAAGTGGAAAGCTATTGACTGCAGTTGCTTTCAGTAAACAGTGCTGGCGTAGAAAGAGTTTCATATTTTTATATGGTTGTAGTAATAAAAATATGTCAAAATAACAAAGGTAAAGAGGTCTGAGATTTTCAAGTAAAGGACCTCTAAAAATTAATATTTTCTACTACTTTCAAAAACTTACTTCTGAGTGGAGACATGCTAATGTTTTTCGTAAATGTCAGATTTATAGGTGGGTCTTTGGGCCTTTTCTAAGCTTATTTTAAAAGTCAGATGTGTCTCGTCTTCCTTGGTACTAATCCTATGTACCTGCAGAAAAATGAATTGATTTTCTGTATCGATGTGGCTATTTCTGCCTAGGCTGTAAAAGGAGGACATGTTTTTTATTGATTTGGCCCTGAACTTCCTTGACTCTTGATAAGCACAAATGAAAGAACCACTCTGGAGGTAGTCATGAATCAGCAAGGGAGCTAGTACCTCTGCTGTGGCCAGACTCTTGTTTCTTCACTGTATGAATTGTACATTGGATTACCATCACAGTAATTAGAACAGGATCCAGCTATTCATGTAGGACCTAGAGCAAGAGAGTTGTTCCTTGGAGTGCTTGATCTCTGCATAATGGTAAAAGAAGAAATTTATAATATAATTATAGAGGAGGGTTGATAGGGCTGAAACCTTTAACAGTACTGAAAGTGCTTGTGCGTCGGGAGGATGTTTTGCTCATTTCTGTCAGAAGAACAAATGAAAAGAGATTCAAGAGAAGGCTGCCTAAGGAACTATTAGCTGATGTTTAAAGCTGTGTTAGGGCACATTTGTGCAATATTTTCCAGCTTTCTGATGGAAAGCAGCTGGGGTGCTCAGGGCTTTTAAAATTCTGGATACTTTACTTATAAGCCTATTCAGAAACTGACTGTTGTGGTACTGAAGAGTGGTTTGAAATTTAACCTCCAGGAGATATGGAGATAGTAGCAAAGATCCAGGCCATCTACAGGACACTTTGCAGGACCAGGCGTTTTTCTTTGGAAAAATAGTGTATCTCATAAGGCTGGATTCTCTTCTCTGTCATTAGTCAAAGGGTTCCTGATGACTCACATAGTGTTTTTGTAACAGAGGAAGTTAGTACTTCATAGATGGCTATTCTTGCTTTTTGTTGCCTTTGTTACACACACACACACACACACACACACACTCTCTGTATAGAAGCTTGACTTTTTTGGAGCTTTTGTGTTGGTGATAGAAGAAAACATGAGTATGTCTTTCAGAAAGAATAAAATCTTAAATAAGATGCTGTGTCATTCTCCAAACTACATCCTTCCAGTAACGTGATTGTTCTCCCACTCCCTTTTTATGCTAGTAGATAAGATGAACTTACTATTTCAACTTTGTCATGAACTGAATTTACTCTCTGGTTTTACTCTGGTTTTAAGCAGATCTGAATCACATTGGCAGCATGCTCCTTTGTACTATCATCCTTTAAAAAAAATATAAAAATCTTCATAGCTTTGTTGTATCCAGCCAAAGGCAGAGATAAGGCTGAGCCATTTCTTGTATGTATGTAATTTAAAAAACAGCAGAGAATATTTCGTTCACAGGAATCAATATAGTATGAATATAAAATTGTCAGGTGATAGCAACTGTGTGATGCAGAGGATTAGTGACTTGTCCTTTTATTATCAGGGTCTGAGTTCAAGCTTAGATACAACAAATCAGAAATATTATGCTGCATGGGCTTTAGTAGTATTGAACGAAAAGAGCTAATGTGTATAATACCCCATTCCAGCTGGGAAATATTAAGCACTACTCTAATCTCTTGCTTTCTGCGCAGATTGGCTATGGATTCTTAGTTCAACTTGGTTGTTGATCATTCTTTACCATCAGGATAAGCCTTCTCCACAGCAAGAAAAAATTAATTTTAGTGAATTCATATTTGTACGTGCTCATGAGGTAGCAGTTCTCCTTTTAGGTGCAGTTCCAGGCAGGCTCTCGGCAGATGCATCAATAATGAAGCGAACAGGGGCTGAGCAGTCTTCTGCTGGGAAGGGGAGTGTGGCTAATTCCAGTTCCTTGGGGAGGGAGCCCAAGCAACACCTTTCTCCTCAATTTTTGACAGTGGTGGTTGCTATGGAAACCTTCCTAGGAATGACCTCTTAGTGTTTAAATAAACAGGCTGAAAATTCTCTGTTATTTTTCTAACAGTATCTAATTTTCTTTGGGATAAGCAAACTACGAATGGATTCAACAGCCTATCGATCTAGCCTCCAGAAAACACATTAAATAGATTCAGTGAGCTGTGTGCATTTAAATATGCCTGTTTGCTTGTCTAGAAAGTATATAGACAAAGGCAGGGCATGGCCTTGATATTCTCACTCAGCTCAGTTACAGTTTTAATTACACCTCTGAAAGAACTATGAATTACCTTGTGAAACATCAGTTAATACCTCAAATAATTAGCTTTGATAAATTGAGTGAGTTGGGCACTCCTAATGGCTTTGTTTCACCTGAGAGATTTTTGCATTTCAGTGGTGGGTTAGCAATTCCCATGCACGCTTTGTAAATCTGCTTGTAAACACTTTGGGAATGAATACAATCAGGAGTAGCTAAGGAGGAGTACATGGGTTGCACAGGTTGCCATAATGATCTGGGGGAAGGAAAAATGTTGTGTTAACATGAGATTGATTTCAGTGTGAGCAGTGGCAGTATTTAAATAAGTAGGTATTTAAATAAACTGTGATTTATTAGTAGAAGTGGAACATGAAGGATCTCTACAGCTCGCCAAACCCATTTGAGGTAATACTGTATACTTGCTCAGTTCACTTCCACAGAATGATAGCATCTCACCTGTTCATGTGCAGAAGTAGGCGTTGAAGAGGCAAGCCAAAAAATGCTTTCGATCTAGAAGAGGATCACCAATTTCAAAAATTCATGAAGACAGCAATGGGACCATATCTACTTATGGGCAGGGGGGAGATTGCTGCCTGCAAGCAAAAGTACGTATTACCAGGCCAGTCTTCATGAACAAGCACAGACATTTACAATCAAGCTATAATATCGGACTGACGACTGGTGGTTTCAAGAAAAATATCTCTTCAGTCAAGGTGTTGTGGTGTTTGGATAGATTTGTCTGATACTCTCTGCAACGTCTGGCGTAGGACAATGCTTATGAAGTGGCATCTGTTTTAAAGCAATCTGAGTTTTTAGTCAAAACTTTTAAGGCAGTACCTGCCACCTTCCGAGTCTTGATAAAACATTGCTAGTCAGGATAAACACAATTCATGTCTGGTGGAGATTTTTTCACACAACATGAGAGTTTCTAGTTCATTATTTAGGAGATTTACATACAAAAGAAATAGGAAAGCAGTAAAAGTGCACTAGTGCTGACACCAGCGTAGAAGATGAATGCTTAGTGCAGCAAAGCGATGGAAAGCACATAATTGTGTTCCCAATCACCTGAGCTGAAAGACATTTTTACATGAGAAATTCTTTCAGAGACTTGAATTTTGGCTGCACTTCCAGTGTTGTGCACTCTACAAGGTAACACAGAAGATTCAATTTATGCTAAAACCAAACTCATTCTAAACCAGATCGTTGCCCTAAGTACAATTTACCATATTAAAAAAGAGCAAAAGCTTCTCAAGTAGAGTTGATGTGGCAAAGTTACATAGCCTTCTTTCCCTGTATTTGAATAACTTCTCAGAGATTTGCAAACCTACTGAAAAATTATTTTCATGTTCAAAAGCTCTGTCAACTGGAATCATAGCATCATCAAGTAAATTGTGCTTTTCCTGAGATTTGTGGTGTTTCTGTCACACCAATTTATCTGCCCTTTTTCTGCACCTGAAAGTTAAATGTGTGTTCTCTTGGTTATTGTGTGGGTGGTTTTTTTGTTGTTGTTGTTTTCTTTTGTTTTGTTTTGTTTTCTTCTAATTACCTGACCAAAGGAATTTATTTATAGGTAGTTATCAGCTCTGGAGGAAATAGCTGTTTTACCAGTTTAACAGTTTTACCTCCTTGTTAGTTTCTGATTGCGTTATTCTGATCAGCTAGTACCTTTTAAAGATGCAATTAAAAGTAGGCTCTCATAAATTGTTTTACATGGTTCCATTGCTCCATGTAAACAGTGAGATATCAGGCTCCTACTTAAGGAGTTCATGTGAATTAGCCTTCTGACAGACTTACCCTTCTAGCCTTTTTCCCCAGTTGGAAAACACCTAGAATAGAATAGACTATTTTGGTCGGAAGGGATCTACAGATCATCTAGCCCAACTGCTATTGGAGTCATATATTCCCTGATCCAGTAAAGAACCATTATAGTTCCCTGTCTCATGGGAAAATGGGTGTTCAGTCCCTGTGAAACCATTCTGACTGCGTTAGTGCACTTTTTGCAGTTGTTTGTGGCTGCTGTTGTAGCACCCAGCGCGACCAGCGGTGAGGCGGGGGCCTGGGCAGGCAGCACGGCTGCCTGCAGTGTCACAGCCCTGCCTGCTCTGCCGCTGCCTTCCCGTAGGCAACACAACCTGCTGGAAGCCTGGCAACGCTTTTGATATTAGAAAAAGCATAACATTATTAGTATAAATCCATTTTTTTGATCCCCAGATAAGTACAAAAATTTGAGCTTTCTTCTGTGTAAGTAATCAATCTTTTTTATCTTTATCCGCTTTTAAGACTTTGACAGGCTTGTTATTTTTTCTTTAGCTGTTTGCATTTTGTATAAACTCTTTCAGCCAGCATAAACTTACATAATGTTTTTAATCTTTCCTTTGTTTTTAAAGATGAAGGAACTCAAAAGTAAGGAAAAATAATTATCACTGTTTTTATGTAGGCTTTGCCTTTTTATGAAAGTTGGCTGTTAAACTCTCCAGGAATTGTTTGGACTATAAACGTGAGGTATTTCAGGAAAAACTATTTGTGTCCTGTTTATCAGTTGACAGTTTGCTGATTCCACCCATGAAGACTTTTATTTAGAGAAACAACAGAACTTGGTACCACCTGCTTCTGAGTAACTGCTATCCATGCAGACTTGGTCTGATGCTTGTGACTAGAAGCTGGAGATCAAAGTCCCTCTTTTTTATTCTTAGCCTGTAGAAGAATCTTCATCTTACTAGCTTGGTTTGTGAGTATCTATCTCACACACGAAGCATGAGTTGAGTGAAGTAACTAATTAGTAAGAATGTGGTATCTAATTTGAAGACAAACCACACTTTTCGTAAAGACTTTGTTTATGAAAATGGGAGGGAGGAAGGCTTCAGCAGCTTGCTGCATCAATCTGTTTTGGAAAAAAAAAATAGGAAATAAGAGAGGAGGCTGCAGATTATTTTATGGTCATCGTGTGCATCCTTATTTTTATTCACAAGTATTAATGGTTGAGTGCAAATTTGGCATTGTTGTATGGCTATAAAGATTTGTGTGAAAGCATTTGTCCTACACAGTTGTCTGTGCTTAGCTATAAAGGGGGGAAAAAGTTAAAAAGGCAAGCAGACAAATTATTTTATTTCTGTATTTTGGCCTACAACTTTGTCTTTTTTCTCCCAAAGCAAAAAATTGCCTTGCTTAGGTGGGACAGAAGTAGGTCAATGGCACCATGCTCCTGAGAGAGGCCCGAAGCAGCTGCGAAGGCTTCTGCTGCAGGCAGGCAGAATCTGCACCCAGGAGCTTCCCTCCTGGGGTGTCAGTCCTACGTAACTGCTGGTACGTCGTCTTCTAGCATGAGCAGCCTCCTTCCTACGAAGCTGCTCGGCTGGTAAGGCTTCATCCATGGAGCCATTCTTCTGTCCCCCCAGTATAGCATGCTTTCTAGTAACCAGGAGCGTGGTCTTCTCCCACATACGTGCATTAGAGACAAGCTCTTGATGAGAAGTACCAGCATTTCTCTCTTTGTAGCTGCTATGTAGTAGAAAGGAGGTTTGGAGGTAGATTGATTTCTTCAAGAGCTGAGCATGCTTTTCCTTTTTGACCTGATCTGATCATCACCATATGTGCTTGCATACATAGTGTCTTGTGTTTGGAACACAGCTTGAAGTTCAACATGGGACAAATTCCCAGAGAAAAATGAAGTTTGTAGCTCTCTCTTCACTGGCAACTTCCCTACATCCGAGACGTCATGAGAAGTCTCTTTTTCTTTTATTCCTCCCTTCCTGCCTGCCTTTCTTTCCTACAATTGTTTATATTAAATATTGTGTTTATATAGGATCTAAACCAAGACAACTCTAACTCTTATTCAGTGGTATTACTGAAGAATGAATAAAAACAAATAATAAGAGACTGCAGTGGGCCTGTAAATGGCTGGCGTCTTCCAGGGACTCAACTCTACTTACCAAGTAAACAGAGGGCCTGTGCCAGCAGGCAGAAAAAAAAATTGGAGTTAAAATGTATTATGTTCCTTTAGTTTATCTAGAAGTTTGAATTTCACTGCTCAGCAAAGTCAGCCAGATTTGAGTAATTATTCCAATAAGTATGTCGTGTTTCTTGAGTACTTGGTAAGAAAGGCCAAAGACTGGAGCA
The DNA here is from genome assembly GCA_013389905.1 of Sula dactylatra. Taxonomy (NCBI): domain Eukaryota; kingdom Metazoa; phylum Chordata; class Aves; order Suliformes; family Sulidae; genus Sula; species Sula dactylatra. Next base: position 87,568 of record WEKW01006138.1, on the reverse strand, counting down.
AGGCTTTTATCTTAGGTATCAAAAAGAGCTTGTTGTTTTGACTGTAGCAGTTGAAGCTATTAGGTATATGTACTACAAAAGTATCTTACCTGAACCTGGAGCTTCAGTCCATTTGGGATTGTCATCATTAACAGACACACACTTTGCTGTCCCATTGGATTTAAAGAGATGTCTGAAATGTGGAAGTGCTGTCTCTTCACTTGTTGTTTTAAACACCAGGAAAAAAGAAAACATGAGCAAAGCATTTGGAAATAACAAGTATCGTGGAGATGCCAGGCAGACGCAATGTGACTTATAAAAATAGATAGCTTCTTTGTCTCTTAAAAACAGATGTGTACAGCAAATGCTATCAGTATTCCGTAAGGATCTGTGTACTTTGTTCAAAAATGCAGAAGACATGAAGCAATAAACCTACTAAACCTTAAGCTGTAACACAGCAGAAACCAGAGCGAGCCATGCATTGTGGGTGGTATTCCTGTGGATGGCTAATGTATATGCTGTTGTATAAAGGTAAGGCGTAGATGTAATGGAAAAACAAGTAGGAGTATTGCCTTTTTCCAGCTTGCACCCTTTATCAAATGTTAAGTTTGTTTTTATGCTGGATGTTTCCCTGCCCTCTGTCCAAACTTCCAGTAATTTCCAATTAGTTCCCTACCCCCATCAAAGTGCTTTTCCTTGCTGTTCAGTTACAGCTTTTTTTAAGATTATTTTTTATTTCTCTGAAACATTTTATTCAGTTTTTTAAATCTGTGAAACAGAACTCATTTTTCAGCCTTGTTCTTTTTGTCTGGAATGGGTACAAGGAGATGTTTAGAACAAAGCTATAGATTCCCTTTCCCACCTAACAGCTGATTCAGAACTGAATTAATGCTTATGTGGAGTTTGATTTGAATTATCACAGGGACGCTGAGTTGTCATGTTTCTTTCCAACATTCATGCATGTAATTCAGTTGTGCCTTGCTCCTGTGGTACCTTTTTTGCTTACTTATCATTGTTATCAACTTAAGGTTAAAAACCCTAACAGGAAACAAAGCCCTATCAGCAGGGGGACAACCAGGACCTAACTTTCAACTTAGAAGAGGTGAATAAGTAGAGATGGGCTCTTTTCTGCATTTTTAGTTTTATAAACCAGCCTTTAATATGTCTTACATAAATTTTTAGTAGCTTTTAGAAAGAATTTTGGGCAGATATGGAGGAGCCTGTGTATTTTTAAATGAAATGTTGGTTCTTTGTATGTCAGCAAATACAGTAAATTTATTTAGAAAAATAGAGATCTGTAAAAGTAATTTATAGGAGCTCATGATGCTAGTCAAAGTAAACTGCATTTAATTTTCATGACAATCAATCTGAGCTTTATCAATCATTTATCAATAACATTTTGTTTTGAGGTGTTATTAGGGATCAAAGTTGGACTTATGGTAATTCATCTGATCCCATATAAGACGTTTGTTTGAATTATCGGTGCCTAAATTAAATTCAAGAAGTGCATTTCAGTTTAAGGCTTTAAAATCTCCTAAGTGAGCCTGGAGTCACAGAGCTGTCGCTTCATGCTAGTGAATCTATATATGTTTTTTATTTTGGGCCCAAACTGGGAGTTGACAGAGCTGGTTGGTTGAAAGGCTGTTAATTTTGTGCTGCTGGCAATACCTATTTATCCAAATAAATGACAGTTACCTAAACTCAAAAGACTAACAAATATTTGTGTTTCATGAACCCAGGGGAAAAAAAATGTACCCTTTGCTTGTCACAGGTTTGACACATTTGATAATGACAAATTATATCAGATTAATTGTAGACCTTAAAATTTACAATCAGTAATTCACCTCCTTGTCAGTAGATCTGAACCACTTCAAATTGTTTCAGAAAATAGTTCATTTCTTTACTATTTAAAGTCTAAATGCCTATAGTTTTTGCGAATAATAATGCTACTTCAGAATAAAGTAATTTTAAGGATTTGAGGTAGGTTAAGGCATCTGCACTTCTCTCTGAATGAAGAACTTCTTTCACAAAAAAATTAGCAAGAAGGAATTTTGGATAGTATGCTTTTCATCTTTGCTATTATATCTTGAAAAGTACTGCTTGGGAAGCTGTGCCACAGCTCTCCTTTCACAAGTAGACTAATTTGAAAAAAACAATTAAGGTCATAGATTTTTTTAATCTCTTTTGAGCAGGGTAAAATTTGTGAGGATAGATTACATCAGCTTGATTTATGTTCTGTGGCCACAATCTTTTTTTTTTTTTTCCCCCCTCATGGGAGCAGTGGTTTGCTGGAAGTAACTTGTTTGTGTGTTCAGAAAACTGAAGTCAGTTGAGAATAAAGTGAAATATAGTTTTAAGAGGCTTATGCTGGATGCTAGCCCTAAAGATCCTGGCAGTGCTGTCTGCTTTGATCACCTCCAAGCCACACGTGTGTCTCAGTGGGTGACAACAGCATGGCAATGTCCTAACCCACGTTGTGGGCTCATGATGCCACGCACAGCTGCTCTCTGGGCTGCTGTGCGCTGCTCTCGTTTCAGACAGAATCTAACTAATTGTTATTCTGTATTACTCTCCACTCATCAGACATTTTTACTAGCAGTTACCCCTTGGCAGGAGCCTGCCACTGTGCTTAAATTATACTCCATCCTTTTTGTGCCCTACAACCATTTAAAGAGATAACACTCCCCCTTTCCTCAATTAAGTTCTTCCTTTATTTTTAGAGCCTAACACATTGCTTTCTCCCCTGAGATCCTGTTCACAAACAACTACTGTGCTAACTACGATAAAGCTACAGGCAATTCAGGCTTTCCCTCACCATGATGCTAATGTTCCTTAAAAGTCTTCGATGTAAAAGATCTAAAAAGATGCTAGAGGTTCTGTTTGTGATCATGTTTATCCATTGTTCAGTCTCCCTTCTGGGATTGCCAAAGAGGCTGACACGCAGAAGCAACCGCTGGAACTTTAAATTAAGGAAATAGTAGTATTGTGGCATGGGTGAACCTATGCAGGTATTTTTAAACCAAGTTTAAATATAGACAGTATCCTGCCTGGTATAGCAATGAAATGTTTTTCTCAGCTTTAGGACCTCAAATATATTGTATCACTGTCTTAAAATCTGGAGGTGGGGTGGTTGGGTGTTGTTTAGTTTTGTTCCCCCCCCACTTAATTGGTTTGTGTTATACCCTCTCATTCTCACTGAATGTTTTCTTCCTCACATATTATGGGCCAAAGTTTATCTAAAAATATTTAAGTAATATCTCTCACTGATTTTAGTCTTACCAGGATCCTTACTGTATTGCAGGGTTTAGCTGGGAAAAAATAAATGTTTAACAATGCGAATGCCTAAACTTTTGCTCTGTAAGCCAGGCTGGAATTCAGATGTCTAGAGAATGGCGCAGATGAGAACTGGTGGGTAGACTGTATATTTCTTAAATGCCGACAAACAACCAAATGACAAACCGAAAACTAATTCTGGATTACCACCTTGTTTTAACCTGAATATCCCATTTCAAGTTGCTCTGCTCTGTAAGAAGTATAATTGATTTTGGAAATGAGGTTAACTACAGGAACAAAACCACGCATGTCAATATAGATGCTAAAAATATTTTGTTTAGTAAAATACATACTCAAAATGCATTGCTTTTTAAGGTGCATACTTAAAATTCTCTTCCTGTGCTTTGAGACTGTGAAATGAAAAGCGCTTTAATTGCAGAAGTAGTATGAGGCAGGTAGTGGATTTTTCAGGAACTGCGGCAGAGGAGTAGCAGACAACAGGTTGAAATCTTTTCCAAGCGATGGACATACTCCAGAGTTATTGTTCCCTGGGACAAGTGATGGTTTTTTTTTGTAACAGGTGGTAGCATTTATCAAAGGCTATTTACTTGCCCAGATGTAAAAAAATCATGACGGTCAACGTAGCATTGCATTACAGTGCAGCAATCCAGTTAGGAGGAATACTTCAGCGAGTGCACGAACAGCAATGACGAGTGGCTTATATGCTAAACGCAACGCTCCGTGAGTGGCTACAGACCAAACAGCTGTGTTATGGTGCTGATCTGTATTAGTTTTACAGAGCCTATTTCCTTCTTAAAGTGCTCGTATACTTGTTTGTCTGTCCCTGTGCTGGTTACCAGCCTTTTACTGGATTAAGCAATTTGACATGACTGAATATGAAATCATGGGAGATTTAGAAGAAATTTGCTTGGTCCTTTTATAACACAGTTTTTATTCCAAGAAGAAGGACTTGATATTTGATGCCTGTTTTGAACTGAAATTAATTTCCTGAAAATTAATTTCAGCTTGCTGCTATGAGCTCTGTCTGATTTACTGTTATCTTCCAATTTCTAGGAAGGCAGTTAGACATTGCAGTCATAGGGGCCATAAACATGGTATGTCAAGAGAAGAGGAAGAGAGGGAGAGCTGACACACAGACTGCATCTCCAGTACCATCGCTTGAGGCTCTATGGCAAAATAAGCTTGATGTTTTACAGAAGATAATCTTTGTATATACCAAAAGCATGGTTCTGCAACCTTCACAGGAGGTGGTTAAGCTAATTAATAACTAGACTTTAATCTTAGAGTCTAACAAGTGGACTTAATAATAACTATTAACTTTAATCAGTGTTCTTACTGGGAAAGAAGTAATTTTCAGTGTTAGAAAATTTATTGGAATTAGATCAATTGACTAGTTGCACTGTTTTACAGGACTTTTTTCCCAAGTCTCATTGGAGAACTCCATGCAGAGACTGTCTTACGTGACCTATCCCACGCAACTTATTAAGGAGTGGGACAGAAGGGCACAATCACAATCTTTGCTGTAGGGCATGACAGCTTACTTCTGCTTTGAACAGTCGCAGCACACAGTGCAGCCTGCCAAAAGGCCACTATGATATCTAAGCATACAATTAACTGTAGGAGTGTGAGTAATCTAATCCTTTTCCAGTGAAGCATTTAAGCACGTATTTATGGTTAATGATTAGGTCCAGATGAAAGCAGTAAGATGATCTATGATTAAAGTTAAACATATGTTTATGTGCTTTCTTGAAGAGGAATGAAATTACTCAAATGCTTTAGCACTGTGGGTCACCTCACAGTACTACATTTTCCAGAATTAGCCATCAGATTCTCCAACAGAGCAATTTAAAAAATGTTCTGTATGTGTGAGGTTCAAATACATTATTCTAAATTATCTTACCTAGCTGTTTTGGTCTGGATTTTAGTAAAGGTATTTGCACTTTGCCCTTAGAATGAATCCAAAGTGTTGATGAGGAAGAATTGGGCTAGCTGAGTTACAGATCTTAGACTCAGAATCTGACCCTGTCATAGCATACTAACTAAAACGTTGTTCACCAACCTGTTCTTTCCAGTAAGCACTTTCTGAAAGTGTGATCGGTAGTTGCCTTTGGGTGGAAAAAAGCACACGCTGCTTTTATGGTGGAAGAGGAAAAAATTCAGGAAAGATCCTGCTTAAAATCACTTTGGGCTTTGAGAGTTGTAATATTTTTTATGTTTAGAAAGCAAAGAATTTAGAATTTTGTCTACATTTTTACATAAAAATTAGTTATTAACAAACTATTAGTTTCAGGTTTTCCCACATTCCTATTTTGCTGTATTCATTCTTTCCGAAGTATTTTACTTTACTAAGCTTCCTTTTCTGTTACAAAACATCATTAGACACAGTAAACAAAAACGTCTTAAAATGGTCACTAAAGATGTTTGGAGGGTTTTGTTGTCGCTATTGATTCTTACGAGCTTCAATTACTTGTTTTTTTTTCTTCAGATCCCCAAAATAGGTCATACGTTGTATGTGCCAGTTTCTTTCACTGACTGGAAGCAGAATCTGTACAACAGGTTTAGACGTAGACGTCTGCATTTCTGAGGTCTGAAATCCCACTCTGACAAAAGCTTTATCAAGGCTATAGCCAAGGAGGCTGAACGCAACTGTTTCAGCAACCTTTTTTCTCCATCCACAATGTTTTGCATAGAGGAGGCTGTGTCATATATCGCTGCTGTTGTGTTGTATCTGTTGCACTGTTCGGTCATCGGGTGTTTACCACTGCTGAAGCAAGCTAGTGGGATCAATAAACTTTTGGTCTCACCTGGTACATTTTTAGGTTATAAATTAGATGAAAGTGAATGTCATCCAGATGAAATTGCAAAAAGGAAAGTGAAAGGGAAACTTTCCATATCTTCAATTTCTTTGTGTAATAAACACCTAAAATGAACAAACACAAAATGAAGTGCTGCTATGTTTCCATATGCGTGGGCTGGAAGGAAATGCATGTTAGCCTGTTTCTGGGCCAGGTAACAGCTCCTGATCTACACTTTTTGTTTTCATGTATAATGCTACGTAGAGTGGGGCTCAGAATCATATTCTACCTACTAAATAAAAAAAATAATTCGTACTGTGAATGAACTTCCCGAATGGATACTCTAAGGAGGGGTGCTATGTAAACAATGGGGATTTTGAGGGTGGTGGTAGAGAATAGGTTAAGGTGGGCTTAGTCTGCCCACCCTAACAAAAAGTACACTCTAATTTCTTACTGTCAGTTCTGGGATCCACTAATGTTGTGACAACTTTACCCCAGGCTGCCAGAAGACACACAAGTGACTGCCACTACCCCATCCCCAATACCCTGACATACATAGGAGAACCCATGAGGAGCTCCCCATGTACTTGCCCTATTGGGTTATTTTCTTGGCAGCACATAGATTATTTTGTTGTTTGGAAGGGGTTTTTTTAGTGCTGCTTTGCTGCTTCTAAATGGTAGGTAAAAGGCAGAGAGGGAATGCTCACCTCTGGCACTCTATTTCTTGAGCATTGTCTTCAGCAGACCAGAAGTCAGCAAAGAGTCTGTGTAACGTGGGCGACCGATTAATAAAAAAATGCATGTATTATATGAAATTTTGAAAATGTTTCATTCAAAAAATTCAGACCTTTTTCTTTGAAAGTCTGGCTTATTACTGGCTTGTTAAGAGTAATTTCTTCGCTACTTTGAAGTTTTCAGTGAAATATGGCTGATCTTATACCTGATCTTCAAAAGTTCTTTCAATTTGTTTTGTTAAATATGTTGTCTGTTCTGTAGCATTTATGACACAGCATTTTTATCCATGTGAAGTGAAGAAAGAAATAGAATAGTGTGAGAGTTATAAAATATTTTGTCGTTGTTTTTGTGCTTGGCATACGTTTAGTGTAATCTATAGGATACAGGTTATAAAATACAGGGATTAAAGAAAGGCCTAAACCCCAAACTAGGAATTCATGTGTGAATTTTCTCTGAAGGCTGGATCTCAACACAAACCCCACGAGGGTATGATTATCAAGGGTTTAGCTTCTTTACTTACCTCTGTTTATAAATTGGTGAAAGGTCTGGTCTCTGTCCTAGAACAAACCATCTCTTTGTTGACACTAAATGCAAAACAGCTCTTCAAAGAGCTTTTGGGTTTTTTTTACATAGCTGAGCCAGAAAGAGGGACTAGAGCTCCCTAATGATACACTGGGACTTCCCACTGGTCAAGCCTCAATATTTGGAGAGCCTGTTACACTTCACCAATTTGAAATCCCTAGCAGCCCTTCCCCAGGTCTAACCTGCTTCCGAGGCCATCCTCTGTCTTCTGCCTCGTCAGAAGAGAAGGTGGATGTCAGGGAAGCAGAGGTTGGAAATTTTAAAGGCATCTGACCAACTTTATAATATAAGAATTAAAAAGAAAATCAAGGGACAAAGTGATAAGTCAATATTTTTAATTCCTTACGCCAGAATATGGATAGGCAAGAAATCCGTAACGGCTTTGTGGGCTCTTCCCCGCAGAAAAAGCTTTGCTGCCTTGGTGCACTGGAGAAAACAGGCTGCATTAAATAGGTTTGATGGAAAATGTGTTTTCATTGTGCATCAGTTTTGGATATTAATTCTTATTGAATCACATTCTGTTTTCTGGCTGCATTTACTGAATGCCACTGTTATGTTGTAAAACTATTACAGACTCTTATTCTAGGTAAAACTGCTTACACGTTATTTGTGATATTTAATTGGAGACAGATGATGAGAAAAATATATTAGATAAAACTGAATTATGTTGCCAAGCTATAGACTCTCAGTGCCTATAAACTGAGACAGTAGAAAACAATTTAAAAGCAAAATTCGTATTTCTCACAATCTTCAGTTTCCACACTGTTGTCACTCTCAAAATGACATTTTATATTCTGACACTTAAACTTCCATTCACATTCTTTCGCAAATAAACAAGATGTTTAGGTTGCTACTGGGTTTCTTGTTTATTTTGGTGGACCTGCTTGCGAATGTTTTCAGTTGAGTATACTTAGTAACGTTTTTCCACAGTAGACACCAGTGAATGGCTCCAGAGAAGACAAGAAGATGGTAGCGGCAGCTTTTGAGGCTGAGTCTGCACTGTGAGCAGGGATGGGCTCTCCTCCGTCCTGCTGCCTGGCCACAGGCTCCGCTCACATTCAGGGGTTCCTCACACCTAGGGAGATAGCTCAGCTTCAGGCAAGGATCTCATCGGCAGCCTTGTCGTGTTCTTGGAGCCATCCAGGATTTTGTTTTCATGACTCCTGAAAGGTGCTGCTATCGCAGCAGCTGGTGGCCAAGGGCACCAGGAGCCTACCGGAGCCCAGACACTTTTGTGAAGATTTGGACTCCCTCCTATCTCCTCTTTCTTTCTGGGGCAATGTAAACCTAGTGTCCTCTCAGGGGTCTTTATAGATACAGCTTTTAGGTCAGTATTTCTCAAACTTGTACAAAGAATAAGAACGATTTGGCTCATTTGTCTTCCTGTGACTTGGAAGCACGCAACCGTTCAGCCCACCTCCAGAGGGAGAAAGCAAGGCATGCCAAGATTTGGATTTGATAGCAGCAGTTCAGCTCCTCTGGAACAGGGAATGGAGAATTGGCTGGTAATAGGTATTTACCTAACAAGGGAACTGTCAGTAATCAAAGGCAATTAGCAGTTCATCCAGCTCCTGTAACCAGCTGCATCTCTAACCCGCAGTCACAGTTCCTTTGGGCTCCTGGTCCCTGAAGACCTGGCTGCTGCTTTCTTATCCAAGAAGCATCTGTGTTTCTCTCTAACCTGGGGACAGGCTACTCCGTGCACTAACGTACCAAGTTGACCTAGGTGTGATGGGGAAATGAAATAATCTGTCCGGCAGATTATAAAATAAGGGATATGTGATGAGGAGTTTATGTCGCCTTGGTTAGCGGTGAGATTCATTCTGTGATGTCTCCTTGTAGAAAAGCGTTACCGAGACATCTTATTCAGCAGAAAGGTGGTTAGTATAAAATTACTCCATGAACGCTTCAGAATGAATTTGAATAAGCAGGCTGAGCCTATGCTGGATCAGCACTTTATCTTGTATGACTATTGATTTTGATCCAGCACTGTCAGCTTTAAAACCAGATTTACTGTACTGTCAAGCCACAAACTTCAAAACTTATCTTTAATTGAAGGGAAATTTAATGTGATAGATGCAGAAGAAAAATCATTAATCAAAGTTGTCTTACTTTTGATCCATGAATGGAAGAAATATTGTAGTAGAGGCTCCTCAGTCTCGGGCTTCATTTATTTGTATTTATTTTAGCCCATTCTCTCCCATACCCACTAGAGGAAAGTTCTGCCAGGATTCCTTCTGTGGCTTTTTTGAAACTATGAAATCTGTGGCAAGGAGCATGTCACACATAAGCCAAACACTGTTGTTTAATTAAAGGAAGGATTTCTGGGCTAGATAAAGAGGCAGATCTAGTTAGGAAGATGGGCCTGAGGAAGAGCAAGGGCTGGAAGAGAACAACCTCGAGGAAAAGGTGTTGGTATCGGGAAGATAACAGCACAGAACCAAAGGGAAGAAATGAAGGAGAAAATCTCAGTCTTACAGCTCTGGCTTGCCATTATTTTCTGTCTGCCTGTTAACTGATTAACGTAAATCAAAATAGGGAAGGGAATTTTTGAAAAAGAGCAAAACACGAGTTCCTGTTGTGTCCTATTGGTTCCTATTCCTACTTACGTTTTGTATTTTACTGTTATGCTTCTAATGCTGTAATTGGTAGGAATCTAATTACATTGCATGACGCTGTGTCTTTTTGAAGGAGTAATTTACATTTAAACTCTTGGAGTGTATGTGTTCTGTCTTTGATGTCCTTCAAGTAGTAATTGCAGCTCTTGTTATGAAATGTTACATTTAAAGCAAAGCACTTTCATATGTCTCTGCTTATATTTTCTTGGCAAGTCTTCTACGTGTTGAGACATTCTACAACTTGTCCTATTAAGGTAACCTAAATTACTTTTTAAAATATTCTCCTGTTTTTGAGAGTTGAATAAAAGAACTTCAAATTTATACATTTGTTACAGACACAGATGAATGTGAACCCATTGACTTTGGGCAGAAAAAAATTCTGTGATTTAAAACATTGTTATGGGTATGCAGGTGCTGTTTCTTCCTGTGCTGTTAGAATGGTATATTTACTTGCTGTACAACTTTATGTACACAACTGTCAACAACCAGTGTATTGCATATGGATGTTGTAAGAGCATAGGTTCTTATTTCTCCCTCGTTCTAACTGGGGAGCAGAGTCATTTCTCAAATCAGAAAAGTTTTGAAAACCTTATCTTGCCTATTACAACTGCTGCGTCTGTATGTTTAATGCATCCTAAACATCATTGCACCCATACTTAGCTTCTTTCTGCTTCAGCTCATTCTTTTAAACTAATACTATGACAAAGATACAGAAATGATATTTCTGTGTGTATTACATCTCAGTGTTTCCAGATTTTAGGTAAAGTTAGTATATGAAGCAAGTATTGTACTTTACATCTACTATTGTGTTAAACAGTCCATATGTTTATAAATAAAAATGTCACTTGTTTAACATTCTCATCTTCTGACAGGAGTGGGCTTTCTGTGTTCTTATATGATAGAAAAATTGTGCAAAACCCCCTAGTATGACACTGATATGTAACAGTAGCCGTTTCAGTGCTCACCTAACATTTCCCTACTTTTTATCAGGAGGTCCATGTAAACACTAAATGCTGGAAAATAGTTTCTGAAAAGCATGGCTATGTTTGTTTATTCTGTAAGAAGTGAAACAAAAATGTTGCCTGAACTTTCTCAAAACAGCAGTTTCAGAATTTGATTCTTTGGAGAACAAAGCATCCATTTAATATATTACTGCATTTTCAACAGGACTTTGTGCATCCAGATTAATTTACCTTTTAAATTGCCCTGAAAGCATTAATTTCCTGAGCTAACTTGGGAAGTACAGACGAAAGAGCTGTTTAGTTTATAAATGGTACCATCTAGTTACGGTGTAGGAATGCTTAATGGCTTTGAAATATAAAAGACTACTTGTCCTACAGATTTTGTAACCAGTCATGTTAGTAATGTTCGATGGTACTATTTGCAACATTAACTGTTGTGTACATGATAAACATGGGTCAGCCGTAAAAGTAACACTAGTGACTTTGAATGAAGTCAGCCCAGTTGAAAACTGCTGTGCCAAAATTATCAACTCATATTAAAAAACAGTCAAATATTAGACCAGCCATGAAGAACAACTTCATTCCAATACTTCTCTGTATATTTAAAGTCTGAAAAGATGAACATCAATTTGAAATTTTTATTAATTTTTGAAGGTTGAATTTTGGCTACAGCCAAGATGTTAGTGTGCATTTTTAAAGTATAATTTTCTGGAATTCTGGTGCAACTCAAGTAAGTTAGAGTACATAAATAAATTAATCCCAAGTGATGATGATAGTTTGCCTACACACTGATATCTTTGCTCCTCGTTACTTTACTTCCTTCTCCCGTCTCTGTTGTGCACTTTTAGTGTATGAAATATTTGCTCATCTTTGATCCGTGTAACTTCTTTGATGGGCAGCACAGAAATAGTCATTAATTGTTGGATCTTGTTAATCATCAAGAAGAATAAAAATTAAATCCCTCACTCCAGCAAACGCGGTGGCAGAATTTCCTGTAAGAAACTCCCAAGTTTACAGAGCCTGACAGACTCATTACTAGGGCAATATCTTAAAGTCCTCGTTCATTAGTTTTTATTTTTATACTGGTTTTGCTTGTGCTTCCAACCTTCTCTGTCCTGTGGTAGGTGGTACAATCTGGTGATTTGAATTGGGAAGCAGGAAGCAAGTTCTTTTGCAGACTATGCCAAAAATGTCCTTTACTGGAACTTTAAAAATTAATTAATCCTATTTTTTAAAGGATTGAAGGGTGTAGTAGCATTAAAGTCACCAAATATCATACTCTTTAAAATACTATCATACTCTTTAAAATACATGATACGCAGTGAGAAAAAAATGTCATTCTAAAAATACTTGAAGGTAGTATGATTTCTGAGACCAAGCAGGTCAGAACAGGAATGTGAAGGCTCAGGATTCGTTTTATCTTTTTTCCTTTCATGTGCAAACCCAACAAAACATTATTGTGCATTTGCAGCTTTGGTATTCTGAAAAACTGGAAAACAATCAGATAGGCCATTTTACCCTTAAAACCACCAGTAATTTTTACAGAATCTCATGAGTCTTGAGCAAGCCCTCACCAGAGGGTTCTGGGCTGCTCCTTTTAGTAACCTGAGCATGATGGAGACTTCTGTTCACCCCAGCTCTATCTGGTGGGGCTTGACTTTGGGGCTCTAAAAGCTGACGTTGAATGAAAACTATTTTGTATTACAGGATAATCCACATTTTGCTCTGGTCCCTCTCTGTCATGTCTCAGATCATAAACATTGCTTATGCCAAAGCTTGTAGTTAAACAACAAGCTTCTGTCTGCAGCAAGGAAACCTCTGCTTCGATATACAGCTGGCTTCATGCGTTTGATTGGAAGCTTTTCTACTTTGACGGATAAAGTCTATGTGAAAATTTTGCTTAATAATTGATGCAAGTGCAAGTAGAGTACGACAGAAAGCTGTATGTTGTTAAGAAACATTGCAGTTCCATGCAATGTCTCTTTCCCATGGAAGAAGTTACTGTTAGGCTGGCCTTTTAATGCTGATTTCTAGAGTGCTCTGTGGGAGTTTTTTTTAAATTTATCCATAGCAGAGCAGATGTCAGAGCTGTTGCTTAGCCATTAATAAAATCTGCTGGGAGAAGAGGCAGGTTTTGTAACAAACTTTTGGCCGGCAATCTCCATTATGTCAGAAAATCAAAGTGAGATTCGGGTTTAATCTATTTTCTTTGGAAAAATATTCATATATAAATTTAAAACCCCCCACAATATTTATAAAAATAAAATGATGGTTTGTTTGAATTTCGTGTTGGTTTATCTGCAGTAAGTATCTTTTAACCTTGCTTGTTTCTGATGAGCAAGAGTATTTTAAATGTATAATTTAAATTTATGGGTATGAATACAGAAGCAAGGAATAGATCAACTTTGTTAATAGCTTAATAATAAAGAGAAAAAGAAATGGTGCCTGTGGGTACATATATTCCCTTTGAAATTTGTCCCCAATTTCACAATTTAGTGGAATCGTGTGATTTAAAATGTATATATTTAAATTGTTTTGATGAAAGTGTTTTAGGTATTTGTAAAATTGTATACTAAATCATCCACAGTTGGGTCTGAATATATTGGTTTTAATTATGTATTTATTTGTACCATTTTTTATTTATTTATTTGCTATGAGTGAATCCCATGCAGCTGCTGCAGTTCTCTCTAATTAGGAGTGGAGTAGATAGTAAATGGTAAGAACTGCTCTGTTCTCCCCAGCCACACTAAGGAGGTGGTTGTGTAAGAATAACCTGTCCTGAAGCATCCAGCCAGAGCAGACTCCCTGCGTTACTCACAGGTGTGATTGATCACTAAAGTAAGCAGATAGGTTCTTGCTGGTTCTTGTTTCCCATTTTTTTGCTCTGAACAGGCCTTCAGGGAGTTGTTTTTACATCCAAAATTTGCTGAAAACACAAGCAATCAGTGAGACTTATCAAAGTTCTGCTCTGTAGTTTCTGCTGCAGGACGTCTAGTGAGATGAAGGCTTTCATATAACCCATTTTCAATTTTGGTGAGAGAGGGCTGAGCATATCTAATACCTTCTCCTCACAGAGACAGCTTTTCCTGCTTGCTTGGGTGTGTAAGGATACACTGAGTCTCTGCAAAAGAAGGCTTTTGTGTGTCTCAGTTAATATCAGTAGTAAGGTATTATTATAGAGTTATTATGTTTCCATCCTATTTGCACTATAACTACGATGTGTAACCTTGAAGGATAAGCCACCTTTTCAAAATTAAAATCCTTGTCCTCAGGATGAAAGCATTTTCTTCTCTGCAGCTTGATAGCCAGTGCTTTAGTCTCAGTAGTTTACTGACCTTGCCAACCAGGGGTGCTAGGGGTGTGTTTAAATATTTGACTATTTGTAGAGGGAAGCCTGCTATACACGTTGCCAAAACAGCCCAGCTGAAGTTGTTGATGACCTTTATCACCTGCTGGCTGGCCTGGGAGCTGTGCAGAGAGAGACTGGGCACACCTGGGAGCAGGGCAGGGTGCAGCGCAGGCTGGGGGTGCTGCTCTTGACCTGCCCCTGGAGGAAACCTGCTGGGGAAAGGCAGCGGGGCCTTTTGGCCTCTCGTAAGGAAAGATTACATCTTGGATGACTAAGGGTGGTGGTGACCTGGAAGCCCAGACCTAGGGAAAGGTTCAGGATGGGCCACGTGACTTGTGGATTTGGAGACATCTTGCACCCTCCGAGAGGTGAACTTGCTGATTTAAAACTACATACGAGATTACTGGTGGTGTTAGAGCTGCCGCCACAGCCCCGGCAGAGGCTTACGTTGCAATTTGAGCATGAAAGAAGAGCAGCCTGTGGATCCTGTTGTAAGTAAGGGTTATTTTGTGTTGTGGTGTTGTCATTTATTCTCTTGTTATAGCTGTGCTCATGCAGTGACCCACAGGCTATGTTTTATGACACTTTCTTTGTCCTTCAGCCTCCTTTCCTTGCAGATCTTTTATGCTGAAGTGAGGTCTGGATGAATTGTTGTGGCAATGGCAGTAGGTGTTCATTCCTCATATGTAACGTGGTAAATGTGAATGTGGTCCTATGCCCGGAAGGGGTCACAGTGCAAGAGAGATGATAGCAGGAGGAAGTATTTGGTGCAAGTCACGTAATCCGCTGCCATTTAAAACCTGTGGATTGTCCCAGAAACAAACTGCAGTCCCTGGCAGTAGCAGCAAGGAGAAAACCTACCACGGATATCTGTGTGCTGTGTCTGAGTAGAAGACGCTGCTACCTTTGGCTTTGCTACTGATGCTTTAAGTATAATGAAGACCGATGGTTGTGTTCTGCCTTTTTACTAGTCCCATTGCTCTGGCGTTATGTGCCTGTAGCAGACAACTTGTTAAAATGTCAAACATGACTGAAGGTATGCTGCACTGCTACTGCAGAGTTACTTTTGAGAGCAGGTTAGGAAAATTTGGGACCTAGCATGTCCTGCCGGGTGGTGATGTAGAGGGTTTATTATAGCTTGTGTAACATCAGCTAAATGCAGCTCAGGAGATCACTAACACTGAATTATTCTCATGACGCTGGGTAAATATTGATGTTTGTAACATATAGAAACTAGTGGGTGTTGATATGTGTAAAACCTAGTGAACTGCTAGGAAAATACTTTAATCTCTTTATTGTGTTCATTTCTTCATAAATATTAAAATATTACTATAGTACTCCTCTTCACAGTATCTAAAGTGGTAAAGAGATTTACTGTACAGAGCCTGAATCTAGATGTGTTATTGGTGAAATTCAGAGCAGAACAAATCACCCATGCTTGTAGAGAACAATATAAGGCTCAACCAAGTTATTTGGTCGTGTTCTTTTTTTCTACATCATCTGAGTGTAAATTTAAAATTTATTTTGCTTAACAGACAACTTAAATCCAGAAAAGCTTTCATAATACAAGATTCACTGTACTATGTGACTCAAGATTTGCTCTACTATGAATATTCTACCGTAAAAATATGCATGACTTCAGGAATGAAGCAGAAAAACTGATCAAGAAGATATTTTTTACAAATGCCCTTTATAAACTCTGGTTTTGAAACACTTTAACGTAAAAGCTTCTAGATGAATGAGAAAATCCTGAAATGTGGCTGGTACAATGCTATACTAACGTTCACGTTTTGTGAAAGTAGGTTTTACAAACTGAGTTTCTCTACGTCGTCTCTTCCTCCCCCCCTCCCCCCACTCTTTCTAGCACTCTTAATTCATACGTGATATCTGAGAAGTCAGGGAAAATGAGTGATTGGAAAGGCTGTAGAGGATCGAACTTGCATATTAAGGGCTAGTTTATGGTGTAAGGTGCAGTCTTCAGCAAGGGCAGTTAAACCAGAGTAATCCTGGGAAACGCTTGGAGAAAAATAATTCTGAGTTGCAATTTCTTCTCTGCTTCTTGTTTCATTTGAGGGTGACTAAATCAAATTACTTCTGGGAATAGATTATGGAGCTCCTGCTACCAAAAAAAGACTTTCTGAGCTCTGCTTTTATTGTCTGGTCTGCAGTGACAGAAAACTACTGGTGTTTATGTATTCCTTTCCTGGGATTCAAAGTTTACATATGAAATGCAGATGTATAGTGACTCCCCCTCCGCCCCCCTTATTTGGACAAGTAGAAAAATAGTTTGCTATTTATTGCTATTTTGCTCGATTTTGGGATTTTTTTAAGGACAGAGAGCATGAGTGAAAAGCATGGGTTTGATCTAAAGTCTGAATTTTTTCAAACAGTGTAAGTTTATGAAATGCAAACACAGATTAAATGTAATCTTCCCTGTTTTTATGAGTATTTAAAATTGGTGAACTCTACAGCATATATTTAAGTAATATGAAAAAATAAAATCCCTCCTGGAGAGCAAAGATAATAACTGAATGAATNCCATAATTATTAAATAGACAGAAATGGATGCCTTAAGAACCCATCTTGTGTGGCCCATGCTTCACTAGATCTCACAGGCCTGTCTTGTAAACGCTAATTAAAACTATATTGCAATAAAGAGAAACATTGCAATAAAGAGACGTGATTCAGTGCTAACAAGTACCTGTTAATGTTACTTCTTGTTTATGATGGAGAGATTTAATCATAATCTAGTGTAGTATCTGCGCTATCGGGCACATCCCGTAGGAGGCATGCCTGTCTTTGGAAATCACGAGGAACTAGCAGTTCACTTGACACTAACGTGCACTTTTCATGAAAATGGGTACCATTTAACTTGGTTCTAGGGAGGTTTTCAGACCAAGTTGCTGTATGTAGATTGCATGTCAATACTGATATAGATTGAAATCTGAGTTACTGCCTTCATGAAACGAATGACCTTCTCTAGCACTCGGCCTGTGCTTAAGTGGCGGTTCAGATGAGAGTGACTTTGAGATGGTTTTCTCTGGTAACTGGAGAACAAGTGAACTGTTTAGGTGACAGCTTAGAAACAAGCGTGCGGGTGAGAAAAGTCATCCAGCTTTGTCTTGCATTAATTAAAAAAAAAAAAACCAACCTGCAATGGCTTATATCACTGAAAAGAAGCTGTCAATACTAAATAAGTAGAACAAGTCACGCTTTTTGTTTAAAATTAATTTTTCATCAAAGTAGTTTGGAACTTAACTCACATTGCTCAAGTTTATGTACATACTCTCTGTACCCTCACTGAGAGAGTTCAACTGTTTTTGCTATATGTTTTTCTGAGCTTCATAGATACACCTATGCTTTCCTTGTTTAAAATAATCCTTCCTTTATTTAAAATAGGCATAGAAGTATCCCACAGTGCTTATGAGAATATATATGTGGAGGTAAATGGCCTGTTACAAGGGACTGTAGAAGATAAAGGAACTTTTTGTCCCTGACCTTAAAGAAGGAAGACAATATAGTGCTGGATGAAATAAGTGGGTAGTCTCTAAATGTTCATGTTTCATAATGATACAGTTGAGATATGTCAGCATCAAAACCTCTGACGGTTAATATTTCCAGTTCAAAACATCTTTCTTAGATAGCAAAGGTCAAGCCATATGTTTGGCTATTGACTTCCATAATCCAGGTTTTCAGCATTCTTTTCAACTTAAACTTTTCAGACTGTGACTTTGCTGTCCTTGTCTAGCTGTTGCTATCACAACTATAACAGTATGTATCATGTAGCTGCTGTAATATCACGTGCAGAACGTTTAGGCTATGTAGGCAAAAATGATTGGACTGAAGTCAGTTACTCCACGGTGTATCTTGTATGTTTTATATGAAAAGCTGTGAGGATCTGGCTTCAGAAGTCAATGAATATTGTAAACACTTTAATTCTGTCAGTAACTGGAACTACAAGGGCATTTACTCCTAGCGTCTAAATATAGAATATAGCTGCTTATAACATCCAGGTAGACATGGCAGCTTAAGAAGTCCTTTTAGTTTCTCAAGAACTTTTAACTTTATGGGAGTTTCTTTTTAACAACTATAGCTCAGTATTCCTGCAACTCGTTTTAGCAGTCATGCATTTTGCTAATGAACTTGTTGACTGCCTGTTCCATTAGTTACCAAGGTGCATATTTAGAAAAAGCTACAGAGAGATTATAAGAAGGGGAGAGGAATTTTCCGAATCTCGTTCACCACCAGTTGGGTGATGATAAGTCATCATATGTTGTAGGTGAACAATCAGTCATAGTGGTAGTAAGGTAAATTAATATCTACCATAAACAGGGTTTCTGTGCCACAAAAAAATAGTGATACTAAAACTATGGTCACAGTTCAGTCACAAAAAACCATAAAAATGTAAATGCAAGACAATGCGATCTTAAATCAAGCAAAGAATCATGCAGTGGTACAGAATGTGTGCTTTGGGATTTTACTTGATTTTAGTTGTGAGAGTTCTGCCTTTCTACTCCTGACACCAAAGTTCTTGCACAATATTTCAGACAACACCAGCCATGCTGTTTGGATATTTCTGCTGGTCACAACTTTTTTTCCCAAGTATTATTCCCATTGATAAATCTAGCCCAAGAGAACAGGTGGGATACTTGCTCGTTGGAAGTATACTAGTGGTTTTTAGGGGCTAAATGCCAACTAAGACAAATGTGAATTTTTATTCAGTATATTCAGAAATTGTCATATTAAATATGCCGGGTCTTGTTGTAGTACCCACTGCTACTGGCTTAGTAAACCCAAGACGAGTCTCCATTAATAAGTGAGGAGGTAACACAGCATTTCTGCTTGTAGATTTTTCATCCTGTGAGCAGTAATGATTGAATAGTTCACTTTTTTTTTTCTTTTAAGGGGTTTAGTGGTTTTACGTATGACTTTCCTTTACAGGGCTGCATCTTATTTCTTAACTGAAAAATTGTGCTTATAACTAATATGGATGCTTGAATCATTGATTTGAGTTTCATAGCTCAGACCTCATTTCAACTATCACAACTATTTATTAGTTTTAATCTTTTTCACAAATAGTCATTTGTAAAGACCAGTTCTATACTGAAAACACTTATATAAAAATTACAGCAGCATTTTATGTGTAAGCAGTACAAGAAAATTGTTAGTGAAAGCAAATGAAACCTGAAATCTTGCTGCCTTTAGCTGCCATTACTATTTAACAAAAGTACAGCTTTACAGTCAACTGTTATTAATCAAACCTGATACTTGTCTTTTTCCAATATACTGCATCAATCAATGTACATAGAAAGGGAGCACCTTAATCATTTTTAGCCATAAATTTTTAATAGCTTTTTAACCAACTGGGGCAGAGGGAGAGGGAGAAGATGAGCTAATGAAGGAGGGTTGTGAGTGAAGTGTGGAAGGATAGTCTTGTATAAATTCTGACTGTGTGATCCTATAGTGAAGAGAAGTAGACTGGAACCGAATGCAAAAATATTAAGCATTTCTGGGCAATGCCTGATTTGTTGATTGCTTTCCATAGGAGGCTTCTGGACCAAGGAAGCTAAGAGCATTATTTACTGTGTGGAATAGAAGTGCTGGAACGGCTAGGCAAAATCCCAGTGTAGTATTATTTTTCCATTTAAAATGTATGGCTTCTGTAGCTGACTTGTGCTATAGCTGCTTTCAGGCTATTTCTGTTGCCTGTTTTTACACCCCCTGTTGCGGGACAGGAATACTGCTAACTCGAATAAGACATGCTTATATCCTTAGGCTGCCATGCAGAGAAACTATCCAGTATAAATTCTCTGTAGTTACTTGCTCTTGCTGTATTGCTTCTGATACTGTGTTTTGGGCTGTGGGTGATGGCACTCACCTTTTTTGAGCATAATAGCTGAGTAGGTGTAGAATATGCAGCAGTGGCAGATTCAAAAAGCATTTTCTGTAAAGCAGTGTAATAAAATATTTACAAGATTTGATGTAATGAACTAGGCAATTATGTGTGAATTGTGCTGTCTTTAGTTGGTTAGAATAGGCAGCCTGCAAGCATTTACAGAAGCTCCTTTAGCATAGTTTCAAAACCATGTTTTATGGAGTGAGAATATTGTTACCTTCTGTGTAAGGTTTCATTTCATCACAGTGCTTACGATGGAGCGCACAAATATTTACAGTTCAACTTTGGAAAAAAGGAGGTCAAGAATTTTACTAACGCTTATAAATGAACTTATATAAGGATATGTGCATCTTGAACCTGCCAGAAATGAGAGAACAGGTGATGAGCTTGTTATTTTGGAAGGTTGTGGGCAATTTCACATTCGCCGGGTAACTTTCACCTGTCTTTCAATGCTTTTGGCATGAAACTGCAGGAACCTCTCACCTTCCCTGCTTAGCTGTCCATCTTTCTGGAAAGCCTGTGCTGCCTGGCTCTTATTTAGAGAGCCCTGTCCGCTTCCTTTTTGCAGCTTCTATGCTTCTGTTCACATGGTGTGAATTTCGGGGTTGCCCTATGCAGGGACAGGAGTTGGACTTGATGATCCTTGCGGGTCTCTTCCAACTCAGGACATTCTATGATTCTGTGCTTTTATTATAAACGTGTGCAAGTACCAGCACGTGCAGTGTTTCTTATAGTACAATTGAACTCGCCAATTTTCTGAGGTCAGCATAAGGGTTTTTCTCTTCACAGATGTGACAAACCTGATTCTATTGTAGTATGTTATCCAGTCCTTCATTTATTAGGCAAACGGGTGCAAACCTCGGCCAACAGGCTATAATACCCTACCTGTTTTGTACTGGAAAAGGAGAGAGAATTTGGTTCAACTCTGTAAGTCCAGAGGTATTGGTATAACAGTGCAAAGAACAGCTCACTAGTTCTGCTGCAACTTTATTTTTGGCTATGTAATTTTCCAAACTAAGCAGAGGACCTTAAATGTTAGTTCTAAGACCGCCAGGCCTGATGTGGACTTCTAATGTAAAATTGCCCAAATACTTTAATGTCCAAACTGCTCAGTTCCAGGAGAAAATTGATTCATCTTCATTAGTCTTTGTCTGTATCGCTTTTACTCTAACACTGTAATCTTCTCAAGGCAGACGTTAAAGTGCTTTGATCTTCATGTTAGCCACTTGGCATTGCTTTCTGAAGTTACAATCAGCTGCCTTGTTTGAAGAAGTTAATTGGGCCACTGAATGGAGCTACTTTTTGTGCAGAGACATTTTACCTAAATGACTGTTCTGCATTCTCTTCTCTCTCTGACTAGGTTTGATTCTGTGTAGAGGGGAGAGATATATATATATATGCAAGATTGTTTATGAAGAATATTGTGTCTATCTTTATTTATAAATGAAAAAAGGAAAATGGCCTATCTACAACTCTTATGATTACAGTAACCTGAGATGTACTGTCATAGTTTTCACTGATGTCAAATGTTCATAAAATGTGACCAGTGTGCAATTAGTACTGCAAGGACACCTTAATTGGAGATTGATCCCTTTGACTGTTAAACTTTCCTCTGCACATCCTTGTGTTTCTCTTCTGTGGCCTCACCTAATGGGAATGAAGCTGCTGAACAGTAGTCTGTGGGAATACACATTAGGGAAGTACTGGCCTGCATTTAGAGTCTTTGAATGCTTATTTGTGCTGCAGGCTGATCAGCTCAAAACTTGAGTGCCTTTGGTTATTGTCAGTTTGCAATGTGTGGGTTTACAATTGAAGAATGGGGAGTTGGGGCTGGTGGTGGACTTCTGCTGTATAATCATTTGGCTGAAGAAAAAAAAAAGTTAAATTTGTCTTTGAAACCACAGAATTGGATCCACGGACGTCTCTCACTGGCCAGTTTGAAATCCCCAGTGTGCTTGAAAAAGTTGGTGGTTGCTGCAGTAATCATGAGAAGTGTTTACAGAAATTTACTCCAGCTTTGATCCATACTCTGGAAGAATTATGCACACCTTCAGGAAAATCTACTCTTTTTTTTAGTCTCTGATTTCATAAAAGCAAGGGATGAGTAAATAGCGTTACCAACCTCAGACAATGAGGAAATACAGGCTGAAGGGAAGAGAATTTTGCTTTTTACCATCTGTGTTTTTTGTCTCACACCATCTCATGCTTGTAACTTATGCAAAGTGTTATCAGCAATGAACAGGTTCTTAATTTAAACCCCAAAGGGAGGCAAAAAATTATGAGTGCAGTGCACAAGGGATACAGAATAGCCAAGTCATTTATGGAACCTGCTCATTTCTAAGGGCTTTTGTAGTAAAGCAGAAAATAGGCAGTAGCCTTTAGGCCTCGTTAACATTGACTTATTTTCATATACATGGCAAACAGATAAACTAATTTTTTTCATTTTACAGTAGGAACCATGGCACGTCTATTTGTTTCTAAACTCAACAGAAATGTGGTGAATATGATGAAGATGACAAAAGTGTTAAGCCATTGTATAACTGAGAATTCACTTTGTGCTGTGAATTGCTGAGTCTAATGGGAAGCTCTTCAATATTGTTTCCTTTGTTTCTAAAACATGAAAGGGTTTTTATGTAGTCTAACAGATAACTTATAAAAATCACTTTAATTTTGGTTTGTCCATCTATATTAAACTGCCTAGCTATTAGCATATGACGTCCATGAAAAACAAGGTAGTTTCATCATGTTGGTATAGGCTAGATATTTCTATTTAAGTGATTACTGAAGAAGCATATATGAAAGCAGTGACACCTGCTCTTTGGCCATTGGTAAAAAGTATGCCCTATGGTGTGGTTGCAGGGCGCTGGTACAAGCAGTATAGTAAGTCACTGAGTTATAGGCTGCTGCTACAATTAGCGCAAAGTGAATTCATTCTTCTTCTTGTCTGTAGTCCTTTGGAATATGTGCCATGCTAAATTTCAGAAATATGAAGTATTTGCCTGCAGTTTCACTCCTCTTGATCATTCATTATTTTTTCTACGTAATCAGGTGTGCTTTTTAATTCAAATAATGACATCAAGAGATCAAGTAGACACAACAGTGCTTGGAGATTGATACATTTATTGTATGAGTCTAGCTCTAAAAGTGCTGATATAAAGTTCCTAATGACTAATATTGGTATCACCGTACATGTAGAGTTTTCTTTTGTAATAGTTGTGTTATTGAGAGCATTAATTGAATTACAACCTGAGAATATTTGTGACATTTTACTGCTTGTTTGCAGGTCTGCTTCTTGTAGGCAGGGTGATTCTTGCTAGATAGGTTGCACGAAGCTTTTGGAAGTCTCTGTGCATACTTGCAGTGCATACCTGTCTAATGTTTGAGATGTTCTAGATATTTTCTTATAGTCCGGTACAAAGGAAGGATAGCAAGTCTACCAGCTCTCCCATATGTTCAAAGCAATGAGTCATCCACTCCGTTCAGCTCTTAATGCACCTCTGCTTTTGTCTAGTGGGGGCTCAGGAGTTTACCTTGAGTTTATAAGAATTAATGCAGTGTGACATCACACCTGAAAGTGGTGTTCTAATACAATTAATAATGCTACTAATAGCTTTAACTTCAGAGAAGTACAACACAACTGCTCCCCTCATTGTTATGTTCTAAGACTCTTTTTGTCAGTATCAAACTTCTTCCTTGTGCTCTATTAATGCTGTCCATGTTTTATGTATTTCTTTTTTTTTTTTTTTNNTTTTTTTGTTAAATGCTACTGGTGTTATCCTGTTTTAAAATCTTTCGGTTCCCCAATGTGATCAGCCTCCTCATAATTCGTGATCTGCATTTATGAGGGAAGTTAAGTTAATGCCACTTTAGTCCCACTCCTCATTTATTTTCATGTTCATCGTTCTTCTGGCAGTTTTTCCTGTTAGAATATGCCATCTTAGATCACATAAAGATCTTTTGCTTGGGCAGATAGTGAAACTAAGCTCTCTGAACTGATCTCTCTCTCAAAAGATAAAGCTGGATTCTTTTCTGAGTTAGCGTCTTCAAAGTCTGAGGGTGTTACAGAATAAAAAGTTATATTGTGGGGTTTTGGTTTTTTTGTTTGTTGGGAGAATGCAATTCTGTTTTGTGGTGTTAAAATGCAATGGCTAATGAGATCCTGAGGTCTGTCTATGCTTTGCTGAGTGCCCTTTATGTGGGCAAACATAATCTCGCTCGGGTTTCATGAACAACTTCGCATAGCAGTTCCAAGCTCTCTGTGTAGTGGCAAAACCCACCCAAGACAGAAGTAAGAAACTTTGTGGCTGTAGCAAGTTCCATGCTATTGCAATTAAACTGCAGCTGTCATGTTAGGAACTGGAGATTTGCAAAAGTGCCCTGGGCAAACAAGGTGCCAATGCACTCTGAAAACTTGTCAGTCATTTAAAGAATCTCATAGGGCCTCCTCGCCTTTTTTTCTTTTTTTTAATAGAACTTGAGATTACGTGGGGTTTTTGGTGTGTTTTTTTGTTTTGGTTTTTTTTTTTTTTTTCCCCAGGATACTTACGGAAAAGGTCAGTTTTGATGGAGTGATATCATCAAAACTTCTGCAACATTTTGTAAGCACCAAAATACTTTTTTTTTTCTTTGCTTTTGTTTTCAAAAAGTTCAAGTTCTGTCTTGCAACTAAGTTTTATTTGGTAAGTCTATTTAAAGTTGAAATCGTGTTTGTGGGTTGTTTCTCCACCTGATTTTGGAGGGGGAGAGGGAGTAGAGCATAGCACAGCAGTGGGAAAGAACACTTGATCCTGTTTGCTATAGAAAGTTTTGTTTTGAAGGCTCAAGCTTTCTTGACTCCTGCTGAACTGTGTGTTAACATCACTTCTGAAAATTGTGTAGACTACAAGCTGGTCTTTATGAGCTGCCTTGTCTAAATAGATGAGTAATAGACAAGAACTGGATCGATTTATATTAGAGACATCAAAAGCATCTACAAAACTTAAAAATATAATTTGTGCTTGTAACTGGAGTTGCGTAGGGTACTGGAAAACTTTGACAGAGAGTGAAGGTTAAATGTCTCTTCTGATTTGAGCTGTAACTGCTCAGAAGAGGAAGTGTTGAAGCTACTAGAGGAGCTGAAGCACATGTTCTGGAAAATGGATGAAGTCTTGGCTAAGTTACCTTAGTGGGAATCTGGGCAGGTGATACAAACAGGGAAAGATCTTGCAGCCTGTTCTGGTTTCTGAAGCTTAGATGGAGATAAAACTTTTTGGCCAGAATTCTTGTTTCTTCTGACAAATCAGGTTACTTGGAACCACAGCATAGTATCCTCATGGAGTTTTTAATCAAATAGGCAGAAATTGTGCCAATATGAATGAGTAATAAGTAGTAAGAGAACGTTTTCAAAGAACAAAAATGTCTGTGGCAAATCTAAGAAAGCATAATTACAAAATCTTCAGGTCTGGGTTTATCTGAAGGTTGTGGAGAAGGACAGGGTTATTTGTAGGCATTGAAAATTGAATGTGTCCCAGCTCTTTGACTGGAAGGACCTGGTGCCATCAGGGTGTAAGTGCATCAGTGGATGGATTTCTGTTTCTAAGGGGTTTTAATCTTCTCTTTCAAAACCAATGCATTTATTAATATGCTTTGTTAGAACGCAAATGTTACTTAAACAGTGAGCAGAACATGCCAATGCAAAATAAGTGTGAATACTTCCCTGCTGGAAAGATAATTCTCTAATTAGCTTCCAACCATTCAGTGATTGAAAATTTGTGCATGCAAATAACTTTCAGATTACTTAAGTCACTTAAAAATAAAATAAAGGATTCCTGCAGAGCTGGTAGAACTTCTTTGTAGCTGAGGTGTTTCTGACTCCAGATCACATCTGGCAGGAGGAAAACATATTCATTTTCCTTATTACCTTACAGCATGTGCCAGACTGATGAAAGAAATGTAGAGGTAACTTTCCAGTGTTGACATCTGCGTGTTTTACTGGGGAATAGAGAGAGGGAGAGAGGAAGGGATCAGGGAAATAATACATTGGCATCTTACATTTTCCTCTGATTTTTCCATTCCTATTTTCCTCAAAGACTCTACAGTTGGTGACAATGCCTGTCATTGGATTCTCTCTTGCATGGTGACCATGCCTTTTAGTTAAGGAAATGTGCTCCTTTGTCTCCCTCTGATGGAGAAGCCACCTGTCATCTCCAACAGCCTGCTCAAGCAGTAGGAGTTGGGGAATTATTTCTTCTAGATTCAAAACCTGAGGTTAGTTTTTACAAAATGTGTTATGGCCAGACTCCAAGTATAAGTAGTTAGTGTTTACTGGCATACAGAACAATGCTTTTTAAGTAATACTGGAAAAAAAACCCACACATCAATACTTGATCGACAATACTTCTATTACATTGTCTTTGTTTTCTATATCTTACCAGGATATTAATTTCGAATCATTGTACTGGTATCTTTTCGTATTTTTATCAAGCTTTTGGTCTTCTGGATTTTTTCCCTTTGAAAATCCTGTGCAATTCTTTTTTATATTTTTATGGAAATACTTTTATTAGGAGCTCTAGTTTAACTACCTGTTCTTTACCGTGAAGTCAGAAGATTTTTGTCACTCCAGCTGGTGGTCTGTTGATAGCATATCACTTAAAATGATTCATAAATGTCTGTCTCGGTGACAGATTCACTCTAGGCAGGCTCTTCATTAGACTTTCTTCTCATCGTTTAATGTCCATTTTTAAATAGAAAGTGTTGAGGATCTCAGCAGCCTAAGTTTTAAGTGGCTATTAAATCCATTGCAGCTTGAATTTTACTTGTACATCATCAGCAAGTAAGCCACTTGGACTTGCCGGTAGGATCACATTGCCTACTGTGCTTTGGCAGTACTAGCGCAGCTTGGGACCACCTTGCACATCAGTCCTGGGCACAGGATAAGCAGCCTGCCAAAATCCTGATTGCCTGCGTTAAGAATGGCCGCAGGAGGATACCTGGTGTCGAATGGAAAGCATGTTGAGCTGTCTCCTGGATGTGGTTTACCACATGCTAGGGGACACGTGGCATCGCATTGCATGGGTGAGGAAGAAGGTTAAAGCAAGCAGAACGCTCGCTTTCATTTTGTCCCAGTTGCTGCTGGCGTGCACGGCACTGCGATGGAGCTGTTCAGCCGAAGAGCTCGGTGTTTGCTTGAAGAGTGTATACGCAGAGCTGTGTCTTGCGGTCTTTGTGGTCGAGGACATCTTACCCCACAGCTTTGCTGTTACCTTCTTTGTGCTCAGTGTGAGGGCTTGTAATGTAGGTTCTCAGTCTTCAGAATATTCCATGACCATCGTCTCTCTCCCGTTCTTATCAGCCAAAAGCGATTATGCTCATCCTAAAAGTTGGCAAAGGTGGGTGTTGCTCAGTGTAGGTATTGTAAGTGTTGTTACTGTAAGACCACCTCCAAACAAATAAAATTTGTTTCTGGTAAAAGATTTTTTTTTTCCCCATACCGTATTGCTTGTAAATTCATAATTGCTTTTAATATATAAAACATTAAAATGAATTTGATGTAGTAAAAACAGGTGTAGGCTAATTAAATTAGAAGACTTGAACATTCATTATAATTATATTTTAATTGTTTTTATGATCTTAAAACAACTCTTAGTACCGTGTATGTGATTCAGAGATTGATGTTTGCAATATTAGATAATGGCAATATTAGATCAAAGCTGTTTGTGTCTTTCAATTACTCTGTGCAGTATTGCTGAATTTTCAATTACATTAGTGGTACATTAGTACAGTTGAGTATGCTGCCTTTTCAGTACATAACCTAGTCCTATAGTTTCACATAACCTGTAGTGCAAGAGAGCGCATTTGTTCAAAAGAAATAGAACTGACATTATTTAACTGAGGAAGAATCAATTTCTATTTACATTGTAGTTTTCAAGATATGTAGCCTGTAAAACCATCAACCCTGTTTCCTACCAGGTTCAGATAGTTATTTGCTTCCACGTAATTACGAAGGCTGCACAGAAGTCCTTCTCATGGTGTCACTCTGATCTATCACAGCTTGCTTCATTAATTTGCAGGATCTTGCTCATCTTCTCAAGCAAGGGAAGGAACAAGACCACCTTGGATTCCTTGCACTGAAAACATTGTTCTGGTGCAAAATTAATATCTTAAAATTGCTTCCACTATGTTCTCTTTTAGTAGTGATTTCCTGTTTCTATATGTGCTGTCCTCAGCTGCTCGGCTCATAATAGAATGAAAAGTCTCTATTTTCTTCAGCTTTTCTTTTTTACCTTTCTGCCAGAAATGTCAATATGTTCTAGCTTTCATTCACTATAGTAAATTTGGCTGCAAGCAAAAAGAATCGATTTTCGTCCAGACCACCTTTCCTTCATTCTTATCACAGTGTGTAGCCTAAAGACTATAGCTAGATGAAAGTTTCATGTTACATGCTTCATAAAAGCAGCGTAAGTACTTTAAGCTTCCAAATTCTGCAGTAAATATAAGGCAAAGGATTTTCTGTGACCTTTTGCATGCTGTCTGTGAGAAACTTCTAAGCTGCTTCCAAGTACGGTTTAACTTATTTTTAGATATGCTCATTTTGATTCTTTTTTGAAATCCATTAAAAATAGGAGCTGGAGAATATTTTGAGTGATTTGCTGTGTTATGTCCTGATGAGAACTCATTTCAGCAGTGCTTTGTTTATTTAGTGACAATCAAATACACCCTTTATTTCCAGAATTATTTTGCTATGGTCTTAATCTGTGAAGCTGCAAATCTTTGTACAAAGGTGCATTCAAGACTAAGTGACCTCTCTATCCTGTCTTGCCATGGAGTAGTTTCTTCCTTTGATCTCGTCACACCAGTGAGGCCCCCCAAAATCAAGTCCCACTGAAGAGGGTTTGCAGATGTAAAAGGCTGTATATTTTTCACGTTTTCTTGTCCTTTAAAGTATGTTGGTTCTCACCTAAACATTTTTCTTGGTCACTGTAAGATACATCAAGACAATATCAAATTTGTTGTGTTGTGATATAATGGGTAAGGGTTGAAAATTAATATATATCTCAGAATGTACGAAGTAAATTTCAAGGAAAAATATTTCCCAGTAGTTTTCTCACATAAAGTCTATAGCTAAAATACAAAGAAGCATAGAAGGACTTAGTTAATTTAATCCTTCTTTGTAATCAGTGGCTACAATCGTTAGGAAAACAATGCTAAAATTATATTTGCACATACTTTTAAATGTGAAATAGAGAAAAAAGGATTAGAACTGAAATGAAGAATCCAACACTAATGTTTATGCTGATCAAAACCTTTAGAAGGTCAAGTAGGAAACAATAATTTCAAAATGGATAATTGCAGATTTTTTTTATAACTATTCTCATATATCATTAGAAAAATGTACAACCTTTTAATGAGAAGAGTATGAGTAGAAAGCTGAAGTTTTAGCCAGTTTATAAGGCTGTCTTTTTCAATGTTCACTTTAAGCAATGTGTATAACTTCTGAAAGTAAGGTCTGAAAATTTTACCTGCCTGAAGTCTGTATTCCACTTCCACAGGCTTAGGGTCTTATTAGAGCTGATTAGAAATAAACAATCCATTTGCCTTTGGCATGATCCATGCATTCCTTGCTGCTTTTGTGAATCAAATCAAATTTGACTCTCTAAATGTAGTTAGAAACGCTGTAGAAAGTACACCTCTCTTCTAACACAAGTGGGTCAACCTTTTCTGTGTGTATACATGTGTGCACCCACAAGTATACGTGTATGAATCTCACTGTTTATCTGTCACGATAGAAATTCAGCCCAACTCTGTGGGATTGCATAGTGCCCATGTGTTGCCTAGCCCTTACTTGGAGGACACTTGATACGCTCAAGTGATTTAGGATTAGTGCCGAGGCGACACGTCACCCATTGTCATTTGGGTAAATTCAGCACTTATCATAGGGTAGGTTCCAAAAGTTCCCATGGGAGGGAGCAGTTTACATAACTTAGTTTGAAGTCACTGAGCCTAGGAATTAAAAAGTTCAGCAGAGCATATAGGGCAACTGACTTATGAAAAACCTGATCTAAAAAACGGTAGAAGCTTGGTGGTCTGAAAAGGGCAAATTAACCTGTTGTAACCGCCAGCCACGGCTGGGTTGGAAGTGGTTTAAAACCATGTGTTATGAATATGCGTATTCAACAAATAACGTGCAACTTACCTTGTTAAACTCTCTTTTTAAAAGTAATGTGCAATTTTGATTTTTCTATATCTGTTAGTTTAGAAGACTTTTATTACCATTATGCAGAATAATATAGAATGTTAATTGCTGTTGCCATCTCTACAAAGCCTTTCAAGGAGACAGATATTAAGAAAATAATGTTTAAATCCATTTTACATTGGAAATATTTGGGGTAAATCACATGTGATATAGAGTGTAATATAGTGCTATGGGATCATCTATATATTAATGCTGCCTTATGAGATTCTATTGTGCTTATTAAATTATAACTCCATTCTATTAGCTTTGCTATTTTGTTTGGATAGGGTATGCAGCAAAGGCAAATTAACTTTCTTTGGAATGTACCCAGGTAGATATTGAAGGTAATCTAAATGGCATGAGCATAGAAAAAGAAAAGGTGTTTTGAGTATCATCATGTTTCTCTCAAAACAGAATTCAGTAATGTAGAATGTTTTCTTATCTTAATATGTCCTAAACAGGTCATATATTTTTTTAGAATTTAACTCTGGGGAAGTCTCCACCAGCAAATTATTAGTAGGTATGGAATGATTTGTAAGTAAATTTTTGGACCTTTCATGTATTTTTGGAACTTATATTTCCAAATATAATGAGTTTCAATGAGAGTTCCATATAGAAGATCTATGCAAAAACTGTTCTATAAATAACAGTGGGACTATAGGTATCATATTCCTTGAGAAACTGAATAGATACAATCACACTTCAGCGATACATATACTTCATTTTTTTTAACCATAACTTCAGCGACTAGGAAATCCAATGAGACCATATAGAAAGACAGGGATTGCTTGCAAGCAACTTTGCGATAAGTGTTCCAAGTTTAAACAATATAGCTGAAAAGACGATGTAGTGGCAAGGCTACATATAGCTCTAGTATGAGTTCTAGTCTTGTAGACTTTATCTTGTTGGCCATTCGTGATGCTGCCTACGTAGACTAAGTATGCCCAAATAAATTCAGCCAGATTTCCTATAAAATTGTGGATTTTTTTTTTTTTCTGCATGTATAGAAGTGCTTTAAAAAAAAAAAGGGTGTGTGTGTCATGGGAGAGCTGTATCCCACAAAACACACAAGTCTTTGACAAGACGTGTTCCTTAATTATCCAATGCGGAGAAGTTTTGAAAAGAAAAAAATGCGGTCACATAATCGAAATGCAGTCAACTTTGAAACCCCAGTAGGTTTGTCCGAAGCTATTATAAACTGTCTCATGCTTATGTTTCCTTTAAGGATGTTCAAGTGAATTCTTTTGGCCTTTGAGAGAAAATTAGTTTTGGTTTTGATTTGTAAATCATAAGATCTTTCCCTCCTCATGATTACTGAGATAAGCTGCTGGAATGACCGCTTAATTCAGTGATCTATTTTAAGATTTAGAGAACTACTTTGAGAGTATTGGTAAGTAAATTTGTTCACAGTGTGAGAGGTTATAATTACAGCAGTAGCCTGGGAAAGGCTGCTCTCTACTTAAGGATGTAACATTGCTAATAGAAGTTGGTTGTGGAGAAACTTCAGCTGTACTATGTCACACTGCTTAATTTGGAGCAGCTGGTTTTAACTCAGATTGATTGCAGAGTCCCTTATGGCCACTAAAAGCCAATTTCACAGTTGCAATCGGTGTCGATCCTCGTATTTTATCGATTATGCGATCTCTGAAGGCAAGAGGAGGGGAAGCCAAAAGGTTCTGCCATGCTACTTGAGGAGTTGTTTCCAGGTCTGGGTCTTTGGCTAGATCTATGGCTAGATTCTGTCATTTGCAGAGTTGGTCCTCTTGCCATTGCCCTCTGTAGGTTCAGCCAGTAGCAAGGCTGAGCACAGTCTCCAGAGGTGCAGGTGGGCATGTGCACAGCACAGCCACGCGGATCAAAGCAGAGAGTCCAAAAGCAGTGCCATCGCTGCTTTATCATCTCTGTCTTCTCCTGCTTCTTAAGGTTTGTGCAGCTGGGTAGTTCATTTATTACTTTTCCTGCCTTTTGTCTTTTGCCAAATTACCTTTATTCAGATATCCTTATATTCCACACATCCTTGCAAACTGTATATTCATTTCAGTTTAAAAGTAGTCTTCCAGAGCAGCTAACAGTCTCGTTGCCTCACTGAGATGTCGTGTTCATGTCCAGCCTCAAGAGAAACGCACATCCATGCAGGATTGTAGGTCCCAAGCGCTGGAACGTGTTTACACAAATGCCAGCCTTTACCACTTCCCTGTCAACGTTTTGGCTGGTTGTCCAGGGGTGTTGATCGCCATGGCTCTGGACTTCTACACCCTGTTTCTAACAGGTTTATACATGGTATGATCAATCTGACACAGGCAAAAAACCTGAGATTAAAAGACTGTGCTGGCGTGAATTGCCATGAATTTTCTGTCTCTTCCTGAAATTATTAGCTATGTATCAGCCAATGCTCAGTAGCAATAGCTGGGTGCTTGGTTTAGGAGGACATCCAAGAAAAATGCCAAGTGAAATGCTGGTATCCTTTGTTTCTTTTGCTTGGACAAAGAATACATAAACAGCTTGCTGCTTGAGTTTGTTCAGTGAGGTCTATTCAAGCTGATTTTTCTGCCTGTCTTGGCAGAAAGGCCCTGTCATGTTGGCCCAATGAATTACTGATACTATACAGTATTTGCTAATTTTTGGTTGATTTAATCCTTACTTATTAGGCATGAAATACTAGATAAATGCTTTTATAATATGCAGAACTTAAATAAAAAAAAATATAAACCCTAATAGTAGTTTCGTTTGAGTTAGCTGCTTTTGGTAGGTATCTCATTTGACTCTCTAGAGTCTACTATTGTTGCCAAAAAATTCTGGCAGGAAATAGAGGAAAGCAATAACTAGGTTTTAAAACATAATAGTCAAAATACTGCAGTCGCAAAAACTTCCACGTATCTTATTGGCATTCACCTCTTTTACTTGATAACTTGTAAGTGGCTGTATCATCAGTTTTGTTTACATCTTAAAAATAAGTGAAATGCACTTTTCCTAATGCCTCCTTTGAATGTGAATGTTGTCTAATGATGTGTTCCTACTCTTATAAGAGCTAGGCAAGTTAATTTGAAAAATTCACCAGAAGACCAGAGCAGTGAGTGCTTGTAATTGCCCACCTGGTGTGCAAGATATGCTTTTATTTAATAGAAAACTTCAAAAGCTCAGTGAGTTTAATTAAAGTGTATGGAGGAATAAAAGTGATATTAAAAAGGCAGCAAAAGTGAAGGAAGGAAGAAACAGAAGAAATACAGGGAACTGCTAAGACTGTGTTGCAGACTTTCGGGAAAGCATTTTCAGGGAAATTCTTGAGCATCAACACAGGACATGCTTTAGCTGCAGACCGGGAGTACAAACGCAGCTGTCACACTCTCTCACTCCAACCTAATTCCCAAGCCTGTCAGAACTGGCCTTTGTGTATTCAACCTTGTTCTTTCATTGCAAATGCATAAAATATCTTCCTTGATGTGACAATTTCAAGCCAGCGTGCCTAGGTGGAAATTCCTGAATCCTTAGTGGGTCACTTGAATAAGGGATCTGGTGGGTTGGTTTGTGGAATTTTTTTCTTCCAACCCCTGAGTTCAAGCGGCAGTATATCCTATTAAAGATGGTGAGAGCTTCAGGGATTAAGGGTTGCTGGGGACTGAATGACTTTCTACATTGATGTCTCCCTGTGTGATTTGTTTTGCTAGCATTATAGTCTATGTAGGGAGATATAAAGAAAGAAATCAAAACTACATGGGACGCTTGTTGAAATGGTGTGTATGGTAGTCTTTCTGATGTTTTAGGATTTCTTCCCACCTCTCCCCTGCCGTTTCCTCCCTTTTGGGAGAAGTTGCTCTTCTGACTGTGTGGGTAGGAAAATCTGAAACTTTGCACTGATCGTAAATTATTTTACATGCTCACAGCACTTCAAATCCTTATAAGCTTTTTGGATCTAAAAGGGGTTATGAGTGCTAGTGTCAGCAACACAAGCTGAAAGAATCGTTAGTTATTTCTGTAGGGACTGTTTTGTGTCCTGGGTCAAACGCAGAAAGAGAGATAGGATCAAAAAGAGTTGCTGAGGTTATCAAGCTGGAAGTGTTTGTTACCAAAACTTGAAGATACTGGTTCTAGCTAAGACACTGAAGAAGAATGAATATTCATTCACACTGCAAATCTAAGTCTTTGCAGTAGAGATCAAGTAAAGGTATGCAGTGGGTAGCCACTCGCTTCTTCGGGAAAATGGGCAACACGCTCATTCTGTGAGCTCTCAGGTCAATCCTGTGGTAATTTGGGCAAACCATAGTTTGTCCATATGTGTTTATTTCTGCATACATGTTTTAAAAAGGACTGTTGAATGATATTACATGTCATCCAGTGATGACTTGCTGAAACGGAGAGAAAAAAGGCTGATGTGAAATTTATTAAGTATGAAGAATTAACAACTGATAGTTGTCATTCAGTATCACAGTTTATACTGTGATATGGAACTAAAGTTATAGGTATTAGCAGCTGTCAAGTCATCCAATTTGTCTGTGAAATATTAATTCGCATGATGTGGAAATTTTCCATGCTATCAATATGAGTATTGAGACAGGCAATTTGGCTCAAGTTTAAAATCCTATGCGAGATATCTTATTCAGCTTGTGTTTGAGAAGGAAAGCAGGAAGGAGCAAAAAGAAAAAATAATGAAGTAAGGATTTAAAATAGGTAAACGCCAAACTAGGGAACAAGAACTTTGTGAAGAAACAAATAAAATTCTGATGTCTCTGGAGATAATGAACAGCGAGGGTAGGGGGAAAACCAGTAGTTCAGGCAGCAAAACACTAAATCAAAACATATGCATGTGGATAACTAAGTCCGTATTCAGACAACTAAATGCAATCTCTTTGTATACTTTGTATATGAAGATCTGAATATAATTCCCAAAGAAATCACAAAAGAGCAAGTTCTCAAAATGTTCAGGAAGCTTTTAGGGATGAGCATGGTGGCAGGTGATAAAGGAGGATCACAGAACATGTGTTCAGCTGTAGGTTTGGTTTTTTAATTTGGCTATTGATTCCAGCTTTTGTGAATTTAGTCACCCAATCTCAGTTCATTTTTTTCTTGAAGTGAGAGATAAGTAGAAAGAGAAAACTAAAAAATATACTTTTTAATCTTTTTCTTGCAATATGTAATGCCTTTATACAGTTCTATATTTTGCTATTACCGTGTACACATGAAAAATTATTTTATTTTTTTTTCTGTTATTTGCAGGGCAAATTACTGGTCTTTGCTCTTCCCCCTTCCCCCCACTTGGAGTTCATTGAATTAACAGTGATGCAAAATTACAGACAACCCATCCTAGAAGCAAGCAAGATCATTGTTTAATATTAGTTTACAGACCTTTTGTTTCAATCCCAACTTAACCAGAAATTTACTCCTCCCACACAGTTATCAAATAATGCTTTAACTCGTGCAGGAGAACAATGATATGAAGCAGTTGAAACAGGTTTGGGTACCATCATCAGCGAGGTGTAGCACATGGTACAGATTAAAATGGTGCGATAAAAATGGCTTTTGCACGTGCTGTAATGTTATTCAGTGCCCTTTGCTGTGAAGGTTCGAGTCAGGCAATTTTTTTGAAAAATTTATAAGGTTGAGATTTGCTTCCATTTCTTGGTCTGTACTGATTTTTTTTTTTTGCCTTGTTTGTGTATATGTGTGTGTGTGAAACTACAATAGTAACTGGTAGAATCTGCCACCAATACTATTTTCTGATAGACTAAATGTCATAGGAATGAATATAATGGGATATTTTAGATTTGTATTCCGATCTTTACTTTTTTTCGTCAATTACTAAATGACGTGTCCGGAGTTCTTTATGCTGTTTGTTGTGATGGCAGTGATGATTTACCATGATCTTTCAATCTTTCTCCAGTGCTGTCTAGTCATATGAACAGCTGTCAATGGATTTTATGTAATGCTAGTGAATTTTCTCAATCACTCTAAGACATGGAGTTGAATAATATGTACTAGAATGGCTTGGTTTACTTACAAGTTATGTGAGACACTTGTGGCGAAAAAAATCGAATGTCCCCTTGCCATAGATATGTAAGTTTTAGAGGAGAATATTAGTTAGGCAAAAGATTAGGGATTAGAGTTAGAAAACATTTTAAAGCCATCTTTCTTCCAAATTCTTTCTTGAAGCACACAAGCATTTAACTGTCTAAATGCGAAGTTATCAATTATTGGATCTCTGTCTCAGAACACAGCAGAAATGGTTGACATCAGTAGTTGCTTGGGCATAGGTTACTCAGCCACCTTCCTCGTCTCATTTCTGTTCCTAGCTCTTGGTTATGTTTCTGCTAATCTGCTGCTGAAAAGCTCGTAAAAATTATTGTGGGTAAAGCACTTCACTGTTTCTTTTCAGTTAGGCTTGGTTAAGTCTTGAACTGAGCATCAACTGAAGGAACTGGCCTTCAAAAGAACAGATTATCTTCTCAAAATCTCTTTTTTTCAGTTGTCCAGGCTTTTTTAACAGTGCCACAGCACCAAGAACCACACAGAAGGGCTGTTGTCTACCTCTTAAAGACATGTCTCTGCATACAGTTGAGATGTGTTTTAGCCTTGTTCAAGCCATGTTACCAACATGGTCATAGACATCTTTTCTTTGTCTCTAGCTGTTAACTCAAATACGTTCTTTTTATCAGGTCCTTCAGTTTTGTCCTCTAGTAAGATTTTGTCGATTTTCTCGGAGTCCAGTTTCCTTTTTTCAGGAGGATTTATTTTTGTTCTCAATTTTTGTAGTACATTCTTTTCCGTTGGCATTGGGGAGGCTCCCCTCGTTTTTGGATCACCTGTGAAATTGGTATCTGGTTTGTTTTACTTGATGAGCTGCTTTAAATAATGAAGTTAGGTTTAGGCTATCTACAGTTCTTATCTAACCCCTTACACTTTTGTTCAACAATGTAATAGAGTCCTTGTCTGAGAGCTTCTCTGCAGCGGTGAGGGTGAGGAAACTTAGAGATAAAGAGAAAACAGGAGGTCTGATCCTTTCCCTGTATCTGATAGAAGAGGTCTGCATGGTGTAAAGTAATAAATAATACAGCCTGTAAGATGTAATGTTGAATTCTCTGCATGCAACCTGGCTTGTATCAGCACTAGTGTGGGCAGCAGGAGCAGGGCAGGGATGGTGCCCCTGTGCTCGGCACTGGGGAGGCCGCCCCTCGGATGCTGGGTTCAGTTTTGGGCCCCTCGGGACAAGAAGGACATTGAGGTGCTGGAGCATGTCCAGAGAAGGGCAACGGAGCTGGGGAAGGCTCTGGAGAACGAGTGTGATGGGGAGCGGCTGAGGGAGCTGGGGGGGTTTGGCCTGGAGAAGAGGAGGCTGAGGGGAGACCTTATCGCTCTCTGCAACTACCTGAAAGGAGGTTGTGGTGAGGGGGGGGTCGGTCTCTTCTCCCAAGTCACTAGTGATGGGACATGAGGAAATGGCCTCAAGCTGTGCCAGGGGAGGTTTAGTTTGGACATTAGGAAAAATGTGTTCATTTAAAGAGTGGTCAGGCACTGGAACAGGCTGCGCAGAGCGGTGGTGGAGTCACCGTGCCTGGGGGTGTTCAAAAAACCTGTAGAATCGGCAGTTCAGGGCATGGTTTAGCGGACATGGTAGTGTTGGGTTGATGGTTGGACTTGATGATCTTAGAGGTCTTTTCCAACCTTAATGATTCTATGATTCTGTGTATACAACAGGGAACACAAATATTCCTCCCAGATCCCTCACTAGGAGTGATGCTGTTCTATATTAGTCCAGAATTTTACTGTTCTGTAACAATTCATCTGATTTCATCTTCTCTTTACACTGAGATTTGAAGTCTGTTCAGACATGCTGAAGTCTGTTCAGACATTCTCAGTATCGTACATCTTTGCTTGCCAGACTCTGGATGATACGTTAATTTTTCTGGCCTTCCAAAGTTTTGCGCCTTCATAAAACGTGAACTGTACAGTGAATTTAGATGCTAATGTACTTGTCTTAATTGATCACAAGGCTTTCTGTTGCAAGTCTTTGTGTAACGACAATATATTTATGTAAACTATATGACAAATGCTGGATACATATTTTTGAACTCGTATGCAAACAGTGCCATTGATTATCAGCTGTCACTATACTGATATTTGAGCTGTGCTAAAGTTTACTCTTGATGTGAATTCAGGTGAGTCTAGATATGATAAAACAGGAGCAGGAATAAGAACAGCACACTTGGTGTGTCAGGTAGAGCATCTTTTTGACCAAACAAGCATTTAATTTTTGTAATAACAGATGATGTGTGATCCTTTTGGATTAGATAAGGGACAGCAGCAGAAACTAATGCCTCTTTGAAAAGGAGAGGGAGAAGTAGGATTTTTGGCAAGCTGTATTTGCTGTCCGGTTACAAAAGCCGTGCTTTGCTTTGTTGATATTACAGTGCCAACAGGAGGGAATAGATTGCTGTCTATTGTTAGAGCTGGATGCAAATTGTACTCCTGTTATACACGGAGAAAGCTGTTCCTTCAGAGTCTTAATGTGTCCTGAAATTCTACTAGTTTCTGATAGGGTTAGAAGGACAATGGAGAACACATTTTAAAAAGCTTTAAAAGGTCATGTATTGGCATTTTTGAAAAGATTTTTGGATTTTTTTTAACGTAACCCTTCATTTTGGTGTTCTGTGTTATATAAAGCAAAAAGTTACCATTGAAATGGAATACTTTATTAGGCCACTTGCAATGGTTTCTTTCAGAATATCTAGTTTTCTAGTTATCTTTGGAAAGCATTTTGACACTTCTGGATTTTGTTCTTAGGTCTAAGAGGGGCTGGGTGGGAAGAACGATGACTTTCAAAAGGATCTGCAGAGCAATTTCTGTTAATTGACTTTATACAAATAACATTAAAAAATTAAGGTTGCAGATAAGATACAACATCCTCTTTTGCACACTAGCACTGTGTAATACATGTCACAGATTCATTCCTACTAGGGCTTACAGAACTGGACACTTTCCTGTTTTCTAAATTCTATTCCATCTTAAATCATGTGGGTATTTTTCAGCAGTAATAACCGTTTATGCAGTTTGGTTTTGTTAGCCCGTATATTGGGATATTTTATTTCTTGTTTTTGAGCCTTTCGTTTCCAGTTTTACTTCCTCCCAGCCCTACTGGACAGGTGGCACAGAGAGAGAAGTTTTGAAATCTCACTCAAGGCCAAATGGTACGTTTGTGGCAAAATCACATATCTTATGTCATTTATGGCTATAAAGAAGTTATGTCATTAGAGGACAAACTTAGTGCTCCTGTATAGAAGTGCTGCTTTCTGACTGATACACAGAATTAATTGCTATTTACATAGAAAACAGTCTATTTACTTTTTTTTAAACAAAAATTATGAACACAGCAAGCACTAGAAAAGTAAGATTTAAACTCCAGGGCTAAAATACTTACCTACATTTCTTTAATGTTTGTCTATTTGGGAAAATTTTCCCTGAATTACCAGTTGATGCAGAGAAACAAATGGAGTATCTGTATAGCACAGAACACAATTGCAAAGAAATATACTAGGAATAGCTGATAAATGGGCTCCAGCCTTATAATGACAAAAGCACAGCATTGTATTGTAGGTAAAATAAAAAGGTTATTCTTTTTTCAGGAGGACCACATTACTTTGCTTTTGCTTTATCAGAGGAGCATACAGAGTGATAGACTAATTTGATTAGAAAGAATGTGGCACCTCTATTATTTGAGAGACTCATGCAAGCACAACAGCATAGCTTTTTTCATATGGGAAAACACACTTTTCCTCTTTCAGCTAGATTTCCAGTTGTTCACAGAAATTCAAACTGGATGGAGGATAAGATGCGAGACTGAAGATGAGACATGGAGGGACAATGGAATGGACTTTCAGGAGCAGAAGGCCCTGTTGACTATTTAATAACACAAGCCATTACTTCAAGACCTTGCTTGGCACATGGAGTTGTGGAAGGCCCATCCTTCAGTTCAGGAAGGCAGAAACATAAACTGTTCCCCTGAAGTATTCACAGCATCATCATACTGACTGCAGTATTCTGCTGTTGCCTCGAGCGAGGGCAAGTGTTTGCAGTGTTCCTTGCGAACTTTCTCCTGCTCAGTTGTGTGTAAATACTCTTGCAGAATTTGAAGCTCTACGTCTCAGACGCAGGCAGTTATATGAGAATTTCATACTTCAAAAATAAAACAGTAGTCAAAGAAAAAGTGTAAAGTACAAAATGAGTACACAGATGCAAACAGTAGAAATCAAAATATATATTAAAAGCTGATCTCACTCTTCTTGTCATCAAGACTATTTGTATGTGCTGACTTTGTCAGTATAGGAGAGAAGATTGTTCTAGAAAAGGTTTTGATTTTTTTTAACTGCTACTTTTGAAACTCAAAGTGCTCATGGTTTTTATGACGTAGAAAACAAATATATACAGATCAAAATGCTAGAGTAAGTAGTCCAAGAAGCATTAAGCATCTAATCTTTGTCAACTTGTTTTCCTTTAACAGAGTAATTTTTTCGTAAGAAGTCCAATTGACTCTTTACTCGGTCAAAGTAAATTTTCTTAGCTCATCCTTTTCTCCTCTTCTGTTTGGAGAGGATGTTCTAGTCCTAATAAACAAAGTAGTAAAATAGAGTATAGGTGAAATGATTTGCAGATGGGTGTGTGACTGATTGGAAAAATATTGTAGCATAATTCGTAAGTCTGTTATCAAAATTAAAGGATTATTAAAATAACAGACTTCTAACCTGGCTCCGGTGTTATTCGGTATTTTCATTAGCAATCTGAACAAGGGAGTCTATTACGTTTTTAAATAGCACCTAATAACTGGGCAGGATGGTGTGTTGTAGAAGACAGGACTGCAATCCAAAAGAGTACTGGCAGGTTACAAAAAAGGCTGGAGAGAAATCAAGTGCAATTGAACAGGGACAAATGTGAAGTTGTGTGTTCAGGGTAACTGTCTTTGAATAGAGGCTGGAGAGAAACAAGACAGGCATCAGCTCTGCAGAAAGAGTTTGGCAGTTTAGAACGATAACAGCACCAGAATAGCGTTATTAATGCTGAAGCCTGTTTTTAAAGAAAAAGAAAAAAGTCTAGAGAAGCATTTATCAGAATTAATGTGGGTATTGTCGAACTTCTTGGGGAAAGGGTGGATTAATTGTCCTCCTGAGCTTCCTTCCAGGTCTGTTTTTTGATGAAAACCTGTGACTGAAATCCTTTCAGCTTGTGGTTATCTGTGAAAACCCTACCACACTGCAGGCAGACCTAAGGAAGAGAAGGAAATATGTATTCCTGATTATATTTTAACACCTATTACATTGCTGTAACAAATTGTCTGGGAAGAATTGCAATTTAGTAGTGCTAATAGATTTTTAGTAATTTTATTTTTGTTAGCGCATACTTGAAAATGCAGAAGTAATCGCTTGACCAGGGTGAGTGGGTATGCTTCTGTGTTTGGTGAGATTCAATTTTAATGAAATTTTTGAACCCTGCAGTGAGACCCAGATTTGCATATTTCAGCCCTTGGTGTTTTCCCTTGGCTGTTCACCGAAGAAAGTTTTTATTTTAACATTGTGCAGCGCTTCTTTTAAAAAAATCTGGATCTAAAGTGGGATTTAAACTGTCAGTTAGTGCTTTCTATTGCAGAATGGCTACATTAAAAGCACTTCTAATTGCTTTTAATTCAGCAGGTAGTAAAAGGACCAATGTCCTAGCAATCGCTTCAAAGAATAGAATAACACTGTTAGCTT
Source organism: Sula dactylatra (assembly GCA_013389905.1). Taxonomy (NCBI): domain Eukaryota; kingdom Metazoa; phylum Chordata; class Aves; order Suliformes; family Sulidae; genus Sula; species Sula dactylatra. The sequence continues at coordinate 45,419 of WEKW01006138.1, read as the reverse complement.
AAAAAAAAAAAAAAAAAAAAAAAGCTCAAACTTTTTGAGTGGTTTTGAATCAGTGTGTCTGCTTTTGATAAAGTCACCCTTCACTGGCTTCTGTCAGATTTCTCAGTGCTATTTGAAAAGGTAAATCCAGATATACCTGTATTGTACAGCTACTGTATCTCAGTCCTCATCAGTATTGACCTTTTTCTGGAGGAGGCGTATCTCGCAGACAACACCACTCCTGCTGTGTTTTGTGTTTTTAACAGATGTATCTTGGATTACGCCGGCAGCGCTAGACTCATCTCATTTATCACCCGCAGTATGCTGCGCTTTCTCCCAGATCACTAAAGGCAAAATGTGACTGTGTTTAAATCCCTGCACTGCTGCCTTTTTTGCATACGTTTGCCTTCTCTGCGTCTTCAACATCGCCATTTCAGAACTTGAGAGTCAACAGGGTGATGACTATGAATCCCTGCAGCAACCACAGTAAGAGTAAATAGGAAAAACTGCAGAGCAGGGAGGCTGAACCTTTTCTTGTCCTACCTCAAATTAACAGTAACTGTGGATAAATGAGTTCAAAGAATAAGCAGAGCTGCACAAAAATACTGGAAACAAAGAATATAGCACGCACATAGTATTATTTAATTAGTAACCTATATAACTGACAGTGCTAGAAGGTGTTTTTCTAAAAAAAAAAAAGAAAAAAAAAATGAACAGCAGCAGTGAAAAACAAGTAGAATCCTCTGCTGCCAGAGGAGGGGGGAAATACACATGGAGAAAGCAGATGCTGGAGAGTAAGGGACTCTTGGTTACGCTTGTTGTGGTTTAAGATACTTAAGTTGTGTTTGTAAACATTAATTTTCCCTTTGCTTAAATTTGTTTTAAAAAAGATATGGAACTGAGATTTTTCCAGTCTTCAGGAAAGAGATGGCTTCAGACTGCTGCTCAGTATAACACTGGCCATGTCTGTGTGCTGGAAAGGTAGATAGCACTGGGACGTTTCAGGAGAATATAAACATATTAACTGCAGGTGAGCAAGGGAAGGGGGAGAAGGAATGGTTGGGGTTGGTTTTTTTGGGGGGAGGAGGGTGTTCTATTGTGAAACCTGGAGGATGATCTGTTGCCCTTGAACTGAAGAAAATACTTTCATGTGAGATGTTTGGGTTTTGTTTTGGTTTTTTGGTTTGATTTTTGGGTTTGGGGTTTTTTGGGTGGTGTGGTTTTGTTTTGTTTTGTTTTGTTTTCCTGTGCTATAGCCTTTACAGGAGGGAGCATCATGCTGTTTATCTCAGGTGTGTCTGCATTACCTGCATATCACACACTGTGCCAATGAACCTAGATTAGGATCCCAAACCTTATTTTTGTAGATTTGCTGATCAAAAAGCATAGTAAAAGATCCTCTGGAGAAATGTTAAAGCTGCACATCACAGCCTTGCCTGGCAAGAGGATCTAAATCCTACCGATCTTGAGCCCCCCTCCTTTGGCACTGCTATTGTTAACAAAAGGATGAAAATATCTGGTGGTGCTTGTCAGTCTGTCAGCTCCACATAATCATTACTGGCCTACTTTAGAGAAAGCTCTATGATCTTCAACATCTCAAACTATTATTCTGCTTACACCATTGTAACGCAGCACCTAAATTACAATTCAAAAATCAGCCGTACTTGCAGTGTACTGTAATTCACAGATATACACATGCCACCTGCCTGTTTTCACTCCATTACTATTTAAAGCCAATTTTTCTGCTTGTATGTTTAATCATGTTCTGGAGAGGAGTCTGTGCTGAAATTCTTTATTTTGCCATTGACATCTCTGGAATTGGTTACTTTGCAAGTATTTTCGTTGCGATTTGCACTGTGTTAATATTACATCTCCATAAAGCTGTGCGGTGGCAAATACAGCTGTGTAGCTTAGTGGTCTCCTCCTATGATGTTCCACGCAAAGAGCAGTGCAACCTTTGGCTTAACAGTTGTTGAGGTTTTTTCTCCTCCAGTCAACGTTATTTATCTTTAAAAGTTCTCATCACTAAAGAGAAAGCTAATAGTGCCTTAGTATTCTGTGCATTTTGAACTCTAGCAGAAACTTTGTGAAGCGGAGGCCCGTCCTGAAAGCACGTCTGTGAAATTAGATTTGAATCTGATCTGAAGGATAGACTTAAATAAACACTTGGGACCATAATAGTGTATACGCAATACAAGAGTTCTGTTGGGGTGGAATGATTTTATTGCTTCAGCAATATATCAATTAAAGGAAAGGTTGTATTAATATTTTGTTTTCCCTTGTTCCTTAATCTGAATAGCATCCGTAATTTTTTCTTTTTATTAACTTAGAACGTTCCTTTACTTCCAAAAATGATTGCATTATTAAAACTTAATTCTTACTGTGAAGAATATGAACACTGCTGGGATTCCCGTTTCACATACAGTCTGCTTTTACAAAGATGTGCTTATAATTTATCAAAGAATCATTTGATTCTTTGCAATTTTTTTTTTTTGGCAGGCGTTCAGGCTGTGAGTAGATTTGACACTAAATGCTTGTAAATCTCATAGCTGAAGCTAATGGCTTCATTTTGATTTTTAACTATTAAAGTTATGACCTTATCAACCAAGATTGTCAGATTCTTCACCTAATCAGTAAGTGGTCAGTCAGAATATGTTGCAAATTTTTAAGACATTGCAATATTGAATAATTTTTTAATTATTCACTTTTATCATGTTGTTTAAATCTTCAGAAAAATAATATGAGTGCATATGTTATCAAAATCCAAGTGACTCTTTAATGGCCATATATAATTAATGTGAAGGACATTTGTTTCTGTGCTTTTGACTTCAGCGTGCGATATACTTTGGAATTGTTTTCTCATTTTGTCATGGTATCAAAGTATCTAGGTATAACACGGTAGTTCACTTCAAATTCCTCTTTTATATTGCTTTGGAGTAATTTTTGGTCTGACTGTCAATGCAGGCAAGTCCAAAGGCTACTCTGTAAAGATCATGTATGATCTCTAGTAACACACCATGATTAATTAGATCAAAACTTTCTTTTATTATAAAGCTATATTATATACTTATTGGGTTTTTTCCCTCTAAAGGCATTCTATAATATGTTTAAGACTTGAATGAGGCTTGATTTTTGCTATTTTTTCACTAAAAATGTGTTTAATCATTGACTGTCTCAATATCCTCAAGTGTCAGGATATTACTGGACTAGCTCCCAGTCTTCAAACATAATGTAATATCGGATCTCAAAATGCCTTCGTATGTAAATAAGCACGTGGGCACTGCCTTTTGCTTCCTTTGTACACCAAAGTAATGTTAAGCCTGCATTTAAATTTTTGTGGGATTATAAGCACTTCATTTTGTAACTGAGGAAGTGGAACTCACACAATGAGACCTTGAGGATGAGATCTCCAAACAGGCTAAGAATTTTCAGATATTTTTAAATGCTTTACCTATTAAAATGAAATACTGCTGCTTTGTTTTCCCTATACACTAACGTCTCTACTGCCCTATTGCTTATTCGACTTGAAATCTTAAGTTCTCTTTCCGTTGTATGTGCTGGAATTTTTCACTTTCTATACGCGTACCACAGCAACTGCAGTTTGAAAGCTCTTAAACTCAGCTGGACTAAGATGAAACAATTCTTCAGATATACAAATACATTTAAGAAAAATTAAAGGAATTACCTTGTTTTAAAGGTTATACTAGTAATAATAAACTTACCATTTATATTTAGTTTGCTTGTGTGTTTATGCAAACTTTAAGAGAAAAGCTGTAGCTGTACTGCATGTTTTGTTGCTGTATAGTTCCGGCAGTTAAATTCGTATTTACAGAAAAAGCATGGTGAGGGGACCAAAACACTTCTTGATTTGCATAGACTGGTATTTGAAATACTAACTTGGCTTCCTGGACCAAAAATGTTTCACGTATCAGTCTGACAACTGATAAATGCCATTTTAATGGTAACATTTCTTGGGTTTGTTTTCAGTAAGGCTGAAAGAGTTTGCTATGTATATCTTATGTATTGCAAGGAGACGTTATAATCGGTAAGGCCCCAGCTAAAGAGACTGCTCAACAGAAGGAATAAAAAGAAAAATACCCATTTTGTGGCACGTTATAAAACACGCAAAGATGTTCCTTTTCAATTCTAGTGAATCTGTAGGAATGGAGAATACTATCTTAGGATGGAAGGGGCTGCATAATTAGTGGAGAATTTACTAGGAGATTTTTGAAAGTCGCAGAAGTTCTGGAAGCATTGGTTAAGATAAATATTAGATTGTATTAACACTCCAAAATATGAGATTTTCTGTACCTGTTGGAATAAATATACAGTAAGCAAAGAAGGTAGCAGCATTAAACAAAAAAAAAAAATCCCAACTTTAAAAAAGTGTATGTTAATGGTTTCAGTGCTGTCTTATTTTCTTTAATTACTGCCATTTCTGTAATGGTCAGAGAGGATTAATTATTTACTACTGTAGAAATGTACTTTCTGAGTAATTCTTCAGATTAAGTATTTATGTGGCTTCTGACATGCATTCTGTTGCTTAATATCATATAATTAATGTTAATTAGCCCCTTGCATCAGGTATACATGAAATGTGTAGAAAGATTGATATGTGGTGTTCTGATCAAATATGTAGTAAAAGTCAATTACTTGGAATGGGCAGTTACAAAGGGCTGGGGGGAAAAAAATGTGTGTTTGCCCGTACTTCCTTTGCCAAGGTCAGAATAGTTTGAGCACCTCAAAGAGCTTTTAGATGTTTTGATAACGCAGTTCCAGCACCTTGAAATGTGGATGCCTGTCCCAGAACTGGAGTTGTAATCGAGTAGTAATGTGGTGGGTTAGACTGATTGCAGTCCAGTGGAAGCATCCACAGCTAACTGTGTCAGGTCTCTTCTGCCTTGGAAAGGAGGGAATCAATATGCAATCTCTTCCTGGGTGATTTAGGAAATAAAATTAAAATTGGTGCCTTCAGGATCCGCATCAAACGACGGTATGTTGGGAAGTCCCCTCCCTTGGAAACCTTAGAAAAGAAGTGTGAAGTCTTTGTGTGCGATTCTTGCACGCAACCCAACAGGCTAGCATGGTGTTGGCTGCGTGAGAGTTACCTGTCATTGAACCATTTATGTACAAAACTCATAATCGTTAATTAAGTCACACACTGAAGCATTGCAGGTCACCAGACAAGCTTTGGAGATTTTTAACTTTGAAGCTAAAACTGAGAATTTGGCATAGAGCAAAGAATTAGTGAATTCTTATTTTAGCAGCTGATATTCCTAATGAAGACAAAACTTACTAGAAGTATTTACTTGTGTTTAATGGCCATTAGTTTTCCAGAACACTTCAAAGTGTGAAGGATTTTACATACCTCACCCTGCATGGTGTATATATGCGAGAGAAAATTTTAGGATGGAAAATGAAGAGGCTTTTTAATAGTTACTTGCTACACAGTATGTGTACTTATTTTCCCTTTTTCTGAAAACTCCAGCGTTGAGAAGTTGCGAGAGTAAATAGAATCACTGAAGTGATAGGATGAAGGTTTTACCTATTAGATGTACCTATTTTAAATTTTACCTATTACCTCTGATACTTGCAGAGATTGGAATACGTACCAGGTATACGGCAGACTGTTCAGCCTCTGTGCTTGAGTACAGTAGCTTTGTGTTCAGTAACCTGTGTGCCATCTATATCCCTATTGCTTATAACGTTCTCGTCATTGCTTATACATATAAATGCCTTCTTTAAGTAAAGGTACTATCTTGACTGCCAGCTACAGCTCTTGTGGCATAGATTTTTGTGGATGAATAAGGAAATTTACTTTCCAGTCCTTTTAGATGTGTCACCTTTTAACAGCACTCAAATTTTCTGAAAGACTAATCTTGTTGTCCGTAGTGTATCACCATAGGGTTTTTTCTCATTGTAACAGTAATGATAGATTTAAGATTTCTGCCACATAAAAATGAAGGTTATATCTTGCCATGTGTTTCATTGTGTAAGTCTGATTTTTATCTTTTCAAGATAATGAGCTACAGGAGAGGTGTGGGTAGCACGTGTTTTTTCTAGACATGGTACTCAAATCTGCAACCGACTGCAGATTCGGGTGCAGCTCTGATTACATTTGTGAAGGTTAGAAAGAAGCCAGAGGAATATCACAGGAGACTTAACGGTGTTTTCATCATGAAAGCAGGAAGGCTAATACACTTTTCTTAATAGCTACTTCAACGATAGGGACCACCATATTGAAACGTGATCATCTCCACAGTGGTCCAGACGGGTTTTACAGGAGGCAGTGACTTTGTTAAGCAGATGTTTGAGTGCTATATTAAATTGCTTTATTTCTCTGGGTGATATTAAATGAATACATCAGTGTACTGCTTGACATGTTCTTTAATTTTATGATTACGTTTTTCCTTTCCTTTTTTCACAATATATTTTAGTGCCTGCCCATAGCCGGTTTTAAGCCACAATTAATATATGTGGTGTTTGCCTTATTATGGGGACGAAATGTACAGAAATTAAAGGAAAAGAAGGTATTCAGACAGAGCAGCAGACCTTTTCAGAAACTGCCCTCAAGACTTTGGGCAAGATACAAAGCTGCCCTTCCTTTTTTCTTAAATGAAGGGGCGTGGGAAGAAAGGACTTCCTTTATTCGTAGAGGTGTTGTAATAATAATAAATAAAATGAAAATGATGGCACTACTGTGGTGGGACTCTCATAAATACTTAAGGGGTTAGAGTGCATTATTCTGGTATTTATAGAGTTTAAGGGTGTGGATATATGGTTCCGATGTCTTTGTTGTGTGATTTGGGATTTGAATGTTGGGTACTTAGGGTCATTGCTAGAAATTCAGACACTCAGTGGTGAATGAAGCCCCACATGCTGCTTCAGCTTTTATTGTTGGGAATTTGCTGGAAGAGAAGGGGAAGATGGGGAATTATTTAAGAAGGTGGCATAATTTCAGAAGGCTCAGCAACAGGTATTTTAGCTGCTGTCATGGATTTCAGAGCAGTAATTGAGCTTTCTTGGTTGATGGTGAGGGCAGCTGTCAGCTCCCCGCTTCTTGTTGAGGAAAAAGTAGTTCTAAGTGTGCATGTGTGTAGGGCGCAGGGGGAGTACTTTTCTTAACTGTAGTTTTTGCTTTGCTGTCCTGAAGATTGTTCCTATACTGTAACTGCAGTTATAGTAGAGAGGAGTAGAAAAATAACAACAAAAACAAGCCTGTAAACTCTCATTCAGCAATAAGTAAGTCTGTGTCTAATATTAAAACCGAAAATTTAGCTACTGAAATATGCAAGTATTCCTTTCTTTTTAAATACAGACTCGCTTTGTTCGTATTTCCTTTAAGTTATTCCAGTTACAGGATGGCTATCTGCCCTCTCCGTCTCAGAGGTAGTTCATTGATGTTCTCTGGAATGATTTGCCCTTATTTTATAATACCTTTCACTGAAGGTTCGATATGTGTAAATGGAGACAGGGAAACCCATTTCAGAGAGCTCAATTAGTCTGTAGACTCCAAACATGTCTCAGCAAGCCGTTGGCATCATACAGGCTACCTGCCGCTGCAGAGCTACAAGAGCACTTGTAGAAAATGCATGATAATAAATATTCCTTGAAATATCTCCAGTTATAGTGCTGAGTAATACGTTATTGTTACTTTAAGTAGGCTGTACGTAATTTTTATAAAATAGGCTTTCTTAGTGCATGTGAATTTACCTTATTTTCAAGTGTTCAAAGGAGATATGCTTATACATTATGAAACTGGCACAAATAAATCCAGAGAAATTACATTAGAAGAAATAAGGGAGTGAGTAAGTACTCTTAAAAATAGACAAAAATTACAGGTTTAGTATTTTCTGAATGTATCAAGAACAAGTATGGTGTTGCAGTTGAGAATGAAATTATATTCGGTCTGTTTATTTTGTAATGGTAAAAAGGTAAGCCCAAAATTTTAGGTATAAAATTTCAGTCTAATAGAAGTTAAATTTAAATTGGAAAATCATTGCAAGAGTAAAATTTATTATCCCCATCTATAGACTGGTGAGGCAAGAGAACAAAATGATGAAGAAATAATGATTTTAGACATTATCCAGACAGACACATTTGTGAATAACTGTCTCCAGAGATGTGCTCTCCAGAAGTCCTAACTGCAGTTGAACAGAGCCTGCAGATAAATTACACCATGCCAATTTTACCAGGTTTGTTGAAGTCACTGTGCCTTGTACGGTACACTGGCCAAACTTGCGTGTCAAACCACACGTGATGCTTGCTGGTGTTCAAGAACACGTGGATTCATCCTGCTACACACTGTGTTGTTTAAAAAATGAGTTCAGAAAAAGCAACACAGTATGTCATATTTTCTGTACATCTGAGGGCAGCATTAGCTTCCTATGGAAGCGAGAATGAAAAGTTTCCTCCTACTTGTAATTCTTATGCCAGTGTTAGCTTGGATGAAAGGCAAATGAAAGGCTACTTTTTTGGCCTCACTACAATTTCAAAGGCTAAGATTTTTCTGGTTTTGGATGGCTTCTTTCTAGGTGAACATAGTATAGCTCAAAGAATACCTGCAGGTCTTTGAAAAAATACGCTGTCAGACTGCAGCTTTCACAAGCTGACCATTCGTCACACGCAGCTCACTGATTATCTCCAGATCTTTTTTGAGCTTCCATGTAGATTTATTTGTTTGTTCCATAAATTGTACAAAAACAATAATATATAATCACTATATAGGATAGAAACAAAAATATAGGCAAGTATTTATACACTCTAACATCTGCAAAAAAATAATTGAGGAGTGTTTGAAAACATATTTAGACTTGAATTTAGTTCACTTATGAGCCTGAAGAATTAGTTTGCTGATGGATTTTCTAATTGCTAAAAATAATCAATAAAGACGTTACTTAAAGAGAATACAATGGAAAATAAATGAAATAGGGTATCCCATTCAAATTGTCAAAATGGATATATTAAAAAGTGTTTCTAGGTTTTCATTGTATTTTTGTTCTGGAATGTAAAGTGAATAGGCTTAAATTTTGAAAGTAATTTTTTTAAATTATTATTATTATTCAGTTAAACTAGCAGCAGTAGTACTGTAAGGCAACCCTGTCACATGCTTTTTTCAGATGCTTTACCCAGAGATCATTGCTGTGGCGAGGTAAGAGGACAAACTCACTGCAAACTATTGGAAAAAACAAACAAACCCAAGCGAAAACCAACAAAAAAACCTTTAGAAATTCTTTCTAAATGAAATTGTTGGAGGTTTTGATTAGTCACATTGCTTTATAAAGCAAAATACACTGTTTTTCCTATTCCTATGATTATTTTATATGCACTTATTTAAATAATGGAATAATGTAGCAATCAAGAGATCATCTAGGCTGATGAAGGTGTCATTGCCTCCTCCTTGAGTAATCTGTTCCAGTAGCCCGTCCTTGCCATTAGAAAGTCTTTTCCCTAATGTCTAGCAGTAATATAAGCCTCTTAACTCTTGAAAATCCTTTTATATTTATGAAGAATCATACTTCTTAGCCATTAAGTTGGACCGTCAAAGACTATATTCTGAAGTTGTCCAGACCCTTCTGTAGATCTTATTTATCCTGCTATGTGTATGCTCAGAAATTCCCTTTGTCACTGTTCCTTGACTGGCTGAAGGAATGGGCCAACAGGAATCTTAAGAAATTCAGTGAGGACAAATGCAAAGTCCTGTGTTTGGGATGGACTAACCCCTGGGAGGTGTGCACAGCCGGAGAACAAGATATGGTGGTCAGAAATGTTAACAGGAAGGCTATGATGGAATATAAGGAAAATATCTTTACTCTGAAGGTAACTAAGCATTGGAACATGTTGTTGGGGAGGTTGTGGATTCTCTCTCTCACTGGAGGTTTTTGAGATGCGCTCAAAACAAGCCCAGAGGAGCCTGGTTAAGTTTGATGTTGTCCCTGCTTAAGCAGGAGGTTGGACCTCCCAAGAGCATTTTCAAACCTGATGATTAAAGTCTCAAATCCGGAGTCACAACTGCATGCTTTCTTATGGCATTAGCTGTGGATCTGTTTTTGCCTCGAAAGCTATCCATTTCTTTTCACAAATTAAGTATATGTGCAATGAAACTCTGACTACTTTTATAACTTGAAGTGTCAGATTCCTTTCCTGTCTGTGGGTGAGGTGGAGAAGCTAAGTCAAAAGAATTAATTTAACTATTGTTTCCCCCCCCCATTATGTCATTATGTTTATTACCTAATGAACATTTTCACGTGACCTTTCTCATAAGTCTCCTGCAATTCGGTTACTTTTTCATTGATCTGGAAGAGTGCTGGGAAATCAGCACAGTAGCTGGAGAGGCGATTGCCTTGCTAACTCAGGGTAGTTCTCTGCAGGGTATAGAAAAGTCAGAGGCAGGCTCTGATTCACTGCTCCAGCGAAGGCCTGCTTGCAACAGAAGAATTGCACTGGTTTTAGAACGGCCTGTGTTACTGAGCAAATAGCTGCTACGTCTTGCGCCAGCTGATGATTGTGGGTTTTTCTTTCTGCCTCTTCAGTTGTTTGGCTGTGTTCCCAAATAAACAGAGCTCAGTAGTGGTGTCTGTGTGCATGGATCACTGAGGCTGGGCATTTGTAACAGAAGATAAGAAATGGTCTGCTAAGCAGCCCTCAGCAGGAAAGGGTATGGCCTGCAAGTTTATCTCCTTCAACATTTGAAAGCCTTGAGGGAAAGCAAAGGGACGTGGAGCTACGCAGTGAATAAGCAGTTGTTGAGTGGACGCCACTGATCAAAGGAGATGTTGAGTAAAGAGGCATGGGTCCTGTGGAGGAGAGGGGGGCTGTAAAACATCTAGACAAGTGTTTTGCAAACAGATATTTACAGTGATCCAATACATTTGGAGAAGCACAGTGAAGTAGCGGCATCTGGGACAAAGTGACCTCAAACTAAGTATATTGTTTTGATTTTACAATTGGGAAAACTCTGGGAAAGAAAAGAAAAGAATCTTTCCTTTTAAAATAGATTTGGAATTTCTTAAACCAGCCTTCTACCTTATTTTCTCCCTAACCAACCAGTTAAGTAATAGATGACCAGTCACCAACATTTTTTAGTGTGACTATTACAGTCTATATTCTTTTTTTGCATAACTTTTCAGTAGTTTCTTGGTTTCTGTGGATTCGATTGTTTGTTGTCGGTTTGTTGTTTTTTTGATAATACACATCAGGAAGCTGTAACTCTTCTCTTACAAATTTGCTTTTATAAAGATTTAAGGTTCTTTTAAGACGAAGAGAGACCAGCTTTTCCTTAATGATTGTAGCTACTTTCCTAGCTCATTTATACATGACTTCAGTTGAGTTACAAGAGATTTGACAGCAAGAGATCCGAACAGTGAATCTGAAACCCCAGAGAAGCTATATGACTAATGTAATGTGTATCTTAGTTACACTTTATGCTGTATTTATTTATGGGCTTATGTATTTATTCGGATCTTATTCATACGAAGAAGCGTTCAGATGAATGTTCAGAATTAAGTCAATGGGAGTAGTCATGTGCATGTGTATTTTCTTAAGAGTCATAGAATTATCGCAGCACCTGTGCTATGCTCCTAAATGGGCATTTAAGGCTGCAGGTAATGTCTGGAGTTCCATGGAACTTCTCACTTGGAGATTCCTAATTTAGTCCACACCATTATGCTTTGTTTAGCAAAAAGCACCATGGTGCCGCATGATCAAAACACCCATGTACATTCAGAAGTACCGCTGAATGCGCACAGGATTGATATTGCATGGTTATAGAACAGCAGATGCACTGTGCAACGGTCTGTGGCCACAGATGAGCATAAAGATGTCCTGTTTTAATAGCCAGTCATGCTCAGGCTGTCGGGAGAATAGCGCTAATGACCTTCAGGTCACCATGTAGTGAAGTTAAAGCCGTGTCATGCTGCTAGCCAGTCGAAGGTACTGACTTTTCTGAGGAATTCCCGTAACAAATTTTTGGATCACAAACACAGATCATCAAGTCTGGCTAGCTGAAACTTAATCTTACCTGTCCATAAATAAGTCCAGAAAAAGCTTGGGAGACTTTCAGCTCAAGGCACAAGCTTTTTAGGGGAAGCTTCCCTCATCATGTACGTCTAATACAAAGGAGCTACTCTGACTTTTACTATTTCTGAGTAGATAGTACAGAATTCTGTTTTGTTTTCAGTCATGAATGCAGCTCCTGGGGGAGAGGATCGTTACGAAGTGCCTGCCTAACCATTAAGCATATACACCTGAGTGCTTTTTTTGGCCAATTTTTTGATCCTAAAAAACTACTTAAAATTCAGTTGTGTGTAGTGAGAGAGATGGACTTCTAAATTCACCTACCTAATAACAGAGACTTGGGCCAGGGTTTTCAGAAGGAACATATTAGCTTCTTTCAGAGGAAAAACAAATTTCTTTTGAATAGTGGAAATGAACTTTAGGCATACTGAGTGCTTTTCCAAACCTACCATTTGGATATTGACTGACATGGAAATGTTAACGTTATGTGAACTGGCATTATTTATTTCAAAGAATGTTATCTCGGTTGGTGTCTGGTGTTCATGGAATAGGTTGTTTCTGTATCGTATATTCAAGTGTTGCTTTCATAGAAGAGTGAGAGTTTATCTGAATTACTCAAATACAAAACAAAGAACAAAAATTGTTCTAAAATCTGAACCTGTGAAAAACCCAAACAAACAAACCAACAACAAAAGCACCAAATCAGTGATCTTGATGCATAGCATTTTGTTAGGATATTATGCTAAACTAGCAAGTATGAACTGAGTATTACTTGCCTGCAGACATGCACTTCTGTTACTGACTGATGCAATTGTCTCACAGCTCATTAAATGTTGGGTGATACCAGTTTATTGCTTTTATTTCATGAAGAGTGATTTAATTTCTGGAACAGTGAGTTCTTAAAATACTATGCCTAAAAATACTTCTGTTATGAATATAAAAAAACCATAGTTGTTTTCATGTTGAAGAATGTGAAGTTGAAAGATCTCCATTACATAATTGTTTCATAAAAATAAGAGCAAGCCCTATTATTTACTTGCCATTCAGACTCTAGTTAGACTAAAACATATTGTGTCAAGCTATTCAAATGACTTTGGCCCTCAAAATCATGCTGACTCTAACTGATGGCTAGAGGCAACACAGTATATTTTATACCACATTTCTTTGTATACTCCTAACATGACTACTTTAAGACAACTATTAGAACTATATTTAAAGTATCTGTACACCAGGCTGCTAAGTACTAAGGAGCAGAAAACACTGTATTTCAATTAAACTTCTTACTATCTCACTCAGAATAAAATTATTACTCTAAAGCTCGCTAGATAGTCTCATAAAATTGTGAAGAAAATATCGTGTATCACAAACTGAAGTCCTAATTACAGTGGAAAGGATACCAGTACTGTTGTATAGATGCACTCTAACTCTGTCTTTACTCCAAACTAGTTCTAATTCAGAGCCGTGTTGGTACAATATAATGACTGCACTAACAAGTCCATGTGAATGAGACACATGAGCACAGACATAAAAACGTATGTTACTCCATGTCCTGATACTTATTTTTTTTTTGACAGTGGTGGTTTCTTTTTCCCTCACTATTTCCAACTGAACATAAAGAACATAATCAATGAACGTGTATCATGCTGAAACATGGGATCTTAACTCTGTTCATTCAAACCAGCATACAATGGTTGTGCGCTGGGCTGGGTGTCACACGAGAAAACTGCAGTTCTCACTGCTTTGCTCTGCAGCCTTGAACAAGTCAGAAACATCACACAGTTCCTGCTCTTTTTAATCTCCTCTAGATTAAAACTCTTGAGGAGGAAGGAAAGAAGGTTGTACACTAAAATGCTTCTTGATCATCATCAGAAATTGTGGGTATGTAATGTAAACAATTTGCATCTAAAAAATGCTGATTGAAATCAGTCTTGCTATCCTCTCACAGCAGATGAGAGCAGTAATGAATTCAACAAGTTCACATCTACATTTTGCTCTTAACCACAGCAGCTCACCCCATGCTGCAGTAACCTGAGAACTGAGTAAACATTTTCATGCTTAGTTGTCCAGAGCTATATGCTTCTGAGAGAATACTTTGCCAGCAGAACATGTACTAATTAGTTTAGAACTCATCGCAGTGGCTGCCGTGTAAGCACGCAGAGCCGGAGGCATTGTCTGTAGGCTGGACTCGGCTCCTGTAACAGTTTAATCTGTTCCACGGTCTTCCCGTGAATCTTCAAACCTGCAAATGGTCTGTGGTGGAGACTGCTGCAGAGATCCCTGAGTTAGCATATCTGGAATGCGTAGATCCACAGGCAGCAAACTGATGAAGAGATGCCAGTATCAAGGAGCAACAATAGCAGTAAATGCAGCCTGAATATGAATACTAATATGACTTAATTATATCTTTTGTCTTTCAGAGACTTCTCTGAATAGTGGTCATGTGAAGGCCAGGTTGCTAGATCAGGATTAGCTAATTTTAGGAACACTGATGTGGCTTTTTCTTCACCCCTTATCCACACAACCAATACTAACAGACTGAAAAGGCAGTCCTGTTCCCCAAATCCAGAGACCTTTTAGAGTTAAGACTTCTGTGCTGAGGGAATGTCAATGAAAGGACATGGCCCAACAGAAGTGATGCTTTCAGGAGTTCTGCCTTTGGACAAGGGCTAAATTGCAGCTCATTCTCATGTAACTGCCATGGAATAATTCAGTAAAATAATTTAAGAGGTACTTATACTTGCAACTACTTAGTAAATCAGACTGCACAAGAGCAAACTGATTAGATGAGTCACTGACTGTACAGATGCACTGGAATAGAATGTCATGTGATTTGATTTTTAAAATAAGAGCATTTAAATGAACATGGGCAAACCTAAGTTCCTAAATAATAACCTCTGTTTCAGATGTGCAAGGCATCAGCTTTCTATGTGAATGTTTTTCAGACAGTGGATAGTTCTCGAAGTACTTGTTTCCTTAACTTGAGAGGATGCTCAGGGTGCTCTTGCTGTGGCTTTCTAAGGGATTTGCATCCTCTGAAATCCAGGCAAGCAGGGGATGTGGTAACGTGCTTGCCGGCTATTACCAAAGTGCTGGGCATCTCTGTGCTGTATGTACTGTACAGACTAGTATACTGTAAAAGCCTGTCCTAAAAGGAAGGACACCTAAACCCCAGGTTGCAAAGGTAGTTCTAATTTTAGGTATGTGAAATCAACAGTACTTTTCATGCAGGTAACCTAATCTATGATACTTAACTAAAGATTGGACTGTAAGATTTCCCGGACTAGAGGAATAAAGTTAATTGCTTTTTGTAGTTCACTGTCATTTCTAGATGCCTTGAATTAAGCACATCCTAATTAATCAGCAGCTTAAATCAAGACTAGACTGATGTACAGCAATCTTTGAAAGCTCAGCATCAGGGCATTCTCTGTTGGAGATTCTGATCTCTCTGATATGCATAATGTAAAGATAGGTAACCTAGAGATACAAAAAAGGAAACCAGGGCTTCTGCGTTGTTTGGAGAAGGTTGCATGCCAGCTGGCTAAGAGGAGGAGAATGAAAATGTTCCTTTTTTGGTTTAGTGAAAAGAATTTAAGAGTTTGAGGTTTCCTTATTTATACTTACCCAACTCTTTTATTGCCATATAACCTTGTTGCATATCTTCTGATTAAATTTCTTATTTTTCTCTTGAGCCAGGGGGTAGGTTTTGTGAGTGGGGTTTACTGGCTGGATTGGTTGGTTTGTTTTTAACGAAATTACAGAGAACTTCTTATCCAGGGATTTTACAGAGCTATCTTGCAACTCTGTACACTTGGGACCCTGATATGTGTCAAAGCTACTCAGCACACTCTCCAGCATATCAGAAGGAACAGAGGAATAGATTTCAATTCAGGTGCATAAAAGCTAGCATAAGAGAGGTCAAAAAAGCAAGAGGATATTTCAGTTGCAGATGGTAACCGAAAAGGTGGCTGATGTGCGGCAAGATGCTGGGCTGTGTGCTTGAGCCACGTGGGTTACTAAGCAAGTGTGTTCTGTTTTGTCTGATTGGTTTGTTGATGTTTTCTAAAGTAAATATTTGGCTGAGTACCTATAGTAATTAACAGTGGCCTGCGCTCAGAATTCATCTTTCATTGTGTCCAAGAAACAAATATTCACTGCTTCATCAACACAGTTTTATTCCACGCAGGTGAAAATGTATGAACAACAATCCACTTCACAAATCCAAACCAGATGGGTGTAAGACATTACGCTTTTCAATATGTGGTAATTTAGATGTTCTGCCTGGAAAAATTACTTTATTGAAGCCAATCAGAGGAACAAAATAATGTTTACACAGGCAACATCATGTGCTCTTTAAAAGGCATAAATGACAATGATTGCTAGAGAGTATTCTCCAAAATAAATGTGTAATTTGTTTTAAGATTTACAGTTCACCACCATTACATTGAGTTATCTCAAGAACGTACTTCTTGGAAAAGAAGCTTCTCTCTAAAATACTGATTTATGTTACTTTTAAAACAATTCTTTTTATTTTTTTAGAAGGGGAAGAAAGAAGAACAATACGACTCTTGTAGTAGAAAAACTTTGCCTCCCAAAATATTACAAAATACATAATCTTGAATCTATTACATTAAATCTATCTGTGCTCATTTATCTTAAATAAACTATTTTTAGTCAGACGACTGAAGGCTTGCCAATGTGACGCCCATCTACAAGAAGGGCCGGAAGGAGGATCTGGGGAACTACAGGTCAGTCAGCCTGTCCTCGGAGCTGGGGAAGATTATGGAGTGATAAGTCTTGAGTGAGCTCACTGGGCAAGTGCAGGCCAGCCAGGGGATCAGGCCCAGCCAGCATGCCTTCGTGAAAGGCAGGTCCTGCCTGACCACCCTGATCTCCTCCTATGACCAGCTGACCTGCCTAGAGGATGAGGGAAAGGCTGTGGATGTTGTCTACCTAGACTTTAGCAAAGCCTTTGACACACTCTCCCACAGCATCCTCCTACAGAAGCTGGCGGCTCATGGCTTAGACAGGTGTACTCTTCACTGGGTAAAAAAACTGGCTGGATGGCTGAGCCCAGAGAGTTGTGGTGAACGGAGCTAAATCCAGTTGGTGGCTGGTGTTCCCCAGGGCTTAGTGTTGGGGGGACAGTCTCGTTTAATACCTTTATCAATGATCTGGACGAGGGGATCAAGTGCACCCTTGATAAGTTTGCAGATGACACCAAATTGGGTAGGAGTGTTGATCTGCTTGAGGGTGGGAAGGCTCTACAGAGGGATCTGGACAGGCTGGATTGATGGGTCGAGGTTAATTGTATGAGGTTTAACAAGGCCAAGTGCCAGGTCTTGCACTTTGGTCACAAGAACCCCATGCAACGCTACAGGCTTGGGGAAGAGTGGCTGGAAAGCTGCCTGGTGGAGAAGGACCTGGGGGTGTTGGTCAACAGCCGGCTGAACACGAGCCAGCGTGTGCCCGGGGCGACAAGAAGGCCAACGGCATCCTGGCTTGTATCAGCACTAGTGTGGGCAGCAGGAGCAGGGCAGGGATGGTGCCCCTGTGCTCGGCACTGCTGGGGCCGCCCCTCGGATGCTGGGTTCAGTTTTGGGCCTCGGGACAAGAAGGACATTGAGGTGCTGGAGCGTGTCCAGAGAAGGGCAACGGAGCTGGGGAAGGCTCTGGAGAACGAGTGTGATGGGGAGCAGCTGAGGGAGCTGGGGGGGTTTGGCCTGGAGAAGAGGAGGCTGAGGGGAGACCTTATCGCTCTCTGCAACTGCCTGAGAGGAGGTTGTGGTGAGGGGGGGGGTCGGTCTCTTCTCCCAAGTCACTAGTGATAGGACATGAGGAAATGGCCTCAAGCTGTGCCAGGGGAGGTTTAGTTTGGACATTAGGAAAAATGTGTTCACTGAAAGAGTGGTCAGGCACTGGAACAGGCTGCGCAGAGCGGTGGTGGAGTCACCGTGCCTGGGGGTGTTCAAAAAACATGTAGATGTGGCAGTTCAGGGCATGGTTTAGCGGACATGGTTGGGTTGATGGTTGGATTTGATGATCCTAGAGGTCTTTTCCAACCTTAATAATTGTATGTTTCTATGATTTTATTATTTTGCAGTAATTTCCTTATAGTACTCTGTGCCCTAGTTATCATTATTTCAGCTAGTTGCTTTTCCAGATGCTTCCAAACTCAATGGTTAGGAAACCTTATTATGTTGTGTGACTGTGATAACATGGTTTTCCCAAACACGGGATCGGGGGGCGCATATTTGTATTCACACACACACTGTGTGTCTCTGTTAAAACAGCTAGTTGGTACAAGCCTTTTTGGTTTGGGGGTGAGGTTGGTTTTTTATTTTAAACACTGTTTGTCATTACACTAAATTCAAATTAAAAGAAAAACGATACCTCAAGACAGACAGGTTGGATTTATAATTTGATGTTCTGTGCTGCCTTTTTGGCCTCCTGTTGCCCTCATTTGCTGCACAGCCAAACCAGGTCAACTATTTTATAGAGGTAATGTGAAATAGTATTGTCTATGATCAGAATGAACATGCCTGCTTCCTTCAAAAGATGCTTAATAGGATATCTCTTCATGATATTTTCTCCTTTATACATTTCATATAATTTTCTTTTTAAATACACGATTCTTTGGAGGTTTTCAAGACTATTAAGGACAAAGCCTTGAGCATCCCAGTCTAAATTCAGTGTTTGACCCAGCCTTGAGTGGGATGCTGGAAGCTAACCTCCCAAGGTTCCTTCCAACTTCGATGATTCTGTAACTTTGTTTTCTGTGGTTTGGGATGAGAAATAGCTGATTAATTCCCAGTACCTTTTACAGATCTGTAATGATTACTTCTGCATTTTGAAGAGCTTGTAACTACACCTAAGTCTTAGAAAGGTCTGGTGTTTGAGATGCACATTCTCGTTTACTAAAGCTTTGTTGAAAAAGAAAATTGAGGTTATGAGACAGCAGATCTAGAACAGGTCTGTATTCTTGGTTTATTTCCTAGCTCTGCTATAAACAGTGTGTCACATCCAGTGAGTTGTCGGGTTTCTCTGTGGCTCTTGCTCGTCTTACTCATATCTCTGTTGAAGGTTAATAATGATACTTTTCTCCTCTGTATTTTCATTTAGATTACTTTTTTCCAGGACAAGGTCTGCATACTTTCTTGAAGAAAAGGGGAGAAAAAAACCCCAAACATCCCTTTTTGTTGTGAATCCCGGTTAATTTTGCCAGGGGTTGCCAGAGGCTGCTGTCGCTGCTGTGCTTGGAGTGGTCCAGGCAGGAGTTTGGATGGAACCTCCTGTTCAAAAGTGATCCTGTTTGAGCAAAAAGGGCACTTTTGGAAAGCTGTTCTTCCAAAATAGGCTAAACTTTCTTTTCTCTTTTTCCCCCCTCTGAACTGTGGGCTGCTTTGTGTCATGCACATCATTGAAACTTTGATTCCGTTGGCTTTTATGCCTCTGGGATGGCAAAAGTTTAGTTTCGAGCGTGTACAGATAGAAGTCTCTGTAAAAGATATGTTCAAAGATTAAATTCTATATTTAATATTTTGAAGGCTTTCCACAGAACTAAGGGGAAAACAAAGATGGAGAAGGCAGGAAAATGATGCTACTTTAATTCATACCTTTCTAAATGGACTTAGGCTGAAAGGAGTGATTTTTCTTTTTGTATTATTTCCACTCCCTTCATAGTCCTGTAGTGTATCAGTCAATGAGGCCAAGGAGCTCTGATCATATGGAGATTTATTCAAACTGGTTTTTCCCCAGTGAACATCTAACTAAACTTACGTCTAGTGGAATAAAATTTTCTGTACAGAAAATTATCTATACAGAGGTTTGCCTTGTCTAGTTAAATTGAAATGAGCCTAGCATGTTAACTACTATCAACAGTGTTTTACAAACATTGCTTGAATATGAAAGTTTAGATCACAGCCAATAAACCCAGAGGACATTCTATCTATGACAAACAGTGGATCTCAAAATGTTTCATAGCATTACAAAGATTTAAGATCGTTAGTTAATGTGCTGAAGCCTTTGACATACCATATTTATTGTTGGGATTGAAAGTCCGTGAAGTAGGTTTTTGCTGGTTTTTTTGAGTATCTCTATCGAAGTGACCTTGTAGTTCTTGAAATACTAACATTGCCAGAGGTACCCAAGGCTCTGGGGTGGGGGAGGTATTGTATATTCTAGTTTTAAAATTATTCTAGCTGAAGCACAGAATAATTCTTTAGTCTTTCTCATGTTATTGCCTCTCCCTAGATAAAATTGAAATGAGATGCCAAAGTTGTTTACCAGCAATCCACTCCATAAATCTTATCCCAAGCAACTGACATGTTCATAAGCAAGCGAGCCAAGAGTGCGTATATGTAACTGTATGTGTGCATACACGCGTGTGACTGAAGTTTGATTAAAAACCAAGTGAATGAGAAGATAATCAGATTTATAACTTTAGTTTATCAAACACAAATCCTGCAAATGACTGTCAAAAGTTATTACTGATGGCACCTGCATGGCTCCATAAACAATAAGACATAAATAAGAGCACCCACCAGTCTGAATTTTCGCACTGCTGCAAACAACCCATATATAATATCAGCTCTAGCATCTGTTCTAGTGAAACTACTGTGCAACAGTGTTTGTGTATGTATAGTTTTCTGTATACCATAATTATATGAGGAGGAGACTGAATAGCAAATGTAAACCAATGAAGCATGACTTGCAAAATAAGACACCTCCAGTTCAGAGTGGAATTGGGAAGCGCAGGTGAGTCTGTCAGTGAGCCTGGATGAAAGCAGTGAAAGAAGTGAAATTAAAGACTGAAAAGGGGGAGAGTATAAATTCTTTTGTGGGTCTTCAGGAAAAAATAAGGATTTTTTTTTATATGTTGCAATTATGAATATGGTACTAAAAGCTTAGATGTTTGAAATGACTGCATATGTAATTATTCAATTATAAATCCTTCATTAAAGGCCATCTTTAAGGACAACTCAAATAATAATGACAGGAGAAGACTACCTAAGTAGTCCTTTACAGTTTGTGATCCTCTGCACAGTGTTATGTTTTTTTCCTAAAACTGGAGAGACAAATTTCCTCGGAGTAAATATTGCTTTCCTGCATTTTGTGAAGTACTTTGCGTAGCTCTGGCGCTAGACAAATAATATCAAATGTAGCTCACAGCAATATGGAGAACATTAACATCTAAAATGTGAGACTTCTAACTGTTCTTGGTTTTAGGGTAGATTCTTTCCTGGATTTTGCTATACTATGATTTTTCGGATAGCTCGGAATGCTAAACGCTCAACCCTTGAAAGCTTTTGCTATGTGAAATGTGTCCCAGATAGGAAAACTGGTAAATTTACTGATCTTCAGGTTTCTGCTGGCATTTCAAGGAATGTTCAAAGTACACAGTTTATGAAGTAATGCCATAATCTGAATTGCTTCCTGATTTGGTCCCAGTTTATTCATATGTCTAATTTTATGAAGAGATGGGAGGGTCCTACACTATGTACATTATGCCTCCAGTGCTGAAGCGGGAGGAAAGGGGATAGTGAAGAGATGGTTACTGGAGTTGTAAGCCATGCGGGGGTGGACAGAGGGTGGTGCTTCAGTTCTTAATTACAATTCATTAAAAATTAAGCTTCACCCTGGGAGAGAAAGAGATGTGAAGTGATGAGTCCTTTCTGAGTCCTAAAATAGGGCAGCAAAAAGTTGCACACAAAAGCAAATCTTTGTAGGACTGGAGTCAGAATTTTTTTCAAAATGCCATTAACACGGCTGCAGCTGTTAGAAGGCTGACTTTGAGCCAAAATTTTATAAATGTACAAGCTTTCAGCTGTTTGCCTCGTTGTTTGCTGTCCTCAGAAATCTTGCATCTGCTTGATAATGCCATGGTGAAGTGTGAGCCTAGGAAAATCTCCAGAAATTGTTACATTGCACTGCTGCATGTGGAAGGACACTGCAGGTTCTGAACTGAAAAGTGCTGTATGAGGCGAGATTTCTTACACCCACGGTCTCATGATGCATGTGCAGTTGTGTTGGTGTGGTAAACTACAGTGTCCATGATCTATTTATTTTCTGAAACAATCATTAGCAACATTTATTGGCCATGTTAAGTTAATTTGGGATGCAAAGATTTTGAAAATGTTTCTTGGAACATCGCAAATATTAGCAACGCTCAGATATTGATCTAAGTAGCCATGGTGTATGCAACACGGACAGACGGATCTGTGGGCTTCTCTGATACCTGCTGAGACTCTGTCCAGCCATTGAGGATGTCTGAAAAACCTAATTTTCTTCCATACTGGCTTTTGGTGATTCTGTGATTTTTTCATTTTTAAATAGTCAGTTCAGGTGCAATTTAGATCTTGGTACTCAAAAGCCACTGTCTTCTTGTTTGGCCTTTGATATACCACTAAAATGTGTAGAGATTTTCAGTAATATCCATATCTCGTGTACTTGTAGATAAGTCTACTAGCCTTATGATTTAGTGCACGGCAGGGCCTACCGCTCCTTTTGTGGTTGATTCTGAATTCCAACAGCTCATCTGCATTGACGGGATTTGCAGATACTGATGTGCTCTGTCTTGCTTTGCTATCAAGTTGCCACCTCAAACTCTACA
>WEKW01006138.1:0-21921 GCA_013389905.1 Sula dactylatra | reverse complement strand
AATTTCAATCTGAATGACTACTTCCAAACCAGGCTTAGCTGTTGTTTCCCTTTTAACAAGTGATGTTAGAAAACTTGGTTTCATAGTGGATTGGTTTCATAGGTAAGGCTAATCAGAGAGAAAGCAGTGGTACACTTAATCTACCTTAAACTGGGGTATAAGTGGAAGTGTCAACTGATTTGTGAAACTATATTTCTGTATAGATATATATTGATAAATAAATATTCAGTTCCTAAATATATACCTGCTATTTAAAAACTTAATGTGGTCTGCTACTTAATGATTTATACTTCTGCAGTCTTGAGGAAATCTAAGNAGACCTGTTATCTGTTTGTGTGAGCAGATTTTCTTTGGGCATCCTGAATTTTCACCATTTTTTTTGTTTGTTAGGCTTTTTCCTCACTTTCTTTCTCCTTCCTTGTGTTTTATGTTGCTTTTAAAACTTGCTACCCTATGTCATATAAATTTGGAGAAATTACACATTAGCATCTGATTTATTTTTTTTTTCTTCTTCTTCCTTCTTTCCCTGACCTCTCATTCCACACCCATTCCTGTTATCCTTGGTCACAACTTCCACAAATAAAGCACTCTTTGCTGTGGGAAGATTTACATGGGAGAACAGTAGGGCAGATGATTTCTAAAGGAAATGATCTTCATGCTTCCTTGGGAATGGCTGAGAAGCAAATGCTTCCTGGTTAGGGCAGGCATTTCTCGTCTCTCGCAGTTGAGCACTAAACATGAACCTGTATGAGCTAGGTGATACGTTGCCGTAAAGCACCACTGTTTGAATCCCCTTTTCCCTGTTATTTAAGTGTTTCTGTGTGTGACTGGGCAACTTTACATGAGAATTATTTAAAAAACAACATGGATGGGGAAACAAAGTCAAAAATTAATCATTCATTGGAAGAGGAGGGAGAGAAATACTGCAAGAAGCAAGTATTTGTGTCTGGACTTCTTTCCACAAAATTGAAATGGGATACTGTTAGAGGAATTGATTGGCGTTAGGGTTCATCTCCCATGAACTTCTGACAATGATTACTGAAGCATTTTGGAACCAGCTTATTTGATTTATCAGCTGATTTATTTTTTTTCTTGGCCTTTTCCACACTTCCAAGGGTAGCAGTTGTACTCTCCAGAGGGAATATTACTAGGATTTTTGCTACTGCCGCCAAAAATCTTCTGGCACAAAAGAGCTGCCTGAGTCAGCTTTGTAACATGACAAATTCGGAGACAGCTGCAGCAATGATATGTTAGCTGCCTATTGGGCACCTTCTGAGTAGACAATAAATCTCCTACTAGTTATAAAATGGCATTAAAAATAGCCTTACACAATAGATGATTGTGAAATATTGTGCTTATTTTCTTGGTTAGCAGGTTGAAAGATGTGTACATGATAGAAGTTAGAGCAGTTATTCAGTTGTGGCTGCATATGTTGTATATATCAGCATTAAAGAAGAATGAGAAACCATCAAAAGAGGACGATGCACTTTTTCTGCTATCTTTTATTACTCAGCTGTTAATTGCTCATATTGTACGCTTATATTTCAGTGATCACAGCTGTTATAACTTCTGTATGTGTTTTTCTCCAATGTTGTGGCACTAGAGGAGTGAATATGATGCATTTTCCAATGGAGAGATTATAAAATGGAATTAGGCTACCACTGGAGGTGTTCAGTGTTGCATTTCCAGAACTGGACTTTCGTTGCTATTGTCTTGTAGTTCTGTGAGCATTATTAATGCTGCAGTTTGTAAGTTAAACTAAAAGTTTAATTGGCTTTTTCTTTACGGTACTAATATCTTCAGTCAACCAGAGCCTTCCTTGCAGTCCTACTTTTTGTGTCTAATTATGTTCCATTTCTGTGCTCCAGCCTACATTTAATTTGCACAGAAGTGGAAATGCGAGATGGCACTGACAACTTCAACTACTCTCCTCCCCCTTACTTTAGCTGTATCAGATGCCAACACTGCTGATTTGTTGAACCTCAAGCTACTCTGTTTAGCAGTGGAAAGCTGACTGCTTTGCAACCATCAAAGTGGTACAGTGAGACACAAAGTGCTTGAGATATTGCCCAAATTTCTCATGGGTGAAGGTAGGAGATACCATTTCAATTTCAATTATATGCTGAATTAATCTGAGTAATAAATAAAGGATGCAACTTCAATATGTGAAATCTCATGTTCTGTGCTAGCTGACACTGGTCGATGCCTAGGTTAACATGTATTTGATTCAGGAGTGCAGGAAAGCTAAGGAATACTTTTGTTTTCTACTTCAATGCTAGTTTTTTGCAAAGACAGTTTTACTGTAAGATGCTTTCTACAGTTGTACTTAGTCTGTATTATCTAAACCAATTAACTGCTGAGTGGAGAGAACTGAAGGGTGAGACTGCATCTTAATGCTTCTCAGAGCAAGAAGAGAAGCTGATACAGATCTTTAATTCCTCTTCTTTCCTAATACGAAATAGGGGAAAATAGTTTTCATAAAATATCGCAACATGCAAATTTGTTGATGCTGTTTTAATGTTGACTTTACCCTTTTTGACATGCAAGTAGTGGTCGGTTTGTTCTGTTGTGCTGTTTTCGTTGTAACTTAAGCGTTCATGAAGATTTGAGGTTTCTATAGCATTGGCATTTATCTTCTAGAAGCCTACCCTGCAGACTGTGTTTTTTCTGACTTTGTATAACACTGGAGGGGAAAACTGTCTATTTCATTTATTTTCCCTCAAAGACACTGCTTTATCAGGTATGTGAAATTGGTTGTTGGGTTTTTAAGCTTTAATTAAAAAGAATACATAATATTTTTCCTTAAAAAAAATTAAAAAGGGGGGAGGCAAAGCATAAGACCTACAAAATTTAGTCATTAATGAATAGAAAATTAACCTGAATGTTTTTAACAACTTTAAAAGTCTAGTTAGTATGAGTTCTCAAGGGTATTTTTTTCTTCATGATCTTCAGTGGCGTTAAACAGTTACTGGAATGCTCTGAATCATAGCTTTCACAACTATTTTGCTGAAGGGTGCACTGTAAAGGCTGACTAGGTTTTCTAAAACCAAAAAATCATAACTCATACCAAAACAAGCAGACTATACGGTAAAAAGCTGAGAGTATATTTACTGCATAGCACTGTGCTTGCCTGCAATAATAATTCTGTTGCTCTGAACTGATGAAGGATGAAAGATAATGTGGCCCAGAAATAACCACAACGTCAGAACGCTCTGGCAGCTAGGACTGGCGGTGCTATGCAATGCTACCAGCAAATCAGGGTGCCGTGCTCTTACACCATGGGTGCCTGGAAGTGAAATATAAGTTCTATAGCTAATGATAATCAAAACTCCATGAGAGTCGATGCTTTTTTTGCCTATAAGTGCATATACAGTGTTAACAATCTCTGTGTGTTATAAGTAAGGAAATACTAGAGAAGCAGAAGATGATAGTGCATTAGGTTTTTTTAAAGTCACTGAATAAATGTAGACTCTAATGCTTGAGTGCTTTGTGTGCTTCTGGTGCTTACGTCTCAGAAGGAGCTAGCAGAACCTGAAAGATGCAGAGAAGAGTGATAATGATGATGGCTTACTACTTTACTAGCTTGTTGTCACTGTTGAAAGATTGAATTACGTTTCCTCTCTTGATGATTGTGGCAGAATATAGCTGCCAGAGAGATTACTAAATGTGGTAGGCAAATAAGTTAGACTACCTTTTGGTAGCTAGCTTCTGTATTAATTGAGTTTCTGATACTTTATAATCTTCTCAGTAGCATTATATAAAAGCTGTGTGCGTATTTCTCTTGCCTGCCAGTCAGCTGTGATGTAAACCCCCTGCACTTTAGGAAGAAAATATATATTAAATTTTAATGTAACATTAAAATTAATGAATTAAATGCACTGCAATGGGAAATGTAGATTTTAACTAATAATTACATCTCATGAAACTTGCTAATCAAGCACTGAGTTGATAAGATACGAGACCTGTGCTACTTTGCTCAGGGTGAGTATGCTGACAGCTTGTAAAATTAGAACTATAGAGCACATCGGATGTAGAGAGCATGCCTCCAGATGCAACTTTAGAGAGCACTGTGGCCTGTGGAAGCTGAAGTGAAAAACAGGAGCCCTGACTGAATACTGTTCGTAGCAGCCATGGTCCCAAGACAGATTTCAGAGTGCATTATACTGTGTCTCTACAAAAGCATCTTTCCTTATAGTTGCAAACTCCATGTCATCTCTTCCCTTTGCTCCTTGGTTCATAGTTAGCAAGACTAGCATTTGTACATTTGTTCCTTGCACTAAGGCTGTGTATTCTGTAATGGTAAGAAGCCAAACCAAGAAGTTTCAATTATTTTATGATTACTATGTAAGGACAAAAAGTATTGGAGAGGCCCAGGCAGTCAAGAGTCATTAATATGAGTGTCTGCTCAAGCATTCATCAATATTAGCTTAACAGATTTTTGAAAGCAGAATTCACACTATGCCCATTGCTGATAATAGTATAGCATCCTTTTATACTAAGCAATAAAATCCCCTTTGCTCTTCTGAGAAGTGGTTTAGGCATATCTTCAGTCTTACATGTTATAGCTCATTTTCTCATCACTTTGGAAAGCTCTTTAAAGGTATTAAAGTCAGAAAAAAACCAATGATAAAACAGTTCCCATTCTTTATTTGGCATATATTGAACTTTTAATTTCTATTAAGAAACTCCTAAGGAACTTTTTCAAACATCAATAAACTATTTCAGTTGTGTAGCTTTCAGTTTGGCATGGGTTTTTTTTTTAATCAACTCCAGAGTATTGCCTTATCTATTCTCAGAGTCTGATATAAGGAGGTAAAAAAAAATTGTGAATGAGAGTGACTGTTTAGTGCAACAGGTGGCTGTAAGGGGTCACAGAATCTATTCTTGGAGATTCTAAAAAATTGGCTGGACTCACTAGAGCATCCTGATCTTAAAATCAAAGTTAACCATACTTTGAGCAGGAGGTCTGATAAGATACCTTCCAATTTAAATTATTTATCATTTTGTGGAAAACAGGTGGGCAACAGCTTGGTTTGCAGAAACGTCAGAAGTAATTAATTTTTACTTTTCTTTTTTTTTTACCTTTTTTTTTCTTCTATAAAACTCTCAAGTGGCAGTTATGTGCCTTACAGTTAGCTGAAGGTTTCTCAGCTGTGGGGGCATAATTTGATTTGGTGATAGCAGCAGCAGAGCAACTGCTGGGTGGCAGGACGCAGGGGTTGATAAAGGTTGGGTCAGTTAAGGTCTAGGAGCTGAGACAATCCGTGTTTGGTATTTTTCAACTAGGAATTTAAGCTGTCCCATACTTCTAGGCACGCTTCTCAGCTTCCCTGAGTTAAGGAAGGGTGAAGCAGGCTGGGAAAGGGGCACCAGAACAGGGCGCCCACCTCCCTCCTGAGACCCACAGAAATTTTTCTCTCCTCTGCCCTAACCATGTGCGGAGAATGTTTGATGTGCTGATAAAGGAAGAAATCTTAATCACTTCATCCAAAATTAAATCACCTTATGTTTTCTTAAGATTTAATTTTATGTTGAAATAAATTTAAACTACAAGGTAATTGTTCTTGCTTACCAGTATCTGTCCATTTCACAAATGCTTTTCATAGTTAACTATTATGCATTTTTCACTTAAAAGTGAAGAGTCTATGGAGTCTGACTAATCTGGTGTGGTGCGCTTGACCGTGGCTGGATGCCAGATGCCCACCAAAGCCACTCCATCACTCCCCTCCTCAGCTGGACAGGGGAGAGAAAAATATAACGAAAGGCACGTGGGTCGAGATAAGGATGGGGAGAGATCACTAAGCAGTTACTGTAATGGGAAAACAAACTCGACTTGGGGAAATTCGTTTAATTTATTACCAATCAAATCAGAGTAAGGTTATGAGAAATAAAACCAAATCTTAACACCTTCTCCCAACCACTCCCTTCTTCCCAGGCTGAACTTCACTCCCAAATTCTCTCCCTTCTCCCCTCCAGCAGTGCAAGGGGACGGGGAATGAGGGTTGTGGTCAGTTCATCATGTGTTGTCTCTGCCGCTCCTTCTTCCTCAGGGGGAGGACTCCTCACACTCTTCCCCTGCTCCAGCGTGGGTCCCTTCTGTGGGGTGCAGCCCTGCGGGAACAGACTGCTCCAGCCTGGGGTCCCTTCCATGGGGTGCAGCCCTTCGGGAACAGACTGCTCCAGTCTGGGGTCCCTTCCATGGGGTGCAGCCCTTTGGGAACAGACTGCTTCAGTGTGGGTTCCTTCCATGGGGTGCAGCCCTTCGGGAACAGACTGCTCCAGCCTGGGGTCCCTTCCATGGGGTGCAGCCTTTTGGGAACAGACTGCTTCAGTGTGGGTTCTTCCATGGGGTGCAGCCCTTTGGGAACAGACTGCTTCAGTGTGGGTTCCTTCCATGGGGTGCAGCCCTTCGGGAACAGACTGCTCCAGCCTGGGGTCCCTTCCATGGGGTGCAGCCCTTTGGGAACAGACTGCTTCAGTGTGGGTTCCTTCCGTGGGGTGCAGCCCTTCGGGAACAGACTGCTCCAGTCTGGGGTCCCTTCCATGGGGTGCAGCCCTTCGGGAACAGACTGCTCCAGCGTGGGTCCCTTCCATGGGGTGCAGCCCTTCGGGAACAGACTGCTCCAACGTGGGTCCCTTCCATGGGGTGCAGACCTTCAGGAACAGACTGCTCCAGCGTGGGTCCCTTCCATGGGGTGCAGCCCTTCGGGAACAGACTGCTCCAGCGTGGGTCCCTTCCACGGGGTCACAAGTCCTGCCAGGAGCCTGCTCCAGTGTGGGCTCCTCTCTCCACAGAACCACAGCTCGTGCCAGGAGCCTGCTCCAGGGCAGGCTTCCCAAAGGGTGACAGCCTCCTTCGGGCATCCACCTGCTCTGGCGTTGGGTCTTCCGTGGGCTGCAGGTGGATATCTGCTCCACCATGGACCTCCATGGGCTGCAGGGGGACAGCCTGCCTCACCACGGTCTTCAACACAGGCTGCAGGGGAACCTCTGCTCTGGCACCTGGAGCACCTCCTCCCCTCCTCCTTCACTGACCTTGGTGTCTGCAGGGGTGTTCCTTTCACACATTCTCACCCCTCTCTCCCACTGCAGTTGTGCAGGTTTGGGGATTTTTTTTCCCCTTCTTAAATACATTAGCCCAGAGGTGCTACAACCATCGGTGATGGGCTCAGCCTTGGCCAGTGGCGGGTCCGTCTTGGATCTGGCTGGCGTTGGCTCTATCGGACATGGGGGAAGCTTCTGGCAGCTTCTCACAGAAGCCACCCCTGTAGCCCCCCTGCTACCAAAATCTTGCCACGCAAACCCAAAACATCTGGACTGATGATTGGAGATCAGAATGAATTGCTGAAGGTTTATTGCTGGGTTATGATGACACTTACGTGTAAAGGCTAGGGAAACTGGATTGTTGGTGGGGATCAGGCAATATGGAACAAGTCAGAGCTGCACGTGGGATCTGCTGGAATTCATTCCAGCATTGGTAACCCCTGAGCACAGGTGGGTGCAGGAAGAACTACCTGCGCATCCAGCATAGATATCACGATCCAAGGTTTTTATCATTATTTTTCTCTCCCCTGGTCCATGCACCTAAAGTCCCACCCCCACACTGTCCTTCACAGGCAGGAGGAGAGCAAATACATCCGTGATCTAAGAAAGAAAAAGATTTGGAGGGCTGTTAATTGGGTTTTTTTGCTACATGAAATAATGATTGTAACACCACTTTTACATTCCATCTGTAGCAATATTGGGTAATTTAGGTCACTGCACTTCTCTTGTATTTTCTTACATTTCCTGCTTCTCTATTTCTTCTTATATTTCCTTTTCTTTATATGCCCAATTATGTCAGATTTGAAAGTGTGAAGTTCTGAAAATGTTTAACTTGTTTACAAGGAACTCCAACTAAATCCAGTTAAAGTAACAGTCCTCCCTAGGCAATGAGATCTCAATCCTCCTGAGAACACTTGAAGCTGAGCATGAAAAATAAAGAAAAATGGTTTTGATTTAAGGCAACTTTATTTTTATTACTGTTCTTGATAAATAATGATTAATCATTGCTCCAAACTAATGATTTCTGTAGTAGCCAAAATGAGCCAAAAATGTTTCATCACAAATTTCCTGATAGGTTCTACAGTAGTAGATTTGATACACTAGGTTTTGTTTGAAGGTTGGGGTTTTGTTTGTTTTTTTNCTTTTCATGTGGTGGGGTTTTTTTTGGTTTTTTTTTTTTTTTTTTTTTTAATTGCAGAGCACTGGTGGTTGCAGACATCACAGATATAGTGTGTTATGCTTGTTTTCTTTTAGCCTCTTTTAACTTATGCAGAATTGTTCTGCGTCCATCTCCCTACCCCAGTTTTGATTGCACCCCTGAAAGTCTTTTTTTTTTTTTCCTATTTTTTAATTTACTCTTTTGCTTTTGTGCTGCAAAGTCACTTAATTTAACTGTATTTCAGTTTTTCCGTCTGTTGGAGGCTGTTTCCTAGAGGTATTCCCACATCCCCAGAAGTGTATTCCCTTTTGGTGCAATGGTGCCATCCAGTCTCAAGGGCTTTTGGTGGTCCCCGTGATGCCAGTACACTGAGACGGGAGGGACTGCTTGGGGCCAAAGGAGAGAGAAGCCCTGGTGGGGGTGGTGGATCCACTTTTGGCAGTCTTGAGTATGCTGCTTTTTTGCTGAATTCCTCTATGAATTTCCTTTAGATCAATTAATGAGAAGTTCTACCAAAGGACACCTGAATACATGTCTGATTGGCAAAAGCACTCTGCACCTAGAGTGCCCATCACAACTGTCATGACTCAATTTTCAAAATAACTCTTCACATTAAATGGTAAAACCTTTTAGAGTTTTAGTCGCTTCTGTGTCTTTGGCTCCTAGACGTTGAACTTCTGAAAAACCCTGGCCTTTTGTGTCTCAGGGGTCTCTCTCCTGAGTCATCTCCCATTTGTTCAGCTTTCACTGATTTCAGTTTGAGCTGTACGGGAGAAAGCAGCCCCTTGATGTGGAATTCTGCACATATAGATGAGTTTCTTTGGTATTCAGCATTCAGTATTTAAGTTCTGACAGATATGATCAGATAATACATTCTGAAATGATGCTAGCTTTATTTGCTTTTCTGCTTTTGTGTTTCAGCTGCAAGATACCATTAGGTGGGTATTTTTTGTACATTGTTTTTAGAAATAGTGGTTACTTGGTTTGGGTTTTTTTTAAGTTGTGAAAGCAAAGACATACTTTAATATGTAAGTGTTTTGCAGTAAGCAAGCAGTTCTCTAATAGCACATGACATTATGCCAATAATGCACTAGTAGCTTGAAAACCTTTTATATTTTTCAAGATATGGATTAGTACTTGTGTATTGTGATTTCAAAGTGATAAAGCGTTTGGAAAATGTGAACAACATTTATTTCTGGAACAAGGTCACACTTCAAAAATTAATTTTAGTGTCACGGACGGGGAGCGTGTGCTGATTTTTGGAGAGATGACTCTTTAATTTCTTGTATGTTTCTGGAGCTTGAGCTGCTGTTTCTATGCGGTTGTAAGATGTGATGCTGTGTTCTGGTGATATGGGGAGAAAAGCAGTCTGTTTAAGGATGTGCTTGTTTGTACCTCCAGTGAAACGTTCCACAGGAGTGTGCTTGTTGAGTGAATATCACGTGAGCTTTCTTATATAATCCTCTGAATTAAATACATAGGGAAAACATTAAGACTGTGTTTCACTGATAACAGTTTCAGCTACCTCCATAACCTGGCTGGGAAGCCAGCTAGTGTAAATGACAATGTTTTGATGCATCTGCTGCTTCATCAGTTCGTTGCTAAATTATACTGATTTGTTCACTTGAATCTGAAGGAAAACAGAAAAGCTCTAAGCACTCCCATATCTATAGCACAACTTTGCTTTATATCACGATACAGTCAAAGCCTTTAAAGTGTTACTGGATTAAATAAAATTTTGTCTGGCACAAAATGGCTAAGGGGTAGCTGCTTGAATAATCAGCATTCAGAACTTCATTGCTAGTTAAAACTGTCTCTGTAAATGCAATAAAAGGTTTTTCATAGTTTCATTAAGTTTTTTGTTTTAATCGTACATAAACGCATGCAAACAGTTCAAGTAAGTTTAGAACAAGAAACCTGTTACTGTTTTAAAAAATAAAGTTTTAGTTTCTAGGTATCTTTAGGTTTTTGTTCATAATTTATTACTAGAGTTTTTAAATTCACTTATCCCAGCAGTCTCCCATGGCTAACGCCAGCTAGAGTTCAGTTAGCACTGACAAAGGAAGATCTCTGCTTTGCATCAAAAATGAGTATGTCTTGAACGTTTACTTTACATATATTGACAACTTAGCCTTAGCTGATGGTAACTCTTTCCAAAATCATAACAAACACTTGCAAGTAATATTTAAGTTTTCTACTCCTCCTCCCTTAACGAATATTTTGCTAGGGCTTGGTATCTTCTCCTCCTACCCACCTTTTGTTTACTTCTAAAAGCATAGGAATAAAATTTTGGGTTTTATGTTTTTTAAGATTCAGGGTGTTGCGAGTAAACAGAGTAATATATAAACTATTCTGAGTGCAATTTTCATTTTTTACAAGACCCTTTCTAGTAGAGCTACTACGGGACTCTAAAATATCAGGAGTGAAGCACTATGTGATCCTATAAGACCTGCAGGGAACCCTGGTTATACTGAGTCATTGTAAATATTTTGCCATTGATTTCACCGAACATAAAATTTCACTCTCTGTATGCTATTAAATGACCTTTTATGTTACCTTCTTTATAGAATGCAATAATGATATAAAAATACATTGTAAAAAATGTTGGGCTTTTTTGAGAAGGTTTTTATTTAGTAACTGGAGTTACATTGTCAGTGGAAGCCCAGTTGTTTGTAATTGGCTTACTTTTTTGTAGTGCATTTAAAAATGGGATCAGTGATTTAAAATAAACATCTCACTTTTTTGGTACCTCAAAGTTAATGGTTCTCAGAGAAATGATCAGTTATAAATGGATAACAAGATAAAGGAAAAGCTAATTTGCGTGTTGATACTGAATCTGTAAAGCTGGTAATACCCAGTGGTCGTCAAAATAGGCAGTATTTTTAAAGTCTTTTGGTGTGTAAGCTGTGGGGCATTAATCCAGATATGGTATCTTAAATATTCCTCCTTGGTAATGCATACCTATGTTAATAAGTGAAAGTTACTGTGGAGCTCCAAAATTCGATGCCCGTCCACTAGTGACTTCAGAAACGTTAAGCAGGGTTTTTTCATCTCTTGTTCTCCTAGGTCATTTTTTCACTCTCTCTCTCGCAGCTAAGGCTGCCTATCTGCAATAATTGTTAACAATGAGGTGCAACGCAGCACAATGAGCTTGCAGCAGGGTATCATTTAAAGCTAGCATGGAAAACTTTTTTATTGGAGATGTGTCCAGAAAAATCTGTTTCTAAAGCCAGAATGCTGCCAGACAGATGTGATTGCGTGGGAGTGGTCGCTGCTGCTGCAGTCTGCACAGGAACAGCTGCCTCAAACGCCACTTTACCACGATATTTTCAATATTGCATTCTCTCTTTTCCTGTGTTTGTCCTTTGCAATTTCAGGTTTATCA
Source organism: Sula dactylatra (assembly GCA_013389905.1). Lineage (NCBI taxonomy): Eukaryota > Metazoa > Chordata > Aves > Suliformes > Sulidae > Sula > Sula dactylatra. The sequence continues at coordinate 10,333 of WEKW01006138.1, read as the reverse complement.
ATATCAGAGCAGAGTACTGGAAACAATGAATCTGGTAGCCTTGGAGGAGGAGATAGTATTTATAGTATCCAGATTATGCCTTGAAGATCATTCAATAAATTAGGTATAATGAGCCACCCTGTGCTGGTATAAACATGATGAAAGAGATTAATGAGACAAGAATACAAAGTCACTAACACTTCTTTAGACCTTAGCAAAATAAAATAACATCTGAAAACTTCCTGCTGAATTTTATTCAACATTCCCAAATGACTACATTTTTTTGACCAATTCCATGGTTCTAAATAAAGGATTTTGAAGCCTTCCTTTGAAATGAATCCCTGTTTATTTGATTAAACAGTGATTTCCAAGACTTGGCAATGATATATCCGTTTTTGGAGTATGGGAATCATGCATAAAGCTTTGCTGATAAATTGAGGCAAGAAAAATAGAGCAAAAGTGCCTAGAAATTTTTTATTCTGGAAAGATTCCAGCAGAAATCAATAGCCCCTGCTGCTTTTCATGAAACACCTGGACACTTGGCAATTAAAAAAAAAAAAAAATCCACTTTAAGGGATTATGGATTATTGCCACTTAGGTACTGAATTCAAGGACATTTGAATGCTTACAAAAGTTTCCCTTTTGTTACCTATAAATGTTTGGGTCTGTTGCCCACGTTCAAAGACTAGAAATAAATTAAGGGGTTATACTAGTAACTTTGTGAATGGCAGGTTTTATCAATTATTTAAAAAAATGTTTTAAAAAAATCAAACTTTACAATAGAATGGTGAATACTTAGTAGGCTTCTGAAGCTATGAAGGACAATTCCACCATGGAAAAGTCAATTCAGTATTTAGCTAGGAGTCCAAAAAAAAAAAGGGGGGGGGGAAGAAACACGACACAAATAAGACAAGAGGATTTATTATTAATTAGAAAAAGAACCAAGAAAACTATAGAGTCTTTACAGTGTTTTCTGTAGTCGTGTTCCTTCTGTAGTCGTGTTCCTTCTGTAGTCGTGTTCCTTCTGTAGTTGTGTTTAGAACAATTTTTTAGATTTTGTTTTTTCAATATTTAATGAAGCTGTAACAGAGTTTGTTTCATCATGAGAACAACATGAGATAACAGCAGGATTGTAACCTTTCGGAAAACTCATATATTCTGTATGTGAGTATGTCCAGCAGAAAATACCAAGCACCTCTAGGGATACGTAGGATATCAATTAACACAGCTTTTGAATGTTAGTGAATGAACTTTGTAGCTAAGACATCTGATCTTTGCAGACCAGAGATCAGCTGTACATAGACAGATTTTTCCATGTGCATCAACTGGTTAGACTTGCACAAATATTTCCAAGACAGAAAAGCCTTTAACTTAAAGCTGACTTTTGTTGAGGCTGTATTAGTTTTTTAAAAAAAATAAGAAGTTACCAATTACTGTGTACTTTTCAACATCAGGAGTGCTTTCCAAGGCTGTCATAAGAAGCTGTCGGCATCGTTGTTACCTACAGCTGTTGTGGTTAATTTGAAAGACCAGAGACAGAACTCAAAACAATGTAAGAAAAGCTTGAAATCACGTCCAAGTGGAGAAAATGAAGTATCACAACTTACGCCTGTTTATAAATAAAACAGATGGGGCTTTTTTGGGGAGCGTTTTGACTCCAGCCCCCCATCGCTCTGCATGGGCAGAGCACCATGTCACTGCTCTGGAAGTGCTGGGAGCTCCAGTTCTGGAAGGCTGGCTTGCTGCAATGGCTGTCCATAGTTTAACAGTTTATATCGGCAGAGAAGTCCAATTACATGTGTAATTTCCATTAGTACTCAAATTAAGCTTTGCTGTGTAGCTGTGGCACTTCTGCTGATATAAAATGTCACATGCCCAGTCTGAGCTCTGCTCTGACACTGCTGAACTGGCAAAAGTTTCTGCTGTGGACTGGATTTAATCTTGAATAATATTGAACAGAGAAGTGATTAAAAAAAACAGAGCAAAACCTCTGAAGCATATATTTAATCTAAAACTTTAAAATGCTGACCTTGACAAGGTATTTTTGAGTTAATTATGGTAGAAGAGGAGTATCCTGCGCTTCAAACGCTGTGCTGTGACAATTCAGTACGTCACTACCGCGAAGACACGCTTTGCGATACTGCGTGTCTCCTTAGGTTTGCTCTTGTCCTTTGGGGACGTCTCACATTACTTTGGTCTATGTAACCCGACTACCTTCTTAAAGGTATTTGCATGGATTTTTTTTTCGGAGCAGGCTGACAAATAGAAGTGTTCTGTTCTCTAAAGCCATATCGAGTTGCTGCTCATCAAACAGTTCTAGTTACCTTTTGTACTTACCACAAGTGCTTTCAAATATTGTTAACTTTAGTTTTCCATATTTAAAAGGGATGGAAATATCATATCTGATTACTGTTGTTGTTGGGGGTTTTTAATTTTGGGGGTTTTGTTTGTTTGTTTGTTTTTTGTTTTTTTCCTAACCTAATTTTAAATGGTTATTTAAGTGCTTCTGTGTAAAATTGACCTTAAAAGATAACGGGGCTACCTTTTTTTTTTTCTCCTACGTGAAGACATTTTTGTTACATAAAAACCTGATCATTCTTGTAATGTCAACAGTGATATGGTAGTCACTGTTTGCATTTACAAACATCTTGTATTGTTCCAAAATTGAATTTGATACATTTCACTTCAGGGTTTGCTTGTGGTCATTAATAACATAGTAGTTTCTATTTAGCCTGCACCTTTTTCTTAAGCGCTGTTATCGGGGAAAATGGCAGGACCTTTCATTCTGAATCTACAAAAACATTTGAAGGGAGACTGTTGGAGTTTATTCCCAGGATTTTTTTTCTGTTCACTGCAAACTTTGAGCTAAAATATTTTCTCTCTGGGGTGAAAAAAGGAGGAGTTGTATACAAGATTAGGATGTGGAGTTTCATATTCTTTTCAAATGTATTTTATGAATCTTCCTTCACTTAGTCTGGATAACAAGGAAAACTTGTTAGCACTCTTATTTAAAATACACTAAGAATGAAGAAAGTTACTGGGAGAGATTTTTGGAATTACCTGCATTTTCTTGTAGACCATACTTACAAGTACCTTGTATTTCGGTGTTTTGGTTTTCAGCTTCGGTATTAGCTTGGCAGACATTTACTTTCTCTCAGGTTATGAGCAAAAAAGCAAGTTAATGTGTTTATATCATTTTGAGTTTGCAAATTTTCAATGTGCATTGAGCACAGCTTCATTCTTTTGGCAGCAGGCAACAGAATATTTTGTGGTAGTCTGCATGGTATATAATGTTCTCCTTATAATTTTAATATCTATTAGTATATTAGATTCTGGTCCTTGTCCCTGCAAAATTAGTAGGTATGTTAACTTTGAGAATTAGGACTGTACATGAAGATCAAGCCATGGCTCTATGGAAATTATTGTCTACTCTGAAAATCATACTTCATTAGAAAAACCTTTAACTGAGTGAAGAAAATTAAAGTATCTGTCACTCAGACATCTTCCTCTGAAAATTTGACTTTATTGTTGATTAATCCAACTGGATTGGAAAAGTTAGAGATGTATTAGAAGACAGGAATGGTAGATCACCCTGATATACTGTAAGCCTATTCCAAATCTCATTATCTAACTACATATACCAAATTTACAACCAACAGCCTAAGCTGTAATCAATTTTTTGAACTGTGTTGCAGGGATGTTCAGATGGACCTATAGAAACCTACAGTTGATGTACCTGAAATGATACAATCTATGGTGCACTGCTTGTGTTTAAGTTCTAGGCCAATTTTTGTGACTGGTGAATCAAGTTAGCATTGTCCTTAGGTTTTTGGCTTTGTTTTTTCTTTCGTTGTTGTGGGTTTTACGTATGTTTGGTTTAGGCTGTTACTGTATTAACTACTTTTACTCATTTTTCATGAAAAAAGTCGTATTCTATTTAAAACCATATTTCATTGTATTAGTATGAAAGTATTGTTCTGGTTAAAGAACACAAAATAGGTGTGTTTACATTTCAGAAGGGATACTTTGGGAAGTTGAAATTATACTCAACTTTGCTGCAGTCTAGTTTGTTTTTCTGCTAATATTTCCAAATATAAGATTCCTTTTGTGAATCTTTTTAAGCAGGTTGATTGCAAATAGTGTTGCAGTCACACTGAAGTTTGCTTGCCCTGTGCTTTTGGTTTCTGTTAATTAGTCCGTCTTGATTAGTTGATGTTACTGAGACCAATTTGATCAAAGTTATATAACATATACTTTAAGACATTTAAACATTTAGCCTTACAGCATTTCTTTCCTTTCTTTTTTTATCCGCAGATACTACAACGTATTCCACTGAGCGATCTGAGCACTTTAAGCCATGCAAAGACAAGGATCTTGCATATTGTCTCAATGAAGGGGAATGCTTTGTGATTGAAACCTTAACGGGATCACATAAACACTGCCGGTAAGTCATTTGCGAAGAAGTTGCAAAAAAAAGTCATCTGTCCAAGGGAGACAGCATTGGAAAAAATAAACATTCAGACTTAGAACGTTATAAAGCAGTGGAATTTGCCTCCAATTTGATTGCATCCCTCACAGCTGATGATTCGTTTGGTTTTTTACTAGTATGTAATGTTTATAAATACAAATATGGAAATACAAAAAGCAACATTTTGATTACTTTTATAGATATTCTATTTTTTAATCAAATAAGCAAGTAAGGATTAATGTTTTGTTTTATTTTTTGCATATTAAAAACGTACATTCCTCTACATGCCAGAAGCATTCCTTTGTTTTGAGTACTCGAAGTAGAGCTTTGACAATAACTGTATGCACTGTTCATTGAGAGAGAGGAAGAGTTCAGTTAGTAGTTTTAAGATATAGGGTTTCTTAGGTTTAATGACTGAAAGATAAAATGGACTGTAATAGCCATCTGAACCTGCTAGATAGCTGTCGTACAGTTTTATGCTCCTGAACTTCTGTTAATGTCTATGACCATCTTGAATGTATTTTAAAGAATATCAGAAACGAAAACCACGTCTCCAAATATAATTTTTCTAGATGTAGTGGCCAGTAAAAGGGAGTGATATGCAGAAGCAATACTGTAACATCTTCCCAAAGATAAGAATAAAAAAAATTCTGAACTATTCAAATAATCTTTTAAATAGAAATGGTCCGAAATGAAAATCTGCACTTATGATGTTTTAATTTAATTAAATCTAAACATAGTAAGAAACACTAAGAGTAAATCGAAAACATTAAGATATTGTATTTGGTGTAAAGAAGATACATCTAAGACACTTGCATGCTCAAATTCTAAACTAAGCATCTAAATATGTAGGTATCTTTAATATAAATCATAAAAAGAGTCTCAGATATTCAGAATCTTTCCGGAATGATTTGGGACTTAAGCTGCTAAATCCCACTGAAAGGACAGGGAAAAAGTCACAGAATCATATGTACCTGGTTTGAAAGTGGAAATTTATAGATTTAAAGATTGATGTAGGTAAGTGTACTTATCAGAAGAATATTCCTAAGATTTCTTTTTTAATACTGTGCTAGTAATTTTTTTCCCATTCAGTTTTGTATGCTTCAGTGACCATTCAGTTCCCCTTTTTATTTTATGTTTTATTATGGGAAACTTCTTAAATTAAATATTATGAGTCGTTAATCATGGAAAAATGATGACTTTTCAACTTCCATCATAAAACTTTACAGGTGTATTTTTCTCAAAGCAAGCGTGTGACTTTCAGTCTTTCTTAGAATTGTCATGAGCTGTTGACAAGGGAATTAAATCACTCAAATACTTAAGCATTTTTCATTGTCAGAATATTCAAACTGGACAAAACTGATACCTATTTCTCCCTGCTTTTAATATATATGTATGAGAATTGTTAATTAGACTGGTAAGACCATTTTAGTAAACTGTATGGATTAAACTTTTAAATATCTGCAGAAGTATGTCGTATAAGAGAGCTGTCTTTTTTTTTTCTTCTTTTGTTTGACTTTCAAGATCTTTTTTGTTGTCTGCCTTTGCCAAATTCTTGTTTATTTGCTGTGATTCTAATGCTGCAGTCTGACTAATGGTTTCCATCCAAGCTTTTCCCTTTAACTAAACAAGCCAGAGTGTTGAGTTTTCATTCTTTCCAGCACAGTGAAATTTTTTCATCACTTTCTCTTGTGTTGTTTTTCCACAGAGAAATACGGGTACCATTTGTGAATCTGTTAGCTCCCGTGTGTTACAGACTTGCATTGCTTGTACAAGTTTCAGGGACTGACGCATTCTCTGGGAATTAAACCTCTTACTGCAGTGGGTACTCTGAAGTGTGCAATACAAAAAGACATGTAGAAGTCAATAAAAATTCATATAGCACAAGAAGACACCTTTTTATTTAAAAGGTGATTAAACTAGTTACAATGCTTTGTTTAATTCTGTAAGGACCTTCAACACTGCAAGCAGCAGCTTGTTCAGAATCACTTTTATGATACTGACATGTTTGTCATTAATGAAGAGAAACCTTTTAATTTGACCTTCGATTCCGTATCTCTACCTTGGTAACAGACTATATGTCTCTCTGACAGGGCCAGCACTATAGTGACTGGGATGCCAGTGTGTTTCTGTCTGTAGCCTACCACCACACCCTGAAATAGCAGCTAGAACGTACACATACAGAAAAATACAATATTGATGTACTGTATTTGTCCTCTAACTGGGGAAAAAAAGTAATTTTTCCTGAGAATGAAAGGGTTATGGAATTCCCATTACAATTAAAAGAATAATTTAAATACGGAATTATGAAGACTTAGAGAATGAAATTATACTTTGTTCTTAGAATCAAGCTGCATTGTGTATTCTCATTGGGAGTTTGATTTTGCATCTGTTCTGGGAACAGAGCACCAATTTACTGAAATGGGAGTTTGCCATGTGGAACAGCTGCAGACAGAAGACCTTGATGGAGCAAAAAACTTTTGTCCCACTTTGTCAGGTTTAAAGAGTGTTAGTGTATGATATGCTTAGGCAGTTGTTCTTGTTGTGTGCGCATGTTTAAAGACAAATATGCTAATGATTGTTAAAGCAAAACAAAAAATATATTTGATAGTAATTAATAAATGTTTGGGTTACATCCTGGACCTCTTTTTGTACCCTCATGAACCCTACTGTCAACGCAGTCTCAACTGGCACTTCAGGCACCTTTCAGAGTTGATGAAACTTATCGTGCCTTGTCGGACAATAGGAAGAGGTGAGCACATCCTGAACTCCAGCCATCAGTAGTGACGTTGGTGGCTGGGTGTTGTAGAGCACTGGCTCCATAACTTTTTTGTTTTGTGAGATACATGCCTCATCTAGTGTGAACCTGTCATTGTGGAGAGTGGGACTAACATGCGCCCTTGGTAAGGGGCAAGAGGGAGGCCGTGATCAGGAGACCACTGGGAATACAGTACATGAGGAGGTCTGAAGCAGCCCTGCTCGTGTATCGTTCACTCTTATCCACTTACAGAGGTGGTGTCCTGAAATCATGGGATTCTTTTTTAGCTTAGCTGAGAACTAGAGGAAAAAAATACAGGAATGGTTATAGTTTCAAATTCTATAATTCTGTTTTTGTTTGAACTTCTACATTTTACTTGCTGTCTCTTGGTGAAAATTTGCCTGGGGATGTAATCTGGCAGAGTTCTCCCACGTGGTTAGGTAACAAACAAGATACAGTGGATGTTGTTTGTGCTATTTTAAAGGCGTGACTTCAGTATTTATTTCTGTGAATGGTTTAACATGAGCTTGTGTTAAGAATAGGGTAGGTCAACAGTAGAGAAACTTCATATTTAGCTTCTCCATATGCTGAATTTTTTTTTTCCTGTTGCCTTCTTGAGAATTTAAGCTGAATGGTGAGGGTGCTTTTTATTTGTTATTTACACAAAACAAATCAAGTACATAGGCAACATTGACACACCGGCATTTGACTGGGTATTACATAATGCAGGCTTTAAAAAAAGTTTAGGTTTTGTCTCTACAATTTTATTTTGAAGACTCTATCTCAAGTCACTCTGGATTTTTGGGGTTGGGGTTTTTTTGGCATGAAACCTTCTAATTTTTTTTTCTTTTTAGTCCCTTCATTTTCTTCTGATTACCCATTTAAGACTGGAACACTGGATGATTGAGTGGCTAAAACTTTTGAAGGGGAGAAGAGGATTGCACTGTTAAATTTCTCCTCTGAAAGAAGCTGTTAAGACTATTGTGTATGCACTGGAAATCTTGGCATTGCCAATGAACTCTAATGTACCCTTTACAGATTTGAGTGCGTTGGATGAGATATTCCTTTTGTCCTTTGTTCCTGTCCTTCATCTCTCCTTCATAAAGCAAGCAGTATAAAACCTGAATAAGTTTTCTAACAACAGAGTGAAAGAATAGACTCCCAAATGCACGGTAAACAAAACATCGTTCCCAGTTAACCAAATTACAGCAGGTTTTACGCATTCATCCAAAGAGCACTGCTGTGGTAACTGTCCCAGAGTTTTTGAGATTTCATAGGACAATCTACTTTTGATGTATCCATCTTGCTCTGATGATTTTTGAGCTTGGTGATCTTGCTCGTTTTTATGCGTAAACTTTTCTATTTTTACACTTAGCTGATTAAAAGATGATACCAGCATTGCTCGGCTTTGTTTAAAATCTGTCATGAGACCAGAAGGATTGAATTCCCTTTTAATGAAAGTCCAGTTGGGATAAATGTTTATATACAGTCAGGTTTTATTTTGTGTCTTTTGCATAGTAGTAACTGTAATCCAGGCATGGCCCTTGCTGTCAGTGAAAGCAGGAGAAAGGGATCAAACAGACTGGACTTTAGAACAGCTCTGAGCATGGCATATGATACACGTACTTAACCAGAAGTTAAAAAGTCTAAAAAGATAACAATAGCATTTCCCTGTTTTAGATATGTGGCTTGTTATCTAGGCTTTTGCAGTCTGACCGAGGTGTTTTAAAATATGAGCTACTCCATTTTGTGTGTTCCCCCCATCTTGTATTACAGTGACACTTTTCCAGAGTGCTTCTAACATGTAAGTGAAGCAAAACCCAGAAAATTATTCACTATTGAATAAATAAAACATTTCATTGATGCTAAATATTACAAGACTAGTTTCATCAAAAATAATCCATTGCATTAATCTGACCAGGTAACATACAGCTACAAGATCTAAAAGGAGGAAGAAATCTGTGCTTAAAATTTAGGATACTTTCCATGTCAAGGGCAATCAACAGACTTCATGTTGTGAAAATTATTGGCTTATGAGCATAGCTGTAGCACATAACTAGATTATATTTGCATAGTTACCCACATCATTAGCTGGAAATACCACCATTTTTACTTCCATGTTTACTTTAGAAAAGCTGGGGTGAACTTGAAATACCACATTAGGTAGCTCGAAGCCGTTGTTAGGCAACTATATTTTAATATGTATATCACATTGCATTATTGGTACATTGCCATCTTATTCAGCAGTACTTTTACTACTTGTGGTCGCCTTCAGCAATGTGATGGTTTCTGTTGGCTGAAATGAAATAGCCTGTGTGCCTAAAACACTGTGATTGTGATACTTGTTAAAACTCAGGCCTGTAAGACATCAGGAAGCAGAAATTCCGGCCAAGACGTCTCTCACGTGAACTGTGCATCCCAAGGGTACAATCAGCTTGGCTGTATTCATATACTCAAGACAGTGCTAGAAAGCAACATATTTCTTTAAGTAATATTAATTACAAATCTGCAATTTCACTACTTTTCCCTTTTTTTTTTTTTTTTTGGAAAACCTCTTGTTTTTTTTCCTTATTTTTGTTTTTTNNAAAACCTCATGCTTTTCTTGCCTAGTTTTAGATATTTCTTTTTCTTCATACAAAAAACACCCCCAAAACCCAAACCGCTTCTGTGTATTCTCTTTCAAGCTCCTGCCTCTTGAACTTAAAGAAAGAGGTTGCACGGCTTTGCTGTCACATACCTCTTTTATCCTTTTAAACCTTTTCAGATATGAACCATGAAGAAAAATGGTTTCTAAACCTCAAAATGAAATGGTGTAAAGCCCAAGGCACCTGTAGGATTTGTTACCTAGGTATTGTAACTTCTTTGGTAATAACTTAATCTTACATGATTTTTACCATTTGGTCTGAAATTTTCTGTAATCAGGACATAAGATTTAAGCTCATTTGATTAGAATCAGTTAATCAGAATCATTTTGTCTAAATACTAAACTTCACCTGCATAAAAACAGTACTTTCTCCATTATCCATAGTCTTTTCCTAACAGTTCGCTAAAATTAAAGCTCTTCAAGTCTGATATTATGGTATAAGAATTCAATAGATGACATAGTTTTTAATTTTAAAGATTGAGTC
>WEKW01006135.1:27287-62108 GCA_013389905.1 Sula dactylatra | reverse complement strand
CCCCCCCCCAAGAGGTCTTACCCATGCTTAATAGAAGATTCTTCACATGCACTGCAGACATCACTCCCACTCCCACAACTCAATATGGGAGTTGCCTTTTTTTCACTTTTGCAACACCCCAGCACTACTGATGCCATGTTCAAACTGACAGGATCATTTTGAATCCTAATCCTATATTCCAACATATCAAAAGTCCCTCCCAGCATGTTCTCAGCATGTAAATTTAATGAGTATATTCTCTTCTCCATCATCCAGGTCATTAGGAAATTATTAAGTAGTGCAGAATGAGGACAGCCTTCTGTGAAGCACCACCCATGCACACTTCTGTTTCCACAGATAGATATCTATCCTCTCAGTTTTGTTTTCTAACTACTTTTGCATTCATTCTGCAGCAATTTCATCTAAACTGTGTTTCCTTAGGTTATAAAGAATGTCACACGAGGGAGTGTTGAGAGACTTGTAAAGTCAAACCACCTACTGCTTTTTCCCTGTCCACAAGGCCAATTACCCTGTCTTAGAGGGAGATCAGATTGGTTTGACACAGTTTGTTCCTAACAATCCATGTTGTTTGTTGCTACCTTGTTTTCTTGAGGGTGCTTACAAATTGTTTGATTATTTTCTTCAGTACTTTTCCACGGGTTGAAGTTTAGTTGACTGGACTATAATTTTGCAGATCTTTCTTTTTAAAGATAGCCACTACATTTTCTCCTCCGTTCCTCACAGATGAGCACTAACATCTTTAAGACTGTTCCAGAGAGTGGGAAAGCAGGTAGCTCATCTAAATACAATACTTTTCTTCCCTCTCTTAGGCTGAAATCTTTAGTTTTGCCAGAGATTTGCTCAGACAACAGACCCAGAGCCCAAACACCTGACTGTTTCTAAAAGCTGCACTCTGGAGTGATGTGGCTGTAATGGATAGGCAGTCTATTTCTGCAATCTTCAGAGGAGGCCAGCCCTATGGACTGCTTCCCTAGGAGAAGATATTATAAAAGTAGACGTTCTGGGTTGGGAGCTCTCTATAGATAAAATCCAGTCCTTAATAAAATTTTTTAAAGCTGCCCAGTGTTGCATGAGTCTGAAATCAGGAAGCCTTTCAATCAGCATCATAACTATTATCTCTTTGATACAGTGTCAGTTTTCTTTTTTAAAATGTGCTTGATTAAAAAAAAAAAATCATTGAGATAATAAAATGGTTTTCGTTTATTGAACCCTAGGGAAGTCAGAATAAGCTAAAAATGGCCAGATGAATAATTTTCATTATTATTAAAGGGTAACTCAAAGTTTCTTTCTTCATTTTGTTATATCATTCCATGTGGGAGGTAGAAAAAGGAGTTGTAATTTTTTTCCATTCCTAAACAGACCAATAACAAGAATAATGTCATTAAAATTGTTCATATGTTTTCCACAGAAAAGTGTCATCTTGAATGTGATCAGATACCTTTATCTACTATGCCACACAATTTGTTGCCTACTTAACGTCAGTAATTTCTATGTGTTCTGGGAGCATATTATATATAATTTGAGTATTACTAATGAATTCAGCTCCTTTTCTGAAGTCATTTGTTCAGTTAAATATCAAAAGAAAAAAACTCATACTCCTTAAAATTCAAGAAATATATTTAAATTACTGACTTCAAGCAAGGCCAAAGAGGCCTTTAACTTCCCACCTTTCTGAGAACGCAGATAGCACCTGTCACTTAAAAGTCAAGCCATTTTTGCAATCTTTTCTGATCAATATCAAGAATCAACAAAAAATAAAGATATAATAAGTAGCAGTCACCTGAATGTATCAGGACTGTATTACTGTATTATTAGGCTCTGAAAAGGCTGTACTGGACTACCAGAAGCCAATTCAAAACTAAGGTCCATTGTGTACCTTCATTGTGTAGAGAGCCTGCCCTTTGAATTTGCTGGGAGTTTTATGTAAAAATCAGTACTAGAGAATGTTCCTAGTTTTCAATCCCACGTGAAAGCTTATTATAGGCAGAAGGGATTAATGGTTCTTTCCTTTTCCCTAATGAACAACCAAAGACTACACTGTTGTAAAATTTGTAAAAAAAAATGTGTAAAGCCAGATTCTCATATCACAGTGTATCATTTGCATCTACTGTACTCTCTACACCTTTTAGGTATGTCTTACTTGACACAGTCCTGATGTGAATGGGGCTCAGAAGTTTCACTGTGTGTTTTAGGCAAGGACAATTTATCAATGGAGAAATAAGGTTTACACATTTTTGGTTTGCTTGCTAGATCTAATGTCATAAAACAAATTATTCCTTTTTCTAGGAAAGGGATTTTCCCCCAGTTTATCTTCTCTCCCCCCTTCCCACTTTTCTTGGCCCTGGTCCTGCAGTATGGAAGGACCTCTCTGAAACAATGTTGATCTATATGAGAATCCATGTAGGGAATAAAAGTCTGACCCCATGAGTTAGAAAACAGGTAAGGACATGTATTAAATCAGAATGCTGCTGGGAATGTCATAGGTCTCTTCATACCATTTCAAACAAGTATTTAGCTTCTAATTAGATTAAGTATCCAATTAAACTGAGAAAAAATGGGAAGTCAGAATTCAAAGGAGCTCAGATTGTTCCTGCTGTAACAGTAACCTGAACTAAGACCATGGCATTTAATGCTCCTGTGGGATTTGTTCCCCAGAAGTAGATGGGTGAGATGGTGCATTGAAAGTTTCCTATTACTGCTTCATTTTCTAAATACCTATTTTTACATTTTAACATATAGCTTCATCAGCCCTCCCAGACGCAAGTGGGACAAGCAGCCTCACAACCCAATCTCCTGCATTTGGCTCACAGTCAAGCATCTATGTCTCAAAGCCCAGTGCGTCAGGCTTCCTCTTCTTCCTCCTCATCCTCCTCCTCTTCAGCTTTGAGTGTTGGCCAGTTAGTCAGCAGTAAGTATTGCTCCCTGCCTCACCTTAATTCTCCCCTCTGTTTGTCCTCCTCACTGCTGAGTTTTCTGATCTGCTTTCCCTCCTTTTTTTTCTCCATATAGTAGAATGTATATTGCTAAGTAGAGTGACTCTTTCCAGTAACAACTAATAAGTGCTGTCATGTATGGGGCTTAAGGTAAACATGCCTTGAAAAATTGTAATCAATGCTAAAAATGGTCATAAAAATGGTACTAGCCGTTAATTGACTTATGAGGGCAATTCTTTTAACTAAAATGTAGCTTATGTTCTTTGGAAATGAGAAATTTTTGAATCAGTCAATACAATTAATTATGTTGCTCAGAATTTGATGTGCAGACAGATCCTCCTACTTTTGGTTAGGCTGCTTTTTCATTACCATTTGTTTGCTTAGTTAGAGTAGCAAACCGTTTTACAAACCCTAGCACTACACAAATCCAGAGTGAGAGACCTTTGTTGCCAGGAAAAGCTTGCACGATTTAAACAAGAAAGAACTGTAACCTGTGGTAGAGGAGATAGAAGCACGCTGCAGTGAAATAACTGTTTTGGTGACAGCTGACCTCCTGAACAGCCCTTTCTTCACACACAGTTCAGAGTCTTCGCTGTTACCTTATCAGCATTAACTTTGGTCTTTACATAGCAAAAAAAAAAAAAAACACGTTAAAAGTATACATAAGAAGCATTAACATTTTTTGCACATCTGCAAATATCTGAATGTATTGGATGACCTTGTTCAAAGATACTCCATGTACGTATTTCAAGTAAACAAACACTATAGCTCATGCCATATTGGTGATGTAAAACATATGACTGATACAAGCTTCTGAAGGGCTTGGAGAAACTGTCATGCAAAGGAAGATGTGAAAAAATCTTGGTTAGATTATTTCAGAGATTGTTTACATGGGGGAAATTACTAGCAGAGGTACAGTGGTAAAATTATGCTGGTATAACTCCCAGTGTGCATACTTTTATTCTGGGATAAAAATATCCACATTGGTAGCTGTAAGTACATAAAATATATAGATATAATTATAGTGATATAAGTATACTGCTCTTGCTCTGTCAGTAAATTTCCTCACGTAGACAAGCTTGTAGGAAGAAGGCAAATAAGAGACTTCACATTAAAAAATACATAAAGTTACCCCTTGTCTATGTGGGAAAACTGACTAAAATAGCTAGTGCAGAATGTTACTTTTCAATGGCTAGTCCAGGATAGCCTCCCTTGTGGACATTCTTATTAAAAAAATATTCTAGAATAACTATTGAGGGGTACTCTACCCCACAATAGTTATTCCAGTCAATTTCCCCATGTGGATAAGTGCACTACACCATAAAAGCAACATGGAAAAAGCCCCTTTTAAGTTTACAGGATAGATCCATCAAAAGTTGGGAGATGCTAGAAAAATAGTTGCTTGTTCAACCGTATGCAAGTCCTCTTAGAACATGTGTTTTATGATAATGATATACATTGTGATTAAAATCACACAGTCATGATTTTTTTCTCATCCTTCTTTCAGTGCTTTCCCAATGGAATTGTTCTAGGGATACGTCAGTATTACTAATGCAACAGGCAGGCTGTCGCCCCAGAGTTTGTTCCCTACCTGATTCACTAAACTGTTCCCCAGTTTGCATAACATTTGAGGTAGGGAGCTGTAGAAGGGTGAAGGGTGGTCTTGCTTCAGGCGATAGAGGGCTGAGGAGCTGAAGCTTTCTGTCTGCCATGTAATTCCAGTAGACTGGCAGGCAAGTCACTTAAAACAGATTTTTCACAAGTGCTCCCTCAATATCTAGCTTGAGACTCTGGACTTTAATTTACAGAAGAACCTGGTACTCACAGTTACAATTTTAAGTGCACTTTCACTGTGGAACTGTATAAAGAACCATTTAAAGACACAGTCTAAAAAAATTATCTCCTACTTGACCTAGACTGGGTACCCAAAAATGCTTTTTCCTGTAATAACTGTCCACTTCTCTGTGAATGAGAAGGGGAAGACCCTCATCTTGTAGAAACACAAGAAAATAAATTAAGATTTAAAAAAACAGAAGAGCTCAAGAGGAAGTGAATAACTGTGTCTTTGGTGAAGAGCTTTAGTAGAAGTGTGGGGCCACACACTGAACAAGTAAAAAGGCAATATATCAATCGGTTCCTCCATAATGAAGCACAATTTGTCCTCTGCACTGGATGAGGCAGGGGTCTGGGGAAAAAGAACTGGTAATCCAGGGCTCAAAGACTATGCTACAGTGCATTGTGGGCTACTGTAACTCCAGCATTTTGTAACTTCCGAGTGTTTATTTGTGCAACACTAAGGATGTTCTTTTAGCTTTGTTTTTTTGCTTGGATAAATTTCAAGATCGTTACAAAAGCAGAATAGTAATGTAAGTCAGTCATATGGTGAGATAATGCTTTATATTCATACTTGGAAATGTGAGATTTTCTGTCAGCTGAATGGATGGAGAGGCTGATATGTTGTGTTATCATCTTGTTGGTCCTGCTCTAAAAGGAGTAAGACACGTGCTGTGCTCATGGATTTGGCTGACAGCAGAGGAGTATGAGGCACAGGAATATCAGTTTGGGGAAGAGGGGGAGATACACTAACGAACATAGACTTTCTACTTGTTCCTCTCAGGCTTGACTCCTTCCGCCACTTGTCCTGTTCCAGTCCGATTACTTCCTCATGCTGCCTCCACACAAACTATGCTCCCTTTCCCTCCATGCTTTTTTTTCTCTTGCCTTCGCCCTGCAGTCCTTTCCCCGCAGTCCATCATTCCTCAACTCCTCTTCCCATTTCATTCGCCCTCCAACTCCCAGTCAGCCTCTGCCCCCGACCATATCTGTGTCCCTTTTATAAGCCCTTTTATTAGGTAGTTTCTATCCTCCTCTACCGTGTTTTGTCACTAGTGCCACCTCTTTTTCCATGTTTTCTTTCCCCTACCACAATGATTACTACTCTCTGCATGGTCAGGCCCTCTTTCTCTCTCTCCACTCCAAATTCAAATCCTATCTCCTTAGTAGTCTTCAGGATTTTTTCCCATTCCATCACTTCTTTTTCTTCAGACCTGAGTCTTAATTTTTGCCCCCTCTGCATCCGCATCATGTAGATGCCACTCCCACCCTCCCTGGAAGCCACCAGAGGAGTGTGAAAAATGATCACCAAGAAGAGAGGCGAGTCAATCTCTCTGTCTTTACTGCTGTCTTGGCACAAAGCAGGCCAGAGCCACAACCATAGGGGCAGGGGGTGGTTCTCCATCTACTTCAGCCTTAGGCTCAAGCATCCTCAGTACAGAGAAAAATCTTAAAGAAAATTCCACACAAAGGTCTAGCAAATCTCTACGAAGTAGATATGCAACTGTGGATGCTCACCTGCTTGGACTTGTTTGTGACAGATTTTCACATGGGGTGCAAGAAGTCCATTACTGACATAACCGCTATCTCCCTGACACCTATCAAGGCCATGTTTCAAGTTTTAGGGAAACAGAAGCTTCTTAAAGAAAAGAGGTTATTACAATTCTTTTATCCTGGGCAAAGCAACATGTTCTGTTAGCCTCATTCTCAGAAGTGGTTCACCTGAAATTTGTCTTATAATGGCAAATGCCAGTCAAGCTTAGTCAATACCCTACCTGTGATAATGAATGGCACAAAGAAGATAGTTGGAGTGCTTCTCCCTTGCTCAAAACAGAAGAAAGCTCAATTAAATCAACAAGACCAACAGAGTGAGTAGTGTGAGGGCTAGACTGACTCATTTCTGCCATTTACATAGCGTTATCACACAGTGAGAAGTAAAACAGTCATCTCAATGATTCCTGACAGTTGTCCAGCATATTCTTGAGAGCATCTAGCCATCCACAAACTGGAACTAACACTGCATATATAAGTCTGCTTTAGCTGGCACGTAAGTGACAATGTTCCAGGACACAAGAGAGCTACTTACTGGTTTCTAGTAACGTAGAAAGAGCCTACAAGAAATAAGACAATATGGTCAGTTCAGTAGAGAAACAACAAAACACCTGTGTAATGAAACATGAAAAGGCAGACAGGATCCTTTACAGCTTTTTGTTGTCCTTGATAATACCACCCTTTTAGACAGTCTTAATTGACCTTCATGAATTTTAAAATTGTTTCATGTGACTAAAACCCCATTTGCATACAACTGTGCCCGCACACAGGAAATAAACAGCAAGTCGTTCCTTTGCAGAATCCATTCAGTTTCTGGGTGCAGATCCCTGAAGGGCAGGAGCACTGCTTTGTCAAGCCTATGGCCCATAACTGAACAAAGCCTTCTTAGTGTCCCAGCTCCCACACTGGCTAGCAGAGCTTTGTATAACAGGCCTACAATTGAAACCTAGTGTCTGCCGAAGTCCATTCAGAGTCTTTTAGTGGGATGAAGCCTGCAATGGGTCAGCAGTTCTGAAAGAAATCCATAGGCATAAGGGCAGCAAGGAACAACTTGTGGCCTCCTGAACATCTCTTTGGTTGCTTTACCTCTCCTGAGGCAGGAATATTGTTGTTCCCTTTTCCTCATTTGTTCCAAAGCTGCACTCCAGTCCTTCAGCAGAGGCCCTGGAGTTGAGTACCTTGGTAGAGATTTGCCATATTCCAGAAAATATTGCCAAACATAGTAAAGTTCATGTAAAGCTAGGCATATTCATCTAGTTTATTCTGTTAATCAAATTGCTTAGAGCAACATAACTTCAGTAAATAGATAATTATTTGGGGCAAGGTTCTACACACTTACTGTAGAGTAACTCTCTTTACAAGAGGCCACCTCACATCAGTGAAATTACTGAAGTAGTATGAGAAAGGGGTCAGAAATGGGTTTTACTGACTTCAGTGTTCCATGTTCCTTGTTTTATTCCTTTTACTTCTCCAGTCATATTTTCATTATGATTTTACACTTTTATGTTTCCTAATTTTAAAAAAGGTGCATTTCCTTCCTTTTTTTTTTTTTTTAATTTCTCTTTATTTTTTTATTTCCTGTCCTTCCTCCCGCCCCCGGACTGTTGTGTTCTTTATAGCTTCTCCCTTTTACCTCATCCTCACCGCTTCATCCCTCACCAGCAACAAGTGCTAGTTCTTCTAAAGACAAAAAATTATGGGTGTTTCCAAAGGATGTTTAAAAAGAAGCTCTGCCTAAGCAAAGACTGCAAGGTTCATCTCTGCTCTTCCTGTCCCTTCTGTATGTTTTCTTCATATTGTCTCATCCCACCTCTGTTCTCTTTTCTCTTCTTTGTTTTCTCTTCATTCAATTCTACATCATTGTTCCTCCTTTTTTTCCATTTCATTTTCCTTTTCTCAGATGCAACCCTCTTCTCATTTCTTTAACTTTTCCACTATATGTTGTTCTTTTTGTGGAAATCACTTGTTTCCCCACATGCTCTGAGACTTGTGTCTCCATGAAGTTCTTTTCTTCCTTCCAAATTCATTTTACTGTCATCTGTTACTATAAAATTAAAATGCCTCCCACAAACAAATTATTCCTCTTTCTTTCCCCTGAGCACCAGTCCATTTTCCATTAACGGTGTTTTGTCCTGCCTCTCTCATCCAATTTACTTTCCATTGGACTTCCTCTGCCAGCTATTTCTCCTCCTGTCTGACTGGGGAAATCATCCCCTGTAATCCCTCCCATGGTAGAACTCTGCACAACAGAAACTTGCTTTCTCCTTCAGGGTGCACTGATTTCTGTAGCAACTCTTTCCCCTAACTATTAAAATCACAGCAAATTTGCGCTAACCAACAAACTCATGCAGGATTTTCAGAAGAATTCAAAAGTGGAATAGTATTCCCTTCAGTAGGAAAAAAAGGGGTTTCAATGCAGGACAGCCTATGGATTTTATTTCTGCCACTCTGCTCAGCCACCTTCAGCATCCACCAGGACACGTGGAGGAATTTTAGCTGGCTTCCTTTTTGTTAGGGGATATACACACATATCCCCTAAAATGATCCCAGACAACTCTCACCTTTCTCCAGCACCTAGTAGTTTCCTAGACATAACAGCCACTGTTTTGTCAAGCCATAATGTACATTGCGAATCTTTAAATGCTGTTACTGTAGATCCCAACCACTCAATGAGATTGGTATTCTTTGTTTTCCCATTGGCACTGTGCTGTCTTCTCTACAATATCCACTTAATTTCAAAAAGCACTGGTTTATTTACATTCTTCAATAAGCTACTCTACCTAAAATGTGAAGTGCACTATACACTTAACTGTTCTGAGAGCTCAGAACTTATTAAAACAAAGTCCATTATCTATTTGTGTATATATTTATGTATGTGTATGTATTAGTCCACAGAGTCCAAGATTATATATTTATGGCATTTTAATGGCAATAGAGTAAACCAGACCAGTGCTGTTATATGATGATGCCAATAGAGTGGTCTTCATGGTACTATTTGAGTTTTACGGAGCTGATAGAAATCAAAGGACTGCTTCTATGGATTTCAAGGGGCTTTGAATCACACCTGAAGTAGAATTGGTTCTGATTTGATACAAATGTTATTTTTCCTACAGTTCAGGGATAAAAGGCTTCAGTGTTTTTGTCCACCTCTGTTAGTACGTTCCTCCTCCCAAAGACGCTGTGTAAGAACGAAGCCTCTTTTTCAACAGATACTCTCCAATATATTACCATCTATGCCCATATTCTTGACGTGCATCACAGGTTTGTTTTTTTTTTCTCATCTCAAGGAGGACACAGCCTAACTGTTCCCTCATCCAAGCCTCTGGAGCAGGAAAGGACTTTCCATGATATTCACTGTTGCAACAGTGCCATACCAGAAGGAACCAGCAGAACTTGGCAGAATTTCTCTATAATCACGTGCAAATAACCCCTTAGCTTTCTTACCTCCCTTTTTATTCCTAACAGGAGTTGGGAGGTTTACAGGTGCCAGTTGCCATAGCATTTGCTACTTTGAAAGTTCTCTGGGAACTCCTGAATTGTCCTTTGTCAAATCCCTAATAGCCTTAGTCAGAGGCCTTAAAGTGAAGGAAGGAAAGAGGTGAGGAAGGTCATCTTAGTGCACTTTACCCAAGGGAATCTTTGAGGCCATTATCATTTATAATATTTTGTACATTTATTGGTTGCTCTGCAGAGACCCAAAGGGCAAATAAGCATCCAGCTCCATTCTGTGGCTGAGAATCAAAACTGGTATGCTAGATAGACTGTGTATGGGGTAAATAGGAAAATTTCACACCTCTAAAGGCAATTACTTCACAAACCTGAGTGGCCCCTGTCATAGCACCAATGACTTAAAACCAAACAATACGTGCCCTAGCTTTCTACTGAATGAGTGCATGCATGTGTGCACAGGGGAGCTCAAACACAGCACTGACAGCACGAGGGACAATTCTGAATGTGGAGCATTGTCAAAACTAGATTCAGCCTTTGTGCGTGTTTACCTGTATGCATAGTTCATGTGGTCCCTGGTTGGCATCCACGAGTATTTTTAAAATACTATTGCTATGTGTGCTTCTTACACTCAAGTTGCGAATTGATATAGGCTCAATTTATACAGCAGAAAAACCTCTTCCCTCTGTCTATTATTGGACTAAAAGATTTTTTATAGGACATTTCCATCATAAGGGAATTTTACATCAGGTTTATAAACCCCTGAAAATAAAAGCTTTGTTACTGTAATGCTGACAAGCCCTTAGCTATAGCAGTACTAGCAGGAGCCACTCTCATCTAGGGTTCAGAATAGTAATGTAGTCTAGCACCATCCTTGGACAACTGCTTGCATTTACAGAAATTGATGGGTTATTGTGCTGCAAACTTTTCACCTAAGAAATCTGAGGAATGAGGTGAAGAACAATAGAGATGTCTCACTGGGAGAATGGCTTCGCTACACGCAGGATTGCACAACACTTTGAAATCTTCCACCATCCCAGTCTCATGCTGTCTCTGACCTGGCAAACGCTTTTATTTAGCCAAATATCAGTCGCTTGGGGGGGGGCGGGGGGGGGGAAGTTCCATTCTCCAGCTGTTGTGTCATTTCCCTTCATAAGTCCTAAATTGACCGAGTTATCCAGCACCAAAGGAGCTTTCCTGTGGTAGACATGCTTTATTATGTGCCCTTTCAGGGACAAAAGCTTCTGTGTCAGTAAACTGAAATGGAGAGGAAGGACAGATTTATCCTCACAGCATCATAAGCATTATCTTCTGAGAGGCTAATGTAAAAGTAAAAAATTGTGCAGCATTACCATCTGACACCTAATGGCTGATGTTGCTGCTCCTTGATTATCAACCTGATGGGAGGCAGAATGAAAAGCTTGAAAGGCTGCTACTCAGAAGGGCATATTTTAAAGGATGATTTTTAAATTAAAGAGTTTTTAAAGTCAGCATTTTGTTTGGGCTTGTTAATTTGCCGTATTATTTTGAATGTTTGGCTAGCGGTTTGGGTTAGGTATTGTACAAAAGGAAAGGAAGGTTTGTGAATCTCCTTATTTGGCATTAGTTTTAGCGTGAAGTCTTGATTTTAAATTAAAAACCCAAGTAGTTCATGGGTATATTTAGCCCTCCCCACAGACCGCAGATAAATATATTGACACCAGCCTTCTTTCTGTATGTGATAAGAAGGGAAAACGGGGAACATGACTTGTCAACCTGGGGGAGATTTTGCAAGGCACAAATGGCAGTGAGGAGCCCAGGCACCGCCTCACTTGGATGCGAGTTGGCTGTTTTCGGAAGTTTAGCAACAAAATATATCTTTGAAAATCCTTCACCACCACCTGGAAACACTGCAGTCTAGTTAGCATTTTAGCAATCTGAACATGCTTTGTAACACACCTGACAAGGCAAGCCTGGCTCTGTTTGGAGGAGAAAGGGGTAAGTATTTAAAAAAATGAACATGAGCATCTGACAATGAAAGATGGTATAAGTCTAGCCCACTCATATGTGACATGAAGAACTGACATGATTAAAAAAATATTTCAACAGATCCTCAGACAGCCACTGGAGAGGTGGATGGGGTGAATCTGGAAGAAATCCGAGAATTTGCCAAAGCTTTTAAAATCCGGCGCCTGTCCCTTGGCCTGACACAGACTCAAGTTGGCCAAGCCCTAAGCGCCACCGAAGGCCCAGCCTATAGCCAGTCTGCCATCTGCAGGTAACAAGTTACATCATAAACTCTCCTCTCCTCTATTTGTTCTTGATTATTCAGCTTATTGCAAGGAGCATGCTTGTGTGCAAGTCTCACGTCTTTAGAATGTATTATTTAATCTGGGACTTAAATTAGCCAATTATGTTGGTATCTGGCAGCTAAAATGTTCTTATTGTGTACCCCTAAAGTACCTTTAGTCTTTTTCTTCCCTCCTTTTTTAAACAAGTAAGAAACAATGTTCCTGGCATTGAGACTTAATTCAGTAGACAAGCTGGAGACCCCGCTGATGCTGGATAAGCACCAGCTGACCCTCTTCATACTGTGCCATTTTCTACAGATAGGGTTACTGAACAAATATTTCATGGCTGCATCCCTGCTAAGTTAAAACCTGTATTACTGTGGTTAGCACTTCACATATAGGATGTTAATGATGATTTACCTAGGCAACGCCGAAAGGGAAAAATTATCCTTCCTGCTATCTTGCAAACCAGCAGCTATTCATCTTTTATCACCCAAATGTTTACTAAAAAAAACAAGACAACCTATGTATGCAAAGCAGAAGTAGAAATTTGCCCTAATCATAGGAAATGTTAATACAGTCTTGACAGAGTTAAAGTAGTTCGAAGCAAACACCATATATGCATGTATGTGTGTTACAGTAATCCCATGTTTATGCATGAGGTAACAAACACACTTAGGTAACAGCTTTTTCCTCTTGGGCAATGCCTTATAGTCCTTCTCCATCAGTGAAAGCCAAGAAACCAACTCTAAGCTCATTTAAGTGGATTTTGTTCTTGGTGATCCATGAAATGCTCTGTCTTTTTATCTGCTCTTTATATTTTTAATGTATTCCCCATAGAACGGAAGTGTACTTTTCCTGCAGTTTAAGACTAAGGTTATAAATAACATCAGTATGGGGTAGTGAGCTTGCAGCTCACATTTTGCTCAATGATTTTCCATAAAACCCATTGATTGTTGTTAAATACAAAAAGCTCCATAGGATCCTCTCACTTCTATGGTCTCCCCTACTGTTTTTTCTTATAAGATACCTCCCTGTAGAAAATAACCTTTATTCAGTCTATACAAGGATACTACTGCTGGGAAATTTGTTTCAAGACTTGTATATCGTTACACCAAACAACATGTACTGCAGTATCAACACTAACAAGCAATGCCAATGATATGAATGCTATTACTCCCTGTTGTTAAGCATTAATTTTATTATTTTTTTAGTTCCCTGTGGTCAATTGGTAAAGAATGCCTAAAACGGGTGGAGTTTTTAGCAATTGCCCATCTGTTGTAGCCTTGAGTTGCTGTTTAACATACTATAAAGTGATAAATTGCAGTTTCCTTTGCTTTTGTCTAGTTTGCTATCTTCTCATTTCCTCCATCTACGTCACATCTGAGAAACCCTGGGGATGGTCTGAATTTTACTAAGAGAAAGGGTTCCCGACTAACCGATTATCAAAAAAAAACGCAATAAAGATGAAGTTGGAGCACAGACATGGCTAACAAAAGCCCAGAATGTGGAGACCTTTTAAAGAGGGCTCTTTAGAAGGGCAAATTGCTCAGAACATGAGGACCGGGTGCAGAAGCTGGTCCCAAATACTTCCAAGTTTATAGTTTTTTTTTAATTTCCTTTGACACCCCCCAAGGTGGATATCGCTTTGGGGTGTAATAACCTGCTATGATGGTACATTTCTTGTTAAGCACCAAGACAGGCTGCTTCAGTGGCAGTATGCTGTTCATTGGAAATAATAGGTTTAACTTTTCTTTTAATGGTAACAAAGGAGTTGCAGTATGAACTCCAGGGTACTGGAAGGGGCAGCAAGGTAAGAAAGTTGAATGACCAACTCGGAGATAGAAGTTGAGTCTCCTGGTGGCCTGTGCAGGTCATATCAGCAACAAACCACCTTGCTGATATGTTCTGCGTGCAAATAATGGCATTTTCTTAACTTGAGACAATGCGTTCTAAAACATCCACTTCAGCCTGAAATATCACTGGACACCAAGGAAGGACGCCTTGCAGTTAATACCACACTAGGATCCCAGGCACCGGTTACAAATTCTTTGGAGTGTTATTATCTGAAATTATTACTTGTCTTATTTTTTGGTTGTGAGCAACGCTTTGTTTCTTGCTGGAACATTTTCTGCAGCCGCCACATGCTGAATAGAGACACTAAAAATTGCCAACTCCAGGCACCGAGTTGCTTTGCACGAAGGCATTGATTTGGTCGGTCTCATCTCCAGAGCACGTCATGATTAGTGGCAGCCGCGGTGCTTCAGCACCGGGCAGGCTGGAGAGTGCAGCAGCACCATGAAATAATTGTTGCCTTTCCACAAGTTAAATACCACAGTGCACGGGTTGGACTTAGGCTAAGTGGGGAAATGTGAAAAGGTGGCATCAGAGGAGTCGGGTTAAGACTTTTTTAATGTGTAGCAAGAGAGGATGAACTCGGTAAATGAAAGAAACAAGTATTTATAAAACTTGAAATGTGAACTCAGCTCTTCTGCTTGTTTTTGAAAGGATTAAAGCTTTGTGTGGCTGCTTTTCCAGATGTTTTATAATACTTGTAAAATCTGGTTTGGCAAAAGACTTTTGATGGCAAAATGATATATAGAAGACCTCATTTACAGGAAATGATATCATTCTGGTACAATTTGCAGAAATCCCACAATAAACCCAGCTTGGTGCCACAGCGTATTAGTAGACTATTATGCTGGGTTTCATCTGGAAAACATGAGTCTGTCTTTGCACATTGTGGGGGCAGTCAAGATAATTGCAAAGTGTCCAGCTGTTTCAGCCGAACACTCACCGTAGCTATGGGAATCTTTTTCCGACCCAGAAAAGGGATATAGTGTTAACTTGCAAACAGTGAAAATTGCTGAAAAATGAAAGGAAAGGAAACCTGATATTCAGAGGCTAGTAACTGCCACCGGTTTGTGTTATTAAAGCTGTGGTGTTTGGACAACATGGGGTGGGAGGGGAAACAAAAGGATTAATCACAAAGATGAGATGATAAAGAGCAATTGCCTTTGATGTCATTTCCTGTAATTACACTTTGCCTTAAGGGTTTTGAAGATCATCAGAAATATGAAAACGTGACTCATAACCTGTATTTTTTAATGTGCCTAGTATTTTGTTGTAGTGCTCATTTTGTGTTAGCTTAAATATCTAGAGAGATATATATATATATATTTATAGATATACCTATCTAACAGTTTTCGTAATCCATTGTAAATTACCTCTGCCAGTCAATTAGTCAGGCAGGCAGGAAGTCCCACCCTGGCAGAGCATCAGTGTAAGACTCTTCTTTCTCAATTTTCCCTCAGACACACCATCCTGAGAAGCCACTTTTTCCTACCACAGGAAGCCCAAGAGAACACTATAGCTAGCAGTCTGACAGCCAAACTGAATCCTGGCCTTTTGTATCCTGCCAGGTTTGAAAAGCTGGACATCACCCCTAAAAGTGCCCAGAAGATAAAGCCGGTGCTTGAGCGGTGGATGGCTGAGGCTGAGGCCCGCCATCGAGCAGGTATGCAGAACCTTACCGAGTTTATCGGAAGTGAACCATCCAAAAAGCGCAAGAGGCGTACCTCATTCACGCCACAAGCCCTTGAGATCTTGAATGCCCATTTTGAGAAGAACACGCACCCCTCTGGGCAAGAAATGACAGAGATTGCAGAGAAACTGAACTATGACCGGGAAGTAGTTAGAGTTTGGTTCTGCAATAAGAGGCAAGCACTGAAGAACACAATTAAACGTTTGAAACAACACGAGCCTGCGACAGCAGTTCCTATGGAGCCTTTAACAGACTCTCTGGAAGAAAACTCTTAAAAACAAAACAAAACATAACCACACACAAAAAAAACCCGCACCAACAGAAACGTAACCATTCGAACTCTGTGAAAATACCTGTTCATCACCCTTGTAAGTAAAAGACTGAGAAAACTACAAGAAGGACAGAACAGTTTGTAAATGTCCATGGGTTTTCCTATTTAAAAAAACAAAACAAAAAAAATACACAACACTTAGTGTGTGTGTGTCGTAGAATTAGTTCCCAAAAAAAAGAAAAAGCCAGTTTTTTTAAATGGACTTAAAGTAAACCAAATAACTGCTTACTTTTTTTTCTGTATATTATGAAAATGTGAACATGTTTTAAGGATAAAAAACAAACAACAAAAAAAAAAAGAAAAAAAAAGAAAAAAAAACTTTTATCTGTTTAAAAGAGAATAGAAGCCTGCCACCTGGAGGAGTATCCAGGTATCAAGTGCTGATTCACTATGAAAACTATTAACCAAAGTCAGAAACATGGCATTGCAAACTAGATTGTTAGTCTACTCTTTTATGAGTGTGAAATTGTGTTATGAATTTTTACATTTGTATTTTGCAAAGAGGAAAACAACAGGATTAATTTCTCTCATCCTTGTTCGCACCCCTGCAGGTGTGTACAAACAGGTGTTAAAGCCATTCCATAGTGATCACCTCCTTTTCTTTTCTTTCCATTTCTTTTAGTCAACAGTTTTGCAATCTCCAAGTGTTTGGGTGCCAAATATAATTTATTTTTATTGCGATTTGCGGGGTTTGGTATTTCTCTTCTAAGGGTGTATGTCTTGGTTTGCATTTCTATTTTTTATTTTCTTTCTGATTCTCTTTGCTGCCTCCCCCCTTCCAGCTCATTCTCCACTCCTTCCCCAAACGCACATAACCCAGTACTGTTTGAAGATTTTTAAAAAGAAAAGTGAAAGCTGAACACTTTTATATTGATATGCAGAAATGCAATAGAGGACAAAGAAGGATTAGGATTCTGTCTGATGAACTGTCAGCCCACGCTGAACATTGCGCTTATTGTCGACTGTGTAGCTTGGGATTTCTCTGTCCTTTGGCCATGAACCTGGAGAGGTTACCCAAACTCATTTTGTAGTATAAATATAAACTGCACACATGGTTCAGTACTGCATCTCTATTATGGTTCTGTTTGAAGGAATTTCTCTCCAAAGTCTGCTAGCCAAAGAAATTTCTTGAAATTCTGATGAGAACAAATGGACAGGCTGAGAAATGATGAGGACATTTTGGTCGTTACGTCACTATGGACTGTTTCAGTGGTAGTGCTTTGTTTGTTCTGCCTGTTTTTTATGTCATCCCAATATTGATGTTTGCCCTGTTGACCTCTTCAGTAGGAGGATGTGTTTCTGCAGGTGTTTGTTGTGATCACTGGCTAGACTAAGCAATCAGGACATAGGAAAACCCATTGAATATCCTTTGGTAATAGTAAGGTGGGTCACCTGCTCCGTGTTTTAGGTGAATTGATTTTCCTTTAAAGACAACTTATCTCTGTGGCTTCCGTTTTGATTGGACAAGCATCTTGTAAAATACGGTGGTCACTGGACCTACAAGTATACCAAGGCTCAGAGGGAAGGAAAGGTGTTGCAAGTTCTCAATGGGTTATGGGCTGAACCGTGAAGGTCACCTGCGATTTCCATCTTCTGCTGAGTTCTGCTCCAGCCTTTGGGGTTCAGCCTGTTATTAGGGTAGAAGCTGCATCTCAGTCAGGACTTTCGAAAAAGTAACATCAGGTATTTGGTTCAGCTCTCTGTAGAGCTGGTAGAGTAAAATTCTGCTGGCAAAACACCTGATTGTGTTCACTGACCTCAGGATGGTTGTGCTGGATTTTTGCTGATCTACCCGGGATGTTGAAGGAGGTTTCCAAAGTGCCAGAGTCTTCAGATAACACCTCTCTTACAGAGTTTTCAAGAACTCAAGGCTATATCCAAAACTTGGTGAAAGAAAGGGACTTCCATTGATTTCACTGGACTTCAAATCTGGCCCTTGCTATTTTATTAATAGGATTTGCCTTGTAGAATGGGGTATTTGCTGCATGGCTGGTGGAGTTTCAAGGCTTCAGAGACTATCATCTGTGCCAGAAACTGCCTCTAAACATGAGCCCTCTCAAAGGTCAGGGCTGGAGAGAACTGCGGATCCAGTACTCCACGCTGGGCTCACATCCAGCAAATGCATTTTGGCTTTAAGCTTCAGCAGGGTATGTTTAAGGATATTTTCAGTATTGCTTTTATGAGGAGGAAAGTAAGAATTGTTATTGACTCTTTTCCAACTGTTGATACATAAATATCTGCCGTGGGAAAAAACACCTCAGTAACCAAGGCAAATTGTGAGGGACAAAAAAGATGCTTTACTCAAGCTGAGCATGTGAAGTAAAGAGACCCTCACAGCAACGTCTGCCTCTCTGGGTTTTCTTTTTCCCCTCTCCACCCACAGACACCTCTATCCACAGATACATCTATGTTATCTATACCAAACAGCCCTAAATTTGTGGCCACAATTCAGTTTACATAACAATCAGGAGACCACCCAGATGCCAACAGGGAAGCAGGGAAGAACAGATCATATTTGGAAGCGGACACTTCTAAACTCCTACCCATGTCTCCAGTATGCTGCTAATTGTCCAGTCATTAATACCACATACACGATTACCTGTTCAGCCACCCTTGAGACCATACCCCCTTCCACCCCCATCATCAACAGCCTGGGTACAAAACCATCAACCATTCTTCGCCTAAAAACTAAATTTCCAGTTCTCCCAGGGACTGCTCTAAATTTTGTGATGAAAAAAAAAATCCCCCAAGAAGAAAAGTTAACTAAACAGTGTATGAAAGATACTAAATGTTTAAAAATATGCTGACAGCAGTTATATAAGCCCTTTTCTGTTCCAGAGTACATATTGCAAGGGTATAACTAGGACAGGGAAAATGTAAAATAAATATAAATCGCCAGCTTGGAAGAAAAATGTTGTTCATCCCTCAGTCTTAAAACCATTCATGTGCAGTGATTTTTTTTACAGTTTTCTAATTTTGTATTATGTTTTGTAAATTATTTATAAAGTGTTGTAATGCTTCTTATATTAATTTTTTTATAAACAAATTTTTGCTATGAGGCATAAATGGTGCCTGAACAGATTCTTAGGAAGATAAATGATGTGCAAGTCATACATCTTTGGGGGGGCCATAAATATTTTGTTTTATTTTGTTACTAGCAACATTTCTGGTTTCCATTTGTAAAAAATTTTCATGTATTGATTACATTTGAATACCTTTTAATTTTGCATGTGACTAAAAGATAGATTGCTACCAGCAAATGAAACAAAAGTCTCTTCAGTCATATGTGAAGGTTTAATAGTTTTCCAATTTATTGATCAATGAATTTTTTTAAATATATATATATTAAAAACTATTATTTGAATAATGAACCAAGGGTTCACTTACTGTTCTGATTTTGTCTTTTTATGTTTTTCACTAAAAAGCTATTTTGGACAGTTGAAGAAATCAAATGCATTCAAATGGTTCCAGTTTCTTTATGTTATTACCGGGGTGGGGGGGAAGGAAAAAAAAAAAAAAAAAAAAAAAAAAAAAAAAAAAAAAAAAAAAAAAAAAAAGAAAAAAAAAAAAGGAAAAAAAAGAAAAAAAGAGAGAACAAGGAACAAGAAAGCAAAAAGGAGCTAGGAAGGAACAAGTAGAGGCGTATCAAAGAACTCAAGCTATAACCAAAAAGAAATATGTAAAATGCCTTTGCTCGTCTTCTCAATGCTGGACCAAAGCTCAATGTATGTAGGTATATGCACATTGTATAGATATGGCTAAATGTTGCTGACAATCTCGCAATACTAAACTGTTACTATTTAAAAAAAAAAAAAAAGAAATACAAAAATAAAACTGTTCATCAGTGTTTTACCTCAGCACTCTACTTGTACCCAGTTATTGACCAACATTCAAATAAGAAGATAAAAGAGGAAATTGATTTCCATGTCAATGTTTGACTGTAAAATCTGTTTGGAAAACATTCTGTAATGAGCTTTTTGTCATGTGGTTTGCTTGTTTCCAACTTGAGATTATGTGGGGCACATTTGTTTATTTATTGTTAAAAAGTGAAATTATTAATTATTATTATTACTATTATTATTATTGTTATTATTATTTTTGTCCTATGTGCTATAATCTACAGAATGGTCACCAGGGTCACTTATGAAGCACTGCAAAGAGATCTGTTTTTCCATGCATGGAGCATGCAGCGGGAAAGATGGCAGTACAAAATGGACTGTATTGAGTTGTTAAAAAATACGAATAATTACAAAAGGAGTTGATGTGATGGACTTGTGACCAAGAAACCAAACTGGATATTTAAAAGCTCCTTACTACTCTGACTTTGAAACCAAAGCTGATTTATCTGCACAGGTTGCTTAACATGAAAAAAAAAAAATAAAAAAACTGACAAAAACTGTACTTAATCTAGAGCAATATCTGTACGGTCAGTAAAGCTGCACTTTGTGTATTTCTTAACAGCTTCAGATCTGTCACTTTTAATTTGTACCATAAAAAATAAAGAATTGTTTGACATGAAAAATAAGCTCTTTTCATGTGTTTGTCTTAAATCTCATGCATTATTCACATGATCAGTGCTCATGTAATTTCACATCAGTTCAATACAAAAACAGTTAAATGCTCAAAAGAAAGGAAGAAAGAAAATCCATTTGCACTGTGGAGCATCACTTTACCTGCAACACTAAATGCCGTTTCTGTTCCCAGAGTGGGCATGTACATTGGTGATGTCTCATTTTCTCTACAGATATGCAGAGTAGAGGATCTGCCTAAGGAATATCACAGAATCACTCAGGTGAGTGCGTATTATCCCCCAGGCCAAGTGGAACAAAGCACAGATGGACATGAAGGCCAGAAGTGGTGAATGTCCCAGTGCTTCCACAGCTCCCGGAACAAAGCCTGGTAAGTGACAGAAGGGGAGTGTGGTAGCGAGCTTGGCTCAGCCTTTCAGATAATTTCTCTTGCACTTTTGCAGAGCTCATGAGGTTCATTCCTCATTTCTTCCTGTGATTATGATATTAGGTAGCAGAAATGCCTGGTTTTCAGGCCATTTCCATTGAGTCATATTGAGTTCTGTCTTAATACATGACTCTGAAAAAATACACATTTTGAGAAATGAATTCGTTGTATTGTAAAGTTGTTTTGGAAAAAATAGCCTAGGAAAAAAAACTCTGACAATACTAGAACATTGTTTTTGAGACTTTTTCCTTTGATTTTGTTAAATGTTGTTTTGCAATTCCAATACCACCTGTTAAATAATCAAAAATGAAAACGAAATATTTATTTGCATGGAAAGTACAGAAGGTACCTGGGATATTTACTTATCCTGAATTTCTCCAGATTGGAATTTCCCTTTTCGACACAATTTTTACTGCAATTCGGGGTATACATAGGAAAGATAAAGGTAAAAGCTAAGTTTCTTGTAGACATGATGATCCAGACACCATAAGCAGGGCAAAGATGATAGAGGAATAGCCTTTTGTTAGATCAGCTAGTATATGTGGACAAAGTAGATAAGCTTTTAAGTGCCCAAATCCTCCTCTGGTCTGAAACCAAAGCAGCTGAATCCAAAGGTAAACAGAAGCTGAGAACAAAGAGGAATAAGACACTGGGGTACCACAATGTTTTGGAGTCTTGTCTTAGTATTACCTATGCTGCCATTTCTTTGTATCGTAGGGTAAACTATCACGTGCCTGCTTCATTTCAAAAGTGGTCACTACAGGTTTCCACACAACACCTACACACAGGGAGTGCCAACACCATTAATGCCCAAGAGGGATGTCTTGGGACAGAGTAGTCTTTACCACTACCTACTGGTAAATACCTGCTCCATAGCATACCTCTTATGGTATGGGTAAGGATAGCCTAGCACACTATAGATCCATGAGAGTATCAAAATTACACCAGCTCCTCTAGGCATCATGTCTCCACACCATGGTCTAACAGCCATACTTCAAACCAACATAATTCATCTACTTACATGATACAAGGACGTGGAGAATGACCCTTTGTGCTCTCATAGCAGCTACTAAAGTCTGAACACGTATCTCCTCATTCAATAGTGATAAAGCAACAAGCAGACATTGGTTAGAGGCTTTTTCCCCCCTGCCCTGTATAAAAAAAATGCAAACTTTACTCTTTGGATCACACTATAGGTATTTTAGCTGCCTTATAGGCACGTGGCCCTACCTAACCATTTCTTAAATAACATAGATCTATTTTGTCACAAGAAATGGTGACTTTGCAAATTGAATCAATTATGTTCCCATTGATCACTGAAAGCTCAAAATAGATCCTACCTTCAAGCCACTGAAAGCTGACTATAAGACTTCACACCCCCTACTGACTGCTTAAAAAAAAAAATCAAATTTCTAGAGCTTGGCTACGACAGTACTTCAAAGCTCCCTAAGAGCAACATTAAGGACAAAGACCTTTAGAAGCACAATTCTTTCCATGGCCTCTCTTTTGTGCTTCTTGCAAAAAAGAACATATTTGCAATATTCTTGATAAATTATAAATTCTGTGCCCTGCCTCTCCCTTAAGACAAGTGTGATAGAAGGAAAGCTGGTACTAAGATCAGAGAACTACACAGGGAAGACATGGTTTTATATGGCCTATTCCCCTGTGCAGCTGCTTTATGACCAGTCACAGTCTAAATCTTTAGCTGGGAGAAAAACCTGGAGTATTAGCAGGGCTTTCGTAAGCAAAGATTCTATTCTACTGACTTAAACTTCAATTAAACAAGCACTCAGGAAGCAAAACACACTTATCAAGAGAGAAGGTTCTCTTGGGGTTTGTTTTTTAATCTGAGAATTCAGATTTAATATGAATCACTCCCATATGAGATCATGATGTTCTTGAAAATAATTGAGAATCAAAGAGTTGGAAGGTGTTGGGGTTTGGGGTTTGGTTTGTTTTTTTTTTTCTCTTTCTCTCTCCCTCTGCTCCACAGACCTGGAAGTTTGTTTTCCTTACTCATTCACAGTCCTTTTCTGTTGCATTTTGCCACATTATGGACAACAGTGGTCAGGACTGAGCAGAGAGTCACCACCAGGTAGCTCAACAGCAATGACCGTGTTTTTGAACCCAGACCCCAATTGCTCTGATTTCTTCTGAAATGCCAGCAGCAGCCTTGTCTAATCCACCACAGAAGCTGCAGGGAAGGCATGTAGCAGCTAATGTAATAATAAGTCTTTCATTTTATTGGTTCATAAGAACACTGAATTTCTTGTATCATTGCATGATCACCGGCCTCATGTCAAAACACCAGTTGACTTCTCAGCCCAAGAGCTGCAAGCACAGTCAGTGTGGGTAGGTCTTGGTTCAGGCCACAAACACACACACAAGCTCAAGGGGCAGCAAAAAATGGCTTTGGCAGTACTAAACTCTGCTAGGGACTACCTGAGTGAACTAGTCCTCAAAGAAATGAGAGATTCTGGTTTTGTGGAGCAGCAGCTAAAAAATTGTGGCATGGCCTCCACCAGCACAGCATCAACAAGCTTGGTAGGTCTGAACTCGTTTCCTTCTTTCCGGACACCACATACTGCTGGTGTTCATTTAATGAGCTCCTGACTTTCAATTCACAAAAAAATCCATGCCACATCCAGTCTACCCATCAACAGGAAGATCTCCCACCTTTTATGTTGTCTCTCAATGGTGGTCCCAGAATAGTCCCTCAAATGGTCCCAGGATCTGAAGGTCTTAGACGACAGTGCGTAAGATGGTGACACTGCACACATCTGAATTGTGTGGCAATTTGCATTTGATCCTGTGGGAGACAATGTGTAAGCTCTGCACACCCACCCCTTTTTTTTTAAATTCATTGAAGAACTTGTGATGACATTCAGTCATTCCTGCTAGTCATTAATGCTATTAATTTTAGAAATCTCATGTTCTAATGAACTGTTGATACCTTTTCTCTAAAAC
Organism: Sula dactylatra; assembly: GCA_013389905.1. Classification (NCBI taxonomy): domain Eukaryota; kingdom Metazoa; phylum Chordata; class Aves; order Suliformes; family Sulidae; genus Sula; species Sula dactylatra. The sequence continues at coordinate 38,276 of WEKW01006135.1, read as the reverse complement.
ATATAAACTTGTCTTTTATGCCTACCAACTGAAACAAAAAGATGACAAAGCTATGAAGATCCTTTGAGTTCTTTTTGCCAAGAAGGCACTCCTGCATTTTTACCATCTTGCCTCCATCTTTTTGACATTTTCAGTTCAATTATGTGTTCTTAAACAGAGGAGCATGAAACTATCTCCAAAATTACCCTATAATTCATCCAGGTTAAGCTATCTGAAGAGAAGCAGTTATTTCTTTAATAGCAACAGATGTTTTCAGTTACTAGTTGTGGAAACTAAAAGGGACTGATCTTGCAAATGCATAATGTAGATAACTTTATTTGCCCAACTAGTGTTATTGATGTTTTGATGCTACCTTCATAGATATATTTAATGACATGTGTAAGTCTTCACAGGATTGGACCTACCTCAGGCATTTGTAAATCAATAGTCAGATTTATCACTTTTTCTAGCCCATCCATCAGTAAATCTTGATATGTCCTTTATTATTTTTGAAACACAAACAACCTAGAGGTGACTGTATCTCAACAAGAAAGGTATGTGCATATTCCTTCTAAAGTCAATACAGCTATTGTTTCTGTCTCGGCAGACGGCTGCCAGAAACACTTGCTGCTGAAGATAATCTTGGGGGGGGGGACGTTGGGAGAAACAGGATAAATGAAAAAGCATGAGCCATTAAATATTTTTAAAATACTCTCTATTGTTCCACTGCATTTAAGATCCTTCCTTCTGAAGGTGTCCTAACAAACTCACATGGAGACCACTAATAAGGAGAACTTAAAGCAGCACCATTTTGTGCCTGCAGTATACCTAATCCCAAGCATGCGCATCAGCAACCAGACTGTAAGACTTATCAGCTAGTCTGAGGATCAAAACTCACCAGGTGGTCTATACATCCAGAGTGAGGAACACAAAGAGCAGGGATCAAAAATCCGCACTGGCATATGCACTTTACAGGTCATGATATCTTCAAAGAAATTACTCAACAGGTTATATGTAATAAAGAGCACATCTGAGAAAGGAAAAGACAAAACTCACAGTCATTTGTTAAAAAAAAGAAAAAAGGCACAACTGACAGAATATGTGTCTTCCTAAGATGTGTTAGAATAGCCGTACATGGCAATAAAAGCCTATCAATTGCTTGGTATCAACTGAGCATACACTCACTGTACATCAAGCTTGTGAGGAGTCTGTATTATTTATAACGCACTTTCTTATGCTGTGGTTAAAGGTGTGATATCAAAAGCAGGTCCTGTGGCCCCAGACATCAACTGAAGATGAGAATATGACAAGTTACATTTATGTCTGGATATGGCTTGAATTTCATGCTAAAATTGAAACCTGACTGTTCTAAATGAGTTAACATTTTTTAAAAGATAAATGTCAAGCCTAAGTCTATTTTACTGGAATAACAGAAATAATTTTCCTAAAACTGATACACCTCCTCTTTGATATGTAATCATTCGTGGTTTTTAGAGGGCAGGAAATTAATGTCCATTTTCAAAGAATCACGTGGCATAGTTATTTATTTTTTGCTTGTGCACAGCTTGATTTTTCTTCTATTTTAATTATATCACCTTACTGTAATTCTGTAATATTTAAAAGTGAATGTGCCTATCTACAAAGCCGGCATCTCCAGTCTAGTCCAATCATGTCTCAGGTAAGCAATCAGTTCTGCAAGTATTTAAATGTTTATGTAGCCATGGTAGCTTGGTATCATAAAGAAACAACACGTTGCATGCTTACTTACTTTCCTTATCTACTTAGATTTCATACAACTTTAACTTCAATGCTTTAAAACATTGGCCAATTTCAAACCAACCTGACAGAAGGGAAGAAACCTCACGGATGTGTGAGGTGTGAGAAATGTGTCACGCCAGATGTGAGAGAAGTGTCTAATGAAAATAGCCTAGAGAAGAAAGAGGCAGATTAGAGTCCCAGGTGACAAAAAGGCTGCAGTAAGTTCAACCCTCACTCAACACCAGAGAATCAACATGGGACAAGGAGAAAGAAAGTCCTTCTAAAATCCCCAGCTGTAGGAAAAAAATATCACACTGAGCTCACAAGCCACCCGGAGAACACATCCTAGGAAACCAGACTCCATTAGCCCTGGTGCTCACAGTTTTTTCTGTTTTTCATGTGATTTAAAAGCCCAGCCACTGATGCCTCAGAACAGGCATACCAGCAAGGACCGGTGGGCTGTCTGGTCTCTCATCCTTCCTTTCACAAAGCCCACTGCTAACTTGTTCAGAGAAGTAAATCTTGCAAGGGTGCATTTAAATTACAGTAAATGGGCACCACTCTTTTCCCAACACAACAGGTAGGCCTTGGCTTCCTTTAAAACTGTTCCTTACTGTGGAGAGGTACTATCTTTAAAAGAAAGCAGTCTGTCACTTCCATTTCCAATAGGGCAGTTATATTGTAATTTAGGATGAAAAAAATTTCTAGGTGAAAAAACCCATTCCGTTCCTATTGCACTGGGAAGGAGATTAAAAGGAAGGGGGAGAGGAAAATAGCCTCCCAGTAGAAACTGTTTATGAGGTATTGTATTAGAAAGTCTGTTTTTCTGGCTCAGGGTTTAAATCAGAAAAATAGGTTACTTGTGAACACAGGAGAGAAATAAACACAACATTTCATTCATTAATTTAACAAAATCTGCAGCAGCTTTGAGGCCATTTTTGTTCGCTACTGCCAGCAAGATTTTGCACACTGGAAGCAGCCTATTTAAACTGGAGGGAGATGTTCAAGTGTACGAGATCATGGGTTTACCTTAAGTAGCTTTGTTGCTTAGCTGCTTGAGTGTTGACTGTCCAACAGGACTTGGACATTTCTATTCAATCTTTCATCTTCTTCTAATGCTCATATCTGCTTTCAAAGAAGCTCTGAAGCTCACTGTCTTCAGCACCTGTGCAGTAAAATGGGTTAGAGGAGGCCAGCAAAGTCCACATCCAGTTCAGTTTATGAGAATAAAGGTTGATCATGCTTGGCGGTGAGGCTTATTGCTCTCTCCCGAACACCCCCATCCAAAGAGGAGCACCTACCATGGAGCACTGTGCAAGCCAAATGTACTGCAAGGCTAAATGGAGCCCGCACCAACACAACAGGCAGCGCTCTGTACTGGGGGTGCATCTTCATGAGCTGTCTAGTAACAAACCCTGTGGCTGGAACAGGAACCCCTGACATGCAGCCACCTGGAGAACATTGTGCCCAGCTCTTGAAGCGTAAGGATACGAATAAGGAAGCAGCATTTCAGCCACTGCTCTCCTTTGCCTTTGACGTTTACAGCACAACCTGAACAGAATCAAAGACTATGAATATAGCTGGCAGATGCAATTTACAGTCTTCCCCAACACCCTGATCAATGAGGCAATAAGTTTCAGAAGATGATGATCCATAATTTTCTCTGGCGTAGGCAGATGTGCTCTCCAATACCTGCAACAGCAGCATTGGCTGCTACGCCCCTTTCTCATCCCTATCCCCAACTGCCACAGGTAACTGACTCTTCAGATCTTCCAGCAGATACTCTCTTCTTATCCACCAACTCATTTCAGTTGGGACAAGCTCAACAAACACTTAGTAATTCAATTTTTTAAGCTAACTAGCTTCTCTATGGCTGAAACAGGTGGAAGAGCAAACACACAAGCCACTCAAATGGCAAAGGTGCAAAAAGAAAGGAATGAGGAAAAGGCTGAGAACAGAAATGTCATCCATGAGCACAGGTAGATCCAAAACCTCACCCCATCTGACCACACTCCCCCCCAAAAGCAGCTAACTATTCACTGCCTCAGAGATCAGCATGTCCTTTAGGGAGATTCACACCACCTATGATTGTGCTTTGAATTTTCTGCTCTCTTACATCCTCTCAGTAATATTTAACCTTTTTTTTTTCCTTTGACAACATGGAGAATATGCCATATGTGTTCTGAACATGGAGAATTATTTGTCTGAGGACTGACTTGCCAGAAATACCTGTATTTTTGTTAATGAACCTCAGAGACTTTCCTCTAAACAAGGAATTCTGCGAGAAAAAAAAAGAACTGAAATGTGCTCTTTTTCGTATCAATATTGAAGCAGTTTGCCCTTTTTCTTTATTAATTTTTTACCATTATGACATGACCAAATCCCTTCCTTGCCTCTCAATCTCATCAATTCTCATTTAAGCTGCCATTCTGGTGAAGAAAAATTAAAATTCATTATTTTTATTTCATAAGGTAAGGTGGCCCGAGACATGAGCATGTCTGAGTAGAAAGCCAGCTGTTGACCACCTAGTATACTCCCTGCTAACATGCTGGGAGGAGGTTTATTGCATATGTGAATTATAACACTGGTAAAAAAAAAATCAAGACCTGTCTTTCTCATTGATGCAGTATAGCACATACAACAAGAGAGGGGAAAAAAAAAAAAAAACCAATAATCAAGCTCTATACCCCTACATAGACCTTGTCCTTCCATTCCAGACTCCTGACAGAGTGCAAGCTACTACCAATGTAACAATTTTCCTGTTACAGATACCGCTCTGCTTTGAGCCTGGTTTGTCATCAACAATTCACCTCACATAGGACACCAAATGGTGTCCCTCATGTGAAAACAACTTGTAAACTAATAAATAAGAGGAAGAGATATTTAATAATTGATAATGAAATGGAGTAAAACCAGTGACCTTGGCAGGAAACATTCTGCGTCTTATTAGCAATTGCCAGAGCCAGTCATCCATCCTCCTTAAATCTATTTCCTGAATGTGTTGCATCTCTTGAATTTATACTGCTCTGGTATCAAACCATGAACATCACATTTCTGATGTTCACTGTCTTGCAGTCTAAATTCAGCAGACTTTGCTCCTCCTACCAACAACAGTCTCTTTGTCTATTTTTCCTACGTACAGATATATATGCTTCTCTAAATTTTCCACAAAAGTCTAGCTGTAGAAATATTTGTGGGTTCAATAATTTTATCGATCTTGGTAGCCTCAGGTTGCGTAGTGCCTGAGCACAACGGGAGTTTATGGACTACTGGCGTGAGGTATATATTTTAGAGTTCTTCTTAGAAACTAGAGGAAAAATGAGGGCCGTATTATTCCTTCTACAGGTTTTATGGTGGAAAAAAAGTGCATTGTAGACAATGATTACTCAGTACGTTGTGCAAAAATCATTGCCAGGGACCAAAAAAATCACTTCCTATACAGTGTTGCTGGCAGTACAACAAACACTCTATACCAGGCTTTTTATAAGTAGTATTAATCTTTCCTACTGGAGTTGGCCACTGTTAATGCACTGTTGTGGTAAGGCTGTATGTTTAAGCCATTCAGAGGCCCTCCCATTTTTAAATAAACTGTTTTTCAAGTATCTTCCAGACAAACCAATTGCAACGACATTTCCTTTCTGCATCTTGCAGAAACTTAACAGGAGCATTCAGCCTTTTGGACGAGATGCAAAATTAACCAGATTTACCATGTATGTATACGTGAATGTACATTCACACAAACGCAAATGAGCATATACATGTTTATGTGACTATGTCTTTGTGTATTTTTATATATATACACACAAACATGCCATAGATGCAGATATAGATACATAAAACTTTTCATTGTAGCCACGATTGAATCCACTGCTGAATGAATGGTTGACCCACTTAATCTTTTTCTAAAGAAATGCCTTGCTATGTTATTTTTGGCTTCAGTTGCACTTTAAAGCACTCACCCCTAAATTAGAACTGGGGAGGTTCCAGGCTTCAGAAAAAGGCTAGCATTCACTAGTTTCCAGAACAAGAGCAGCCTGTTCCCTGAAATAAACCTTGCTAACAGTTTTTCTTAATGTGCTTGTGTATTTTAAGGGTGCAGCAGCAGCAGCACCAGCAGGGGAACAGGTCAAGTATTTTTGATGATTTCATTCCTTACACCACACAGCTAATTATTTTGGAAGCTTTTTTTTTTTCTTTTCATCTTTTCATTCCACACAAATATGGATTGATTTTTTTTTTTTCTTCTGCCATTGCCTGCAGCAAAGTGAAATGCACACATAAAATAACCATATAAAAGTCTAGCAACTTTTTCAAAGTGTTTTCTTACACATCCTCCTGGAAGAAAATTCACAGACGTTTGTTGTTGGGGTTGTGTGGAATGCTGCAAAAGGAGGGCGGATAGGATATTTATACACCTGCCTAGATTCAGAACAGTTTTAAAATAATAAAACTTCTTATGAGCAGCTACAAGGAAGGGAGTGAGCAGGGGAGAATTTGCATGTTGTAAGATTAGACCATAAGTGGTATCAATGGTAGTAAACAATAAATGAGACTTGAAAGAAAACTGGAAAAAAATATTTCTCTGTATGTGTGTTGAAACGCATTAGTGAATTTTGATTAGTGATCTTTCTGTGATTGCTTTCTGAAGACATTTGTGAGTTTGAACTGCAGTGCCATCTTTATTGTCCAAGTCTGAAACTCAAATAACCACTTACACTAAGTTTCAAGTGGCAGATGCACTAGCTACTTTGAGAGATGTCACAATAAAGCACCACTATGATAATTAGCGGAAGCATCTCTCTGGGGTGTAAAAGAAGCCAGCTGCATACTCTGACTTCAAATTCAGGAGGGGTCTGGATTCCTTTCAGATGTGGTGGAAGAGTCCAGTTCAGTGGTGAACAGCAAGTTATGTTGTGAAATGGATGAAATTCAAACATAAATTATCCTGTCAAGATAGCCTGTCACTACTGGAAATTACTTGAAGCAATCTGCACTGGTGTTGAATGATACAGGCTGCTGGTTATTTTCCAGTACCCAATGCAATCTAAAGTAATAGAGCTATTTACATGTAAGTACATGAATTACTTTATTTACCTCGAGGAACACTGACATTTTCTATCTGAACAACCACTTGGAAGGTTGTACTGTTGTATCTGCAGCCTCTAAAGCATTAAAACTCTTTGTATGCATTTTGGCAGGACACCCCCGGAGAAGAGCCCTATGGACTCTGCTCCCCCTTTGCATCCCAGAAGGGCAGACTGGCCTGTAATCTTTCTCTGAAAGCCTTGACAGTAGTTTCCTTGGCACCTCCCCACACAGGCGAGTACAGAGTACACGGCTGCAGCACTCGCGCAGCAACCACCACCCAGAGCACCAGTGACTGCAGCCCCCTCAGATCCTCTCAAGGCATTTACGGTTTCCCATCTCTCTTTCCCAAGGGCAGAAGTCACTATAACCAGGAGCCAGACCACTCCTCTTGGCACCATGAGCACAACATTCAGATGAACACAAAGTGAGCTGGAACAGGTCTTTGGGGGCAGAACGTCTGACAAACTAAAACATGCATCTACTGATTGTCTTTGTCAGCTCTTAGTAGACAATGTTTTAACATTTACAGGTAACTGAATGCTGCCATTTCCAATAAATTCACAGTAAGAATCTCTCTCATCATTAATTCTGCAGACTTCTATAGATGTTAAAATGGTGTTGACATTTAAAGCACACAACTCTAATACTTACAACCAACATAGATGTCTGCATATTTGAAAATAAACTTCCACACTGCTGACAATTATTCTGATTTCTAACATTCAGCATTTGTCTTGGTAGATAATGTGTATGTGCGTATTAGCAAATGCATGCAAAACTGAAGAGGCAATTTTAAAGGCACTCCCCTGCAGTTTCTGAATAGCAAAAGAGGGAGCTGTGAAAAACAAGTAGCTGTCTCAGAAAGCAGAGGTGGAGCAAGGATGGACCATCCTGGAGAAGATCTATAGGGCTGGCAAGACGGCAGGTAGATTCCAGGAGTCATTGACCCTTTTCTTTTCAAGGGGCAAAAATTCTGACTGCATTTTCAGACTTTGTCAGTTTGATTTAGGGTTTATTTTCTCAAGGATGTGAACTTGTGTGAAGACTGGTACTGTCAGGGTCCTAAGGGCCTAATAGGTCCTGCCCAGCCCCACCCTGGTGCTCCCCCCACCCCTGCCCACTGCCCAGGACCCCGTTTCAGCCCATCCTAGGGCCATCACTCCCTGCCACAGGAGTGCTGACCTCCAGGTCCCCACAGCCCTTCCCTAGCACTTCACCCCACTGAGCCAGCCCAATCTGCTGGCTAATGTCCTGGTGTGGCCTTAAATCAGCCTCATCACCACAAACCTGCCTGACAGGCTGAGCCCAGCTTCCCACTTTCCCTAAGCCTGCCCTGCTTACCTCTCCAGGGATGGTGGGACCAGTTCCTGGCAGGCATGTCCTGCTGGCTGGATCATCCTCCTTCCAGTCCCTTAAGGAGCTGCTGCTCTGGCTGCCCCCTGGCAGGTACTATGCAATGTTAGCTTCACTTTGGGAGAAAGACTCCCTTGGAGAGGGACAGTCTGCAAATGTATCTCCTGGATCCTCCTGGAGTCTGGAGCCACCTGAATGCTCAGAGGTGCTTGTTCTACAGTTAGACCAAGAAACCTTTGCTTTCCCCAGGCTTGTCCTGACTGTCTACATCAGAAATACATGTATTGTTAGACCTAGAGACAGGACCAAGCAAGAAGGCTTAAGGAGGCTCTGCACACTGACAGAACAGTAACCTTAGAGTACATAGCCCCAGTCTATGGCAAACATGAAGTCAAACTTATTAGCACAGCCCTCTGTTGCTGAGGTCAGGGGCAGACCCACAGCAGAAGCACCTGCAGCAGCTTAAGATCTTGATTGCCCAAGAGCTGATTTGTATCACCTTTTTGCTCACTTTCTCTTTTGCATTGCATCCCCTCTTCCCCCCAAAAAAGTGTTTCAGCAGCCTAGTTTCAAACAGCCCATCACTGTGGGTTTAAGTGCATGGTGAGGCAATACAGCTGAGTACCTCTAAGAGTTTTCAGGTTCCAAAAGGGGATCACTCCTGCTTCCAGTACTTTTTTCTGGCTGTTCAGTCCTTCAGTCTCTCTTCTACCAGCTCTGATGCTCATCTGACTGCAAGGTAAACTCACCCAGCTCATTAATCCATGAGAAAACTCAATGGGTCAAGGGATACCTGAGTTATTTTTCCACTGAATAAGTAAGTTGAATTTGGCTTACTGTGCTATCAGAGAAGCATCACAGCCAAAATGAAGGATAAGGGGTATGGGACTGCTCTCTTTTTGTAGTAGCAAACTGCTAGATAAGCTTCTGTATATGGTCTAACTGCACATAAAGGTGCCAGACCTACCACTGATATGACTGAGTTGTAAGTTCATATTATAGACTTGTAAGAGCCTTCAACATAGGTGGAGGAAAATAGACAGCCTGGGGCAATCAACTATTAAAATGCCTCAATTAGCTTCACCAAATTTTGGTGTACTCTGACTATGCTAGGATGAAGGTAGTGCATTTTATTCCACCTTTGGTACTAACTAAATGCTAGCACCAGGTCAGCAGTGCTGATGACATACAGGGCTTGGTACCTGCATTCCTGAGCCCACAGCTGTGGAGTACTGAGTCATCAGAAACACAGTTCTTGCGCTGCAGACAGGAGTCCTCAAAACAAGGGGACAAGAATAGACTGGGTAAATGAAAGAATGAAATGTGAAGTAGAGAGAGAATAGCTGGGGGGGGTTGGGGAGGGAGGGGTAAACATTTACAGCTGTTTGGCAGCCTCTTTTTTTTTTGAAACTCTTCATTTTGGTTACACTATGAGGACTTAACTTACATGTTAGTAATGATAATTAGCAACCGGAGTTACTAATAAAATACCTTGAATTACTAACATCTGTAGGAGTTATGATAAATTGTAAGGTAATTGCAGACATTTCCCAGACCACGCCTTTACCTGACTGGCCGTGACCACTTCACCTTTCTACACATATTTGCTTTGCGTTCATTAAGTCATCAGTTATTCCATTGAGACTATTTCTTTCTAGGCATGTCCCCCTGTCACGCTTATTCAGCAATACTAAAACTCCACAGTGCAATTCAAGACTGCCTCTTAGTNCTACACTTTTCATTTCAAAAGGGGCTGGTGGGGACTCAACACAATTTTAAAATGAGTTGAAAGTAAGGGTCCTAAATGTGATTTAATTTTTTTAACAACATCTTGCTCCCCTTATCATAAAGATTGGTGCCAGCTGAACATTCTAGGTGCTGTGTGCAACACCTTGAATAAACACGTGCCTGCTTGAAGTAATGAAAACTTTGACTACTGATTCTGGGGTATCAGAATTTTGTCCAAAATGTCTACACTCTCCATGGATACATTTCTACTTTTAGATTTGAAATATGCATAAGAAATCTTCATGTAATACTTTCTCCTGCCCACACGCTGCAAAGTGCAGCAGCATGAGGCTAAGGAATTTATAGAGCTAGTGATTCTGTTTGACCAAGAAATGTATTTTTCCTGCTAAGCTTGACTTCAAAGACTGAGAGACAATTTTGTTATGACTTTCTAGGCTATCGATGGTATGGAGGACAAGGAATTATTACCAGTGTGCCCCTGAGAATCGGGAGACTTTGATTCTGATATTGGCTCTGCCTGTAGTTGCAGCATCCCTTCTCTGTCAGGGACACAGAGCCTTGTACAGTTGCTCCTGAGTATATGTGAAGGAGAGTTCAAACACATGGACACATCATACACCATTAAGGCTGTAGTACAGCCCTAGTGTGGAAGTTACATCAGTAGCTCATGTACAACATGTTACTCTGTAGAGACTCCAAGCACGATTGCCACCCTTGTCAGGCAGAGAAAGACAATAACTTGTGTATGCTGGTACCACGTGGCTGGAGTCCTGACACAAGCCTCTAGGCAAAGGGTAATACAAATAAATAGTAGTGGACAGCCAGCTTCTGAAAAAGAAGACTCACCCTTTGAGGGACAAGTAGCTTGTAGAAAACAGGAGGTCAAGTCCTGTACAAATATTTAAAACCTTATTAGTATTTTGATGTTTGGGGATGGGATTGATTTTTGGTTTTATTTGTCCCCTTTCCATTAGCTTTTTAATCAAAATGAAACCTAATCACAGTCAGTTACTAGAGTTCTGCTGACAGATGGTAACATGTTAAGCCATGGTTGTGTGATTG
>WEKW01006135.1:4416-27282 GCA_013389905.1 Sula dactylatra | reverse complement strand
ATGGTTGTGTGATTGTGCGCGTCATTTGTCCATACTCTGTGCCAGAGCCAGTAGCCCTCATCTGGTCTCAAAAGCTTTATTAAAGTAACTCAATTTGGCTCAAAAATCACTCCAGCCACTTCTTTACCCCTACTGTGAGGCATTATCTTATTTCAGGTTAAGTTAATAACTGACCAACTAAATATAAGACACTCCTTAAGCCATTTAAGTTTTGTCTCGAAGGCTGGAAGATAAATGAGTTTAGAAGTAGTTTTGTTACACTGACACTAAGTAAATCACTACACTTTTCTTTGTATATAAAGTTTAAGTACACTTGAAGAAATGTCAAGTTACAGTGGTTCAAAATCATATNGCATTCCTGAGCCCACAGCTGTGGAGTACTGAGTCATCAGAAACACAGTTCTTGCGCTGCAGACAGGAGTCCTCAAAACAAGGGGACAAGAATAGACTGGGTAAATGAAAGAATGAAATGTGAAGTAGAGAGAGAATAGCTGGGGGGGGTTGGGGAGGGAGGGGTAAACATTTACAGCTATTTGGCAGCCTCTTTTTTTTTGAAACTCTTCATTTTGGTTACACTATGAGGACTTAACTTACACGTTAGTAATGATAATTAGCAACCGGAGTTACTAATAAAATACCTTGAATTACTAACATCTGTAGGAGTTATGATAAATTGTAAGGTAATTGCAGACATTTCCCAGACCACGCCTTTACCTGACTGGCCGTGACCACTTCACCTTTCTACACATATTTGCTTTGCGTTCATTAAGTCATCAGTTATTCCATTGAGACTATTTCTTTCTAGGCATGTCCCCCTGTCACGCTTATTCAGCAATACTAAAACTCCACAGTGCAATTCAAGACTGCCTCTTAGTTGCAAGCAGCTAGTCCTGACCTAAACTGATTAAACAGATAGTCTTCTAATTAAACAACCTGCCTTTAGTGTGATATAAAGTGAGAAAAAGAAAATTGAAAGGATATGTACAAAAAAGTATATGGGATATGCCACACAATATATCTTATGCTTTGTGCATCCTTGTGTAGGGATGATTAATAATAAACTAATAACATATTTTTCTCAAAGAGAGCATCTGAAGTTAAGCTCTACAGTCAAAATGCAGACCTCTAACTGTGACTTCTATCTGAAAGTGAAAAACACCTGTTCCTACACTTTTCATTTCAAAAGGGGCTGGTGGGGACTCAACACAATTTTAAAATGAGTTGAAAGTAAGGGTCCTAAATGTGATTTAATTTTTTTAACAACATCTTGCTCCCCTTATCATAAAGATTGGTGCCAGCTGAACATTCTAGGTGCTGTGTGCAACACCTTGAATAAACACGTGCCTGCTTGAAGTAATGAAAACTTTGACTACTGATTCTGGGGTATCAGAATTTTGTCCAAAATGTCTACACTCTCCATGGATACATTTCTACTTTTAGATTTGAAATATGCATAAGAAATCTTCATGTAATACTTTCTCCTGCCCACACGCTGCAAAGTGCAGCAGCATGAGGCTAAGGAATTTATAGAGCTAGTGATTCTGTTTGACCAAGAAATGTATTTTTCCTGCTAAGCTTGACTTCAAAGACTGAGAGACAATTTTGTTATGACTTTCTAGGCTATCGATGGTATGGAGGACAAGGAATTATTACCAGTGTGCCCCTGAGAATCGGGAGACTTTGATTCTGATATTGGCTCTGCCTGTAGTTGCAGCATCCCTTCTCTGTCAGGGACACAGAGCCTTGTACAGTTGCTCCTGAGTATATGTGAAGGAGAGTTCAAACACATGGACACATCATACACCATTAAGGCTGTAGTACAGCCCTAGTGTGGAAGTTACATCAGTAGCTCATGTACAACATGTTACTCTGTAGAGACTCCAAGCACGATTGCCACCCTTGTCAGGCAGAGAAAGACAATAACTTGTGTATGCTGGTACCACGTGGCTGGAGTCCTGACACAAGCCTCTAGGCAAAGGGTAATACAAATAAATAGTAGTGGACAGCCAGCTTCTGAAAAAGAAGACTCACCCTTTGAGGGACAAGTAGCTTGTAGAAAACAGGAGGTCAAGTCCTGTACAAATATTTAAAACCTTATTAGTATTTTGATGTTTGGGGATGGGATTGATTTTTGGTTTTATTTGTCCCCTTTCCATTAGCTTTTTAATCAAAATGAAACCTAATCACAGTCAGTTACTAGAGTTCTGCTGACAGATGGTAACATGTTAAGCCATGGTTGTGTGATTGTGCGCGTCATTTGTCCATACTCTGTGCCAGAGCCAGTAGCCCTCATCTGGTCTCAAAAGCTTTATTAAAGTAACTCAATTTGGCTCAAAAATCACTCCAGCCACTTCTTTACCCCTACTGTGAGGCATTATCTTATTTCAGGTTAAGTTAATAACTGACCAACTAAATATAAGACACTCCTTAAGCCATTTAAGTTTTGTCTCGAAGGCTGGAAGATAAATGAGTTTAGAAGTAGTTTTGTTACACTGACACTAAGTAAATCACTACACTTTTCTTTGTATATAAAGTTTAAGTACACTTGAAGAAATGTCAAGTTACAGTGGTTCAAAATCATATTGTCCTTCAATCAAGCCACAGCAACAGGCTGAGTGCACACTTCTGTGAAGTAAAACACCACAGCTTAAATCTCCCTTTGCTAGTTAACCTACAGGTTAACCTGTTTCATTAAAATGTAAGCCACTATGCATTACCTTGAAGTCAGACTGACCTGAGACAGTGTCTGTGGTCAGTTGGCACATCTCAGCTGATGAGGATAATCGGTTAAACCACTCACTATTTCAAAGTGGCTTCACATGCTAAGTGCATTAACCATTTCCATATTTTAACCACTTGAAGGTTGAAAGGCATTTCAATGTGAAAATTTCTCATAGCTCTAATAAGCTTGATTCTTTTGCAGTCTGCCTAAAAGCAGTGGAATTCACCTTTTGGAACAGATGCACAAATGGATGTGTCTTTGATGTGTTTAGAGCTACAAAAGTTTGATGTTTTCAATTAAAACAAGTGCTATTTACTTCTATACTTACGGGTAATAGAGCACTTTTGACTTTTACAAAGTGCGTGTTATTAAAGCACTTTGCTAATGTACAAAGGCACTTTCATAAAACAAGGAAGAAAAGAAGCAGCCCTCTTTCAAACTGTCTGTGGAAAATGAGATGAAAGTAGAAAAAAAACTTGCCAGAAAAGAGTTCTTTAACAATAAGAGAGCTGTCTTCAGCTGTTCCCATGTATGATTTCAGTCATCATCTTTATGCCTAGAAGCACTTTTATAAACATTTGTAACAATTTAAACATATTCTATCACTCAAAACCTTTCACACAAGGGCTCTTCACCCTAACCTTTTTGATGAGGCCAGAAAACACTTATCTTGCAGTTTCCAAGGTATTCCTAAAATAGTACAATGGAAAAATGATATGGTATTGTTAGTGTTCTGGAGTAACTATTACTGATTTATTACTTAATATCATTATTGAAACTGTGTGTGGACCTCTTACTTCTGTGTATCTCAGTTTATTCTTTTTTAGCAAGTATTTCCTGTATCATGCTCTGGAATTGCAGTTTTGAGGAATTCAGGTCCTGATTCAGCCAGGCAGAGGATGGGTTTAAGTCTCTTGTGAAGCCATTTTCCTCTTCTACACTTCTTGTCCTCTCGTGAATTTAGCACTGACAGTGACAGAGTTCCATTGCTCAGAAATTTGCACAGTCAGATCTATAACTTATAACTATCTGGTATGATATGCCTAAAAAAGTAACTATTGTGTTAGGTTTGTGATGGCCAAGCTGAGGGAAGAACGGGTGTGTTTTTCTACAAACCTTTTCCTGTTAGGCCAAGAAAAACCTTTGTATTTCTTCTATTCCAAGTAAAGCTGAAAGACTGTTTCATAGAGGAGAAAAAAATTTATTTCCAACAAAATACCTCTCAAATTTTGAGCGTCTCTAAAATGGCAGAGGAAAAAGAACTTCAGGTCATATAGCAACGTTTCCAGTAATGTGGCTTCTCTAGTGGAGAAATCATCAGCAGAGATGTTGTTATTTTCTGCAAAGACCTTTGTGCATGATGCTTAAAACCTCTTCCATTTCAGTTTCAGAATAAGGCAAAAGGATGGGCACCTTACCCACTATCTCTTAAATATGTGCACTGCTTCTCATCTCCAAGAAAGGAGTTTTAACCTGGGAATGATGATACTCTGCATTATTTTACTTCTGCAGTGGTATCTTCAAAAACAAAAATGCCCCATCTTAGTTTTCTATTAAAAACCAGATTCTGATGGCTTCTTCTTCACATCTTGTCCCATCAATCTTCCTGTCTCTAAATGATTTCTAGCTTTTCATTCTGTTGTGTTTTACTGTTTCATAACAATAGATTGTTCATCTCATCTCATTGGCGTAAGTAGTCAAATAAATAGAAGAAACAGCTAGAACAGATGTTTAGTACAGACCATGCAGAGAAGCAGATACAAAGGAGTTTATCTTGTAGGAGAATCCAAAAGCAAAGTGTAGCTTTTGGTAGCTGGACTTCTGAGGCCAGAGTCAAAAAACATCTTCTGGGGAAAGGATGCATTTTTATGCTTCTATGTGTGTAAGCATTTATTTATATATTTATTGTAGAGTGAAATGTCATCTCATAAAAGCATCAGCTGCAACCAGAGATGCTATTACAGGTTTTGTATTATTAGCATCCAAGAGTGCTGGGGGTGAGGAAAAGGTGCAGGAGCAGCAGGGGACTGTTGCCATAAACAGGATTTCACAGAGTCATGGGTCTTTCAGAGACATCTCCAGCTTACATTACTTCTAAAGTTAGCATTATTTCTCCATTCCAAATAATCAGAAATAAAACATCAGACAGTAAACACTCCCCCAGTGACTAACTGTGTTGTTTGGGTCTTTTCTTCCTCCCACTCCCCACCCCCCCACTACTTTGCAGAAAGAAAAGACACTAAAAGTTCCTTCTGTGAGTTGCCAAGGTGCTCCCAGCCCATTGTGCAGAATCATTGTCAGGTTAAATTAGGGAGTACAGACTCCATGAGTGTAAAAAAATCAATACTTGATGGAAGATTGCTCCCCGGAAAATCTGTTTTGATTCCAGGATTAATTCGCGACCAAAGGCTTCTGCAAAATGACATGCCATTAGTCAGAAAATGAACACATTCTACCCTTGAAATTGGATGGAAATATGTCAGGTGATTGACCTATTCATTCTCTTCGCTCTCTGGGCAGAGAGAGTAGGTGTGGTAGCTGTGAATTAGGCCTGCAAACCAGGTCCATTTTCCAAGCAGTAAAAAAAAAAGAAAAAAAAAAAAAGTCCAATGTGAATTGCAAGTATTCTCTAGGCCATTGTTGTAAAGCTATTGCAAATGCATTCCATCAAGGTAAATGCATTTGTCTGGAAGGCCTGACTCTCTTGTGTTTTCTAAATCTCAGAATAAACCATACTAAAAATCTTAAAATAAAGCAGGGATTTTTTTTCTTCTGCAAAAAAGACTTGCAATATTAATGACAATGTAATTTGTTTGCCATATATAAAGTAACATTCCACCCCCTCCCTTTGCTCACCAGTTTCTTCTGCAAAAAACTTTCCCGAGACAAACCCAGCACTTGAGCTGCACTGGCTGGTCTGTGTTTAGGCCTTTCTGAACAGTCCCCATGGCAATCACAGCAGCCAGCCATGAGCTGTGCAAGCGGCCTCCAGGCTGGCTTCGTAGCACTGTGCAGCCAGTGCGCTTCCCTGCCTTGCAAGGTGCCAAACTCTAGGACAAAAGGGCATTTTAATCTTTCTGTTTATATATTCTGGGCCTGAACTATGTCTGCTTATACTGTTGAAACATGCTGAATATGTGGACCAGAAAGGTCGTGACATGAGATATTTGTATTTATTTATCTGGTGTGGAATTGCCAAGGTGAATCTAACCTCTTGGTACATAGACTTTTCCAGAAGAGAGAGAAGTTAAGGGCGGCAGTGTTAGACCTTGTATCTGGAGAGTGGGGAGGCTCTGTGTCACTCACAGTGACCTGACTGGAGTGCACTGAGATGGGAGAGGTTGCTCACATATATATTAATGAATGCAAAATTGCTATGTAGACTTAGCTCTTTCAGAAAGAAGTCACCATCAGAGTTTTCTTTTTGTAACCTCTCTGAAGAATATCATACAAGGATTCAAGCGATTTGGAGCTTTGTTTTAAAAACTCCAGGAAAACCATTTATTGAGAGAAAAATGTGTGCACAAGTAGAACAGAAGCAACAAACAAAATCACCAAAAGGTATGTTGGCACTGACTGAATACTCAACAGCAGCCTAATCCATCAAACTACTAAGCACTGACATATCAGGGACTGATTCTCTAAAACTTGGACCCTCCTTTGGCTGTAATCCCCCTCCAAAAATGGCTCTAAAGTAACTTTGGAGAATTTTGGATTTGAAATTCTGCAGTTATTATCTTCCATTTTAATTGTGATACAGTATCTGTTGGCTTTCTCATGAAGATCCCACAATAAAGGTTGAACTTACTTGCAAAAAGTTGTAATTTTAATGTCCAGTGCTAGTGATTCTTTCATTCAAATTTTGAAAGTAACATATTTTGTAGAGTAAGTCATTGAAGGTGATGATCCATGTGTGATTACCCAGCCTGGAGTGTTAGTGTGTTGGTGGATTAGTTCTTCTACGTGAGGTCAAGCTAAGCTTTTCAACACAGTCATCAATACCTATGGGGAAAAAAGCTGTTTCCTAGCAGTACCACAGGAATTGCTTGTGATGGTGGTACTGGAATGCCCAAATAATCTTTGTTTCTCTGAAGATTTCATGGACTAAGCACCTTCCAAGAAAACCATTTAGAATTAGAGCACTGAGCTTAAAACCGGCAGGAGCCATTTCTTTCCCCAGATTATAGTGCCTCACTGACAACCCACTGCAATATTACCATTAGAAATGTGCACCAGGCTAATATTGTTACCTTCTGGTCAAGCACAGAGGATCTTGTCAGGCATGTTACATAGAATTAATAGTTCTTTCTACTTGGTGGGAACCCTGGAGAAGTAAAACCATCAAAACAGCAAAAGAGAGTAATGTCCTGTGTTAATATTATGGAGTAGGACCAATTGTTCCCCCCAGAGTCCATATCCCAACCACATTAACAGTCTTATCTTTAATCCAAAAGCCAGTGCAGTCACCACTTCATTTGAAGAAATAATAACTTGGAATAGAATTTGTCTCTTCTGCCATTTTCTCATCTAAAAGCAGGATGTCATGTTTCCTTGTCTTGGAGAGAGAGTAACCTCACAGAGAGGGAGTCATCCCACGCTAAGATAGGAAAGGTAAACTGTCCTCCAAAGTTCCCTTCCTCTTCCTATTAACTTCAAGAGAGATCTTACAAGATTAACTTAGACTGGATGCCAAAGTGCTAACATTAGATAAAATTAATCCCATTCTTCGTGCCCACATCCACACACCTGCAGAAGAAATATAAAAATGACCATCTCTCAAAGGCACTAAGAAGGTTCCCTAATTAAAGCCAGTATGCTGTCCTCAGTGGCAAAACTCCCACTGATTTAAGTGGAAACAGGAGCAATCCATGAAGTTTTTTTAGCCTAGTGGATGCTAAATTTAATGCAGGTTAAAAATGCCTTGGAAGCAATTTAGTTTTGATAGAAAGAGAAGCAACAGGCTTAACCTGCTGCAAAACAGGTTAGATTAGATACTAAGGGAAAAAAGCTTTCTTAGGGCAAGGCAGGTGGACAGATGTGCTTAAGAGCCTACCTAAGCAATGAGGAATGATTTGAATGCATATGGTTCTATTTCCAAACAGGAACTTAATTTTTATAATTCTGTAGCAGTTTTGATATTCTGTCTCCCTCATTTTGGGGGGCTGGGGGTGGTTCATCTACAGATTTATCAGTGCAGAAGATGTGCAGCATAGAAGGTGTGCAAGAGGTTTCCAAGTTTCAGTAGCACAAGCCATCAAATGTTATAAAGGTACTGTTGGGCTGCAACTACATTGTGGATGCACATTTCCGGACATCTGCTTATCATTGACTTTATACTCCAGGCTCTTACTTACTCTGCTTTCCTTTTCTCTAAGGCTATTTCTTCTTTCTCACTCATTTCAGTCTCTCAGTTCTCTCATCTATATTGCTTGAGCTTCTCTCCCATTTTATATTTTGGACCCTTTGGACATCTAGTCTCAACTCTAAGGACCACTGCTACAGGCTGATAACAAACTAGTGTTCATGAGCTTTTATGTGAATAAAAGGTTGTAGGAATGAGGGGCTTTGCCTAAACAGTTTCAAGTTATATTGAAATATGTCTCAGTGAAAAAAACCCTAACTTGAGACTTATGAGTCTGAAACCCAAACTCATCTCCACCAGACACTATAAGCAGCCCTTCCCTCTTCCTCCATCCATAGTCACAGGCTATGTGTCTGTCTTGTGCCTGATCATGAACTCTTCAGCTCTCTGGACATCTACATTTGAATATGTCACACTTACAGTGATCTGCTCGACACTGGAAATTTAGGAAAATAAAAAACCCAAAACTTTCCTGATGAATATGCCTAAAAAAAGGAGGTAAAGCTGGAGTGAGCCTGAAGCCTAGGTATCATTTTATTAAAATGCTATTAAAGATGCAGACATTTCTTTCAAAAGACTGAAAATAGACCTTGAAGCCAATGATTAGCAGAAGAGCAAAAATCCTGTAAAGCCAGAAAATTGACTGTACAGTACAATCAAGTTTCTTTGTGAAGTTCTAAATGCTTTCTTAGAGAAATCCCTATAAATTAGTGACTCTACAAGAAAATCTAAAGGAAGTTGAACTCTTGGCATTGCTTCCAATCACAGTTTGCACATATAGTTCATAACAGTTAATGACATTTTTCTTCTCTTCAATTTCACATAAAAAGATAAAAAGGAAAACTGCGAGAATTTGTCTATAGCATGATGTCTCTGGTCAATATCTTGCTATTTGCTCTGTCAATGCCATCAAAATATTGTTTAATAATTTAGAAGCAACCATGTAATTTTCTTCCCCAGTAGTAGCAAATTAGGCACTTACTAAATAATTGACAAAAATACTTAATTCTAGGGATGCCTTGAGGAACATACTATTAGCTGACAGTTTTTAAAACTTTTTCTTGCATTAGTGATTATATTTTTAAATTATTTTCATGGCAATTCTTACCAGGGTAGGAAACTGCACAGCTTGATACTTCAACCTTCTTATTTTCAATAATTAGCCACCTTCTCCTACAAAAATAGAGAGGGAATCATGCAGAGGATTCATGAAAAAGTAGATATTTGGGGGAAGAATTCACATAGGCAGGGGTGTACACTTTCAGGCTCCATCTTGTAATTTATTAAGTTTATGTCTCTATTTCTATGAATACATTGCAAAAATTAGAATTTCAAGGAAAGATGTCAACAATTTAAAAGAACTATGAATACAGTTTTACTGTATGTAGCAGTTTGAAAAAGACAGTTTGAAATAATGCAGCAAAATATACCCTTAAAAATCTTTATAAGAAAAACATGCCCATAGTTTCACGCAGTGCCTTCTTCAGACAAAGACGCTGAAATACTGATATCAAAATGCATTAAAAACACCTGTAACCTGGAAATGTGAGTTCCATATTATCAGAAAACCAAAGGAGGAATTCTATTGTGAAGCGATGTCTGATGCGGAAGTGACAGTTGTACATGTGGGATTCTTCTTTCCGGAAGGAAAAATACAACATTTAGCTGAATTAAGCTGTGTCCCAGCCACAATACTGAGGGATAACCATCTCCTTTGTTTGAGGATTATTTTGGGTGACTGTGCATTCTGAGCAAACAGAGCCATGAGAATTGTGTGCCATTGTTCGCTTGCATCAAGGGTGTTTCTAGGCATTTCAGTGAAAAGACTTAGTAGATGAGCTAGGCAGAGTTGCTCAGCAGTAGAAGGCTCAGCAGTTATGTTGGAAGAATGTTTGATATTTTGCCCTCACTTATTTTTGCAAAAACCTCTAGGACTAGAACTGGAGTAGATCCTATGAGCACTTTAACCAAGATCTCTATAATTTAATTGATGATTTCCAGTAAGTCTACATTTTTTTCACCAGGGAAACAGATGTTGCTGAAGTATTTATTATATGGGCTCCAAGAACAAATCATTACAAAATGTAATTGAACGATTCATTTGGAGATTATTCATTTTCATTCTCATTATTCCATATCTTCTGTTTCTTTTTGTTTTGTACATGCGGAATCATTTTTTTTCCTCGTCAATGAATCTGTTTTACTAGTAGCTGATCAGTAGATAACAGGTTAATGTTATAGCTGAAAACTTCAAGTCAATAGCTTCAAGCTCAAACACTGCAAGATCCTTTAGGCAACTTGCTCCCTAAAATTTGGCACCAAAGTGCCTTTGAAGATCTTGACTGTGTACACTAATTATTTGTCCTAGTGATTATTTCTAAGCAATCTCTGAAAACAGCTGGTTATCTACTCTGCAGAGACACCAATAGGGAATTCAGAGAATTAGTACTTGCTCAGAGGGTGGGAGAGAAAGGAATAGAGCAAGAACCCAGTTCCTTCCTACTCTCAGTTTCAACAGATTTTTTTTCCAGTGTAATGCAGTTGATTTTAATTCCACAGTAATGATATTACTTTTCTACCCATGTCACAGATCTCAGAGTCCTGCCCTACGTACTGTATGAAACCCACGTAACCTAAGAGGCTCTGTTGTCGAAAGCTCAGATATCTGTATTTCTTCTGTTCATGGCTTTAGCTGTTCTGACCAACTGTCACAAAAGTGAAGGTGTGTGTTAGCTGTCAGTTTGTTTTTTAAAAAGAAAGAAAACCCCTATGCTTAAAAACATTAGTATCTAAATGGTACAAATTACAAGCCTTGCCATTCACACCTTACTGAGGTAATGAAGTGGAACAGGGGTAAGTTGCCATCTGCTGCTGTTTGGCTGTAGACAGTTTTCTGCAAGACTAAGTTAACTGGTCAGCAGCACATCTGTTTTTCCTGTGATCTGTGATGCCTGTAATTGCCACAGCAAAAATATAAAAGCATTATTTTTAGATGAAAATTGAGAATTTGCAGCAGAATGTTGGAGGCAGCGAAAGCTGCCAGGGCATCTCTGAGACAGCAATTTCCAGAGCTTTCGTACGTTCCACCTCTGGCTGGTGTCTGGGAAGAACTAAGTGTTTCAATAAGACATTGTGGTCTCTGCCTTGTAGGATGGAGAAAGAAAATTTTTAGTGATTCTACAGGTTCACAGGGATAGGACAGAGTCAATATTTCTTACGTTTGTGTTTTCCAAATAGTCTAATTAAAGTGCTAACATTTGTCACAGCAGAGTTTAGCTTTAGTAGACCGCTAATAGCAACTCAGTATCATAAAACACTCTCAGAAAGTAGTCAGAAGTTATTACTAAGATTTAGAAATCTAAGCAAAGACAAAAGTAATTTTTCATCCACTTTTAATGTTTTTTTTTTAAGAAAAGGCTCTACCTTATTAATAAGGCATGTTTTCATGTAATGGTTCAAAAGCCATCCTTGCTGTAGATCTGTCAAAAATCCTGTGGTTGTAATAGGGAATCCAATTTGATTTGGGATTGGGTTTGGGGGGAGTGTTTCCTTTTGTTTGTTTGTTTTGCCAGTATGGGTCCTGGGGAGAAAAAAGATGCAAAAATTAGAGTTTTAAAGTACTGAATTTGCAGGGATTTATAAGATCCTCCTGGAGGCGAGGTATTACCTTTCACACTTACAGAGTTTTTTGTTCCAAAAGTAAGAAATGAGCTTTCTTTTTAAAGCCAAAATACATTTCCAAGAATCTCAGGCAATAACCTGATTTGAGCAGCTAAAGCTGAATCCATGAGAACATTCATCCACATTAACAACACAACTTTGCCCTTGTCATCTACATATGTTATGCATCCACCTTTAGCAACAAAAAAGCTGGACAAAAGCTGAGAATGAATGATTCCAATATGACTGTGTTCTTAAAGAAAACATCATACGATAAATAAAATACTTGGTGTTAGTCACTGCAAAAAGCATCCGCTACATTATACAGCTGTCTGTGACTAACCTACCTCTCTCAAAGATATAGGCAATATTTGTCTTATTCACTATAACAACTGAGAACCAAGTAAGTTAAAAACAGAAATAACTATAACCATTCCCTTAGATGGGTTTCTTGTTGGAAAGAAACATGGGTAGCGTATAGATTTTACTTTTATGTACATACATGAAAATTGCTAAGGGAAGTTAAACTGAAGAGGTTAAACCATAGTCATGTCTGCTTTAAACCAGTTTTCACAGGGTAGGTTCAGCTGAGGTGTAAATTTCATCTCTCATACCTATAACCAGTGGAAATCACAAGTGACAGATCATTGGCAGCCTGGGAAGCAGGGGATCTGCAAGGAGGCCTTGCTCGGGACACTGGATCGAATAAGGAGGCAAAGCATGTGCTAAATAACAATCGTCTCCTTGCTAGTAAAACCCTTTAAAAGGCTTTAAATGAAAATGCCAGTGAAAAGACAATTTTTTAAAAATACTTTTCTTTTGGCTTTTTAGAAAAATAGCATAATTTTGGAAGGAGGTCATCTGGTTCAGCCAGCCTGCACACCCTCAAAGCAGGGACAGCTTCAAACTTTAAGAAGCAAAGTATACAGCTGGGTGGTGACATTTTTAAAAGTACATACATTTGGGGGAATCATTTTTGTCTGTAATTTATTATTACACTCTCTTGTACTCTTTTGGTCTCCATCCTCCTGACTTCAGTAGTAAAAAAAAGAATAAAGTGAAAAAGGAAAATCTAAGGCTGTTCTCATTATGGTAACCACGAAATGACACTTTTATGATTCTAGCACAAATTTTCTATGTCATAATCATGTCTAGTTTTGTTTGGTTTTCCCTGTCTTTCTCTGTCCTAAGGTTTCCTGGATAAGTGGTGGTTTCAGCCGTTACAATGCGTGGGCTGTGGGTCCAATTATAATTACTATATTGTCACTCCTTGTTTCCCTCACCATATTCATTTTCTCACCCCCAAAAATGAAAATAAACAAGTTAGAAAAATTAAGTGTCTAACCTTTTGGGAATATAAGCATGCAGTCTGCTAATTGTAGTGAAGTTATTTCAGAACAGAAGGTTGGAAGCTTTTAGAAGTTCTTGTGAATAGATCCAGGGAGAGATGAAACCAGCGGCAAAGCCTTCAGGGACACTTGTGACAGATAAGAGAGCGATGTAGCAGATAGTGAATACCTTACAAATATGGTGGAAATAGCTAGAGGAAAATCAAGAGAGACCAGAAAGGAAACAGATTATGAGATGGGGGAGACCAGTAGTGCCAAAAGTAGCCAGAAGATTAAAGAAGAAAAAACAGACAAGAATCTTTGGGATTTGCCTAGGAGGAAGACTTGAGTGACCTTTAGCAAGGGCAAACTCCTACCGAGCACTGGGTTCACAATTAAAAAGACATAGGTCAGATGGAAAACAGGAAAAGTATCAAGGAGTTAAGGGACTGGCTACAGAGGAAGGGTTGTCTGAACAAGGCTCACAAAAATATTGTATATACTTAGGAAGGTAAAAACATGCATTTGTGAGATAGTTGCTAGCTGTCCTATTTTCCAGCTCTAGCTTCCATGGCTTAGTGAAAGTATAGCTAGCAGGACAGGAACTGAGTAGGAACCACTAGTTAAGGCAGATACCAAATGACAAGGGAACAAAAAACTTCTGAGGATCATTTAAAATATGTATGTATAATATACACTGTATCATATATTTTGTGAATGAGCTTCTGTGCATACCACAGCTGAATTTGTGTTTGGCCATGAAAAGGAGAAATAGCACACCTAATTTCCAAACAGACACTGGTAGCATTAGAAGCCATACAGAGTACATCATCTCGTTACAATATAAATCTTTGCCCCCCATCCACTGATGCTCCTTGTTCCAGTAATCATTTGTAGTGAAATTCCAGGGAGAACAACTAATAGAGTCACAGCAGTACACCTGCATTATAACAGGAGGGGACTGTGATTACCAGAGGAGAATTTAAACAACTCAGGATTAAGTGATACCCTAGCTGTTCTAGTCTACACAAAGACCTCAGTGGACTTTGGCAACTCTGGTTTCAAAATCACCCACCACCCACAGAATTTTTGCAGTTCTCCGTGTAGAATAATGCACTATTGGCTCATGAAAAAAAGGAAAATGACTGGTACTGTCCCAATTAGAGGGTCTAACTGTCAGTTTTGCCATCCACTGATATCTGGTATGACAAGAATATCAACATGACCTCAATTGAACTATCATACCGTGTATCTGGGCAGATTAAGTAATAATAAGCAACACACTGGATAGGGTTTGTTCTGCCTATGCTTTGGAGCATTGGAAGGTGGCACCTGTTTGATCAATACTTGTTCTTTGCAGAATCTGTTGATGGGGAAAGTTGCAAGGGCCGTTTTTATGGATGTAATACATAGGGCTAGAAGGGTCTGTGCTTGCTACTCGCAATGCCCTGTTATCTATAGTTAAAGTTGGACTACTATCACTGCATATAAATGGATGTTTCCACCTCTTCCCATGAATGTAAACATAGGCTATCTCAGTAGGCTACAACTAAAAATTCCCCCTTTCACCTTTCACAAAAAAAGACCTCACTGAAATAGAAGATGAATAGACTAATGTACATGTCATGAACCTAGATATTAATAAGGAACACTCTTAGTACACTTCCCACAAGATATGGTGAAATTTTTGTGAAAAACAGAAAAGTAAAACTATATTGCAGATATCCTTTTGAACTAAACATGATCACTGCTAATGTCAGGTAAAATTGTCATATTTATACTCTCGGCTGATTCTATACTTCAACATTATCCTTGAGTTCTTGAGTCTATATTCATGGAAAGATCATGACCTATGCTGATCAATATGTATAAAAATTGATTCATGTCTAATGTAACTCTAGTGCAGTTGATGGGCTACATCCATTTGTGGTATAACTACAATGACATCAGTATAGATATTTCCAGGATAAGTCTCGCCTTGTTTCAGTACAAAGTCTGCGAAAATGCAGGAGTGTTGTTAGAAGAATTTATCACTTATCAGTCTTTTACTGATT
Organism: Sula dactylatra; assembly: GCA_013389905.1. Taxonomy (NCBI): domain Eukaryota; kingdom Metazoa; phylum Chordata; class Aves; order Suliformes; family Sulidae; genus Sula; species Sula dactylatra. Next base: position 12,156 of record WEKW01006135.1, on the reverse strand, counting down.
CACTTTTAAATTTCTTTAGACAATCAGCAAGTTCAGCTACCATGTAAATGTTCTAAAACTCAAAGCTGAAGGGCAAAGAGGTTTTAGGGGCAGCATGCAGAAGTTTAAATTTGTTGTAGATAGAGCAGAGTTGTTTGAAAATGCATCAATAAAGCAATGTGGGCAGAACAATGGCAATCAGAGGTAGAATTCAGAACAGTAAGACAATACAAGCATACCTTTATTTTCCTTTTAAATTTGATATTGAAATGAATGTACAGCATATGTAAATTCTCATCATGTCTAATAAGATATACAGTTGTGTCATGCAAATTTTCCTACCAAGTTCTTGTCATGAGCAAGGCAGACCTGGATTTCTGATTGCTCATTTGGTAGCCATGAAAGGCCTTGACAGATTCTAGTTCCTTCCAATGCAGTTTTCTGTCAGTACAAAGAAAATTGACAAAGAAAACAAAAGCCAACTGATCCTTGGCCATGGCTGATAATTTGTGATAATTTCACTGATAATATTTGTGATAACATGATAATGTGATAATTTGACCGATAATGTTTGTGATAATGTTATCATTTGACTGATAATACCATGATCTGATAATTTTTTCCATACATGTAAGACTCTTCAGCTCCATGGCTTTACAGTTTCTACCATATCAAGAGAAAAGACATATCTTAATGCTGCCTATACCCTGGCAGTTTCTCCCTCCCCAGCAGCCTATCAAGAGCTACTGAAAGATCATGAAGCATTTCTGTATAGAGCTAGGAATGAATCATATATATAGAAGTGCCATGGTGTGCTGTTTGGGCTGGGATAGGGTTCATTTTCTTCTTAGTAGCTGTTATGGGGCTATGTTTTGGATTTGTGCTGGAAACAGTGTCGATAATACAGGGATGTTTTCATTATTGCTAAGCAGCGCTTACACAGAGCCAAGGCCTTTCCTGCTCCTCACCCCACCCCACCAGTGAGTGGGCTGGGGGTGCACAAGGAGTTGGGAGGGGACACAGCTGGGACAGCTCACCCCAACTGACCAAAGGGATGTCCTACACCATATGATGTCATGCTCAGCATATAAAGCTGGGGGAAGATAGAGTTTATTTTCCCAAGTAACCGTTATGCAGGATGGAGCCCTGTTTTCCTGGAGATGGCTGAACACCTGCCTGCTGATGGGAAGCCGTGAATTAATTCCTCGTTTTGCTTTGTTTGTGTGCACGGCTTTTGCTTTACCTGTTAAACTGTCTTTATCTCAACCCATGAGTTTTCTCACCTTTACCCTTCCAATTCTTTCCCCCATCCCACCAGGGGGAGTAAGCCAGTGGCTGTGTGGTGCTTAGCTGTCGGCTGGGGTTAAACCATGACAAATGGCTTTCCAAATTCTCAGATCTTTTTGTCAGGCTGTCAGATGAAAGGGGATTTGAAAGCATGCCCATTTAAACCCTTTTAAAAAAATATTTACTGTTATTACCGAACTATTCAGGATTTCCTGGCATTCCCACAACTGGACATTGTAGTTCCTTAAGCAATACCTTCAGCAGAGGTTTGGACCTAAAGACCATCAGAAACTAAAATAATACCAATGGATGGTTTTTCCAGGTCATTCTCCTCCCAGCTGATCAAAGAAAATGATTATGTGGTAAACACAGCAGGCAGAGACTATTTGGCAGCTCAGGACTGTATGTTTATGGTTTAAAATGGAGGCTGACAAAAATCATCCTGGAGCTGGTCCCTTGCCATTTTTCTACCTTCTCCTCTACTCTTTCTGTTTATATAGTTATATGATAGCAATATACATCTTAAATGTTCTTCAGTCTGCCTCCAACATGATGACAACTGTCAAAAAGATGTCAGAGCTGTATTACAGAGCCTAGATGTTGACCGCAGATGTTACACAAGTAGACTGAGAGCTCTTCTCTGATTAGCAAACTGGGTTGGGATTGCACTCACATAGCTGCTCTGTGCTGAAAGTCATAATCTCATCTTGCATGATCTATTTCTGAGCTGCTCTTGACTTCATTTCCCAAACCCTTATTAGGGCTCTATGTGCATCTTGCAGATTAGAGGCAATTCTCCCTCCATAATTCAGCATTTCAAGGAATCTTTTTACCTTCTTATTTATCTATCAGAGCTATGTTAGTGATACCTTCAGCTTTATTGTGATCCATATGTATATCTCTTCCAGATATGTTACTTCCATCATACAGGATTTAAGTTTTCTTTAGTTTATTTCTGGTTCTCTGCAGACACACTCAGCTAGTGTTTTTTTCCCAGATCAAAACGTCATTCCATTAAACCTTCATGCCTACCATCCCATCAAAATATTGATGATTTTCCCCATAATACACCCTGGGAGCTGAATACATACCAGTTTCACTTGCTGTTTTGCCAGACTGAAACTTTGAGCTCTGCATGATTTTCTGCCTCAAGTGGCTCATAGTGGTTTGGATTTTCTTATGTCTTTAAGTTCAGAGCACTGACCATCCTCCATAGTATTACTGTGGACTGGTTGATTTTCTTTGCCTGGTGAACTCAAAACATTTCATGAGGAGTTAATTCTGATTTTTTCTGTAGTAGCCCCCAGAATTTTTTTATTCTGCTCACAGACTCATCTCCTGCTGGGAACATATGTAGCCCTTAAAAATTGTTCTTCAGCCGCAGTTCTGTCACAGACTGTTCTCTGGTTTCACCTTCAGTTTGTATTTTTCATTGTTTACAGTTGTGTGGTGTCATACTCTTCAAATTTCCTTATGACAGTTGTAGCATTACTTTCCTTTTGTCTGAGTTACACAGAAATTATTAGGCACATTAAAGACAGTTATTCTAGAAATAGGGCAACCTTCTAACTGTTTTCCTCTGTTAATGGCATTCTAATACAGGTGCTTGCAAGCACAGTGTGACAAGCTATTTAAAACTTCCTGTGAGTTTTCCAAATCTCCAGAGAGTTTTGGCTCCAATGGAGCCTTTAGTTGCTCCATTCTTTCACTCACTCCAACTCTTTCCTTGTTCCGTTTTACAAAGACCAGGAGGTGATCACCAATCATTCAGAGCTTACCATTCCCACTGGAGTTCTGCTTTGTTTGATTGTCTTTGCCAGCTGCTTTGTGCACAGTCAGAGGGAGCAAAGCAGCAAGGACTCTTGCCATATGCTAGGAAGGAACACACAACTGCTGGCATGAAGGAAGAGGTGACAAAAGTCACTGGGAGCTCTGAAAGGAAGCAGGTAGAGAATGGCAGCTCCCAGTGGGTGATGGAGAGTATAGGTGATCAGCCCCTGGCTTAGACACATGCCCTCAAATCAGTAAAGCATGCAGGCATTGGCACCTGTTGTTCATTTACATCAGCTCATTTCTTAGCTGAAGAAACGTGCTTTGCAGCTCATGCTCTTGTCAATCACAAAAGAGCCAGGCATTCAGCTGCTACCATCAGGGCCTTGTAGGCTCTAATAGCCCTGACCAGCCTCAGCTGCAGCCTTGCCACACCCTCTGCCTGTTAGCCCAGGAGCCTCAGCCCAGCCCAGCCCAGCCCCACGCCGCCCCCTCTTGCCTGGGTTGAGTCACAAGAGTCTCTGTCTCTACTCTTGAGTCTGACCTTGTTTCCTGGGTGGAGCTGGGATGTGTGTTGTAGGTAGCTGGTCTCCAGTCCTGCCTCCTGGATGGACTTAGTGACTCACAGTGCAGCTTCGTTCCCAGCCCTGTCTCTGGCCAGACCCTGGACATGGCTTATTTCCTCACCATGTCAGAGGCTGTTGATGGATCTTATTTCAAACCTCCAGCTCTGCTCACCCACCCTGGGCCCTGTGGGATGATATGCTGTCAGTGAGGGGCTGGCCTGCTCTGGGGTCAGCTGTGGTTCCTGGCTTGGCCCTTGGCATGGTGTAGCCCTGCTCATGCTGCTTCCCAACAGCTAAAACATCTTCTCTCCCTGCAGAGAAGAGCAACCTTACACTATGGCAGCTCCTGATAAAAGACAGACGTAAGCTGTATAGGTGAGTCAATGCAAGGAGTCTGATCTCCTGTTATGTGACTTTTACTTACCCTGGATCTATTCAGGGGCCATGAAATGCAAATTTTAATCTGTGCTTTTTTTCAATGAAAAGACTTACACTTGCCACATTAGATGACCCAGAGTCAGACTGGCTGGTCTGTACTTTCCCACCCATATATCAGAGGGGAATATAGCCTAAACATGTTCAGCTCAAATACTTCCCAGCTGACATGTGTTGAGCTGAGATATAACAAGACTAAAACTAGCTGAGGGAATCGGGAAGGCAGGAGAAGTTCCATGACAACTTTCTCAAATGCAAAACTTTAGTCCAAAGTCCCCAGGGAAGACTGTCAAGTCTCACTCCAACAGCACAGAAAGGAAGGGAAGAAAGCAAGCTGCTGTCCTTAATGTAACAGCATCTGGAGAAGCTATACTAACAGCTGAGAATAGTTGAGAGGAAAGGCACGTAATATGCAACAGGTTTTTCTAAATGTAGTTCGGAATGATGTTGCAGTATACAGACTTCACATATAATAGGGTCCTAAATGAGGCTCCTGCTGGGATGGGTGTTTGCCCAGCAGGGAGAAGTCCCAAGCAGTTAAACAGCCACCCAAGACAGGAAGGAAAACATACTTCTCATTTCAAATATCACATCTGAACATTCAGTTACAGAGCTACCAGAAATAACAGCACACATAGTAGCACTGGAATCCTGCATTTAAACACATAGTTTTCTGCTAATAGGGGTCTAGAAGTTTCCTCTGACATGTAATTAAAGACAGTCAGCCAGATAGGCTGCTATTCCAGTTAAGAAATTTTTACATGAGGTTTACTCTGAAGCCATGTGAAACACTTTGATGACTGCCAAAGGAATTAATGAAGATTTCCCAGTTTGTTCCTAATGTAGGAATGTATTTAACTGATTACGTATAATATTGTTGCATTAAATTGGACACTGGAATTTCCACCTGATGATAACACCTGCTAATATTTCTCTAAAGCATTTTTTGATTCAGCCTGTCATCATAAGTCATAAAACTTGTGAGGAAAGAGTGATACTGGTAATGTTTATTTGTGAGATTTCCCTGTGTGTCTGTTCTCAAACTGAAAAGTATGTGAAATTCAAACTTTTCTGTTTCCTCTCTAAATTAATTCTCATCTGGAAGAAATTTGTAATTCTGAGTTTCTAAAAATAGACATTTAAATTTGTGAGTGATTTTGTTTAAGAACAGAATTATAAACAGTTTTGTCCTTGAGCAAAACAGTGAGAATGTCACTGTACTTCTGTATTGGAAAAAAAAAAAAAAAAAAAAACCAAACCCAACAAAACCCAAACCCAACACTAAAAAACCCTGTGAATTACTATTCCTGAAGTCTACAATATTAAAATAACTGTCATGTATTAACATTAAAGCAGTATAACTGTTGTCCTAACTGAATGCATTAATATTTCCGAGTTATTAAACTTACACCCAAGTTTTCATGCCCTTCCTTGTCAGTTCCTATGTCAAGGATCTGTGGGGTACTAATAACAAAACAGGANAGCCCTTGTCTTTTTAAAGATTCTTATCCTAATGCTTTGGATATAGATACAATAATTTTGGTATATAAAGCTATTTTCATGTATGTCTACATGGCATTAGACCTTCAACAGCAGTTACTGAAATCCACATTTCTTCTTACTGAAGTTTTCCTACATTGTAGTCCACAGAAATAAACTGTGCAAAAGGCACAAGCCTCAAAATTTAACACAACATTATGCCACATCATGTAAAGGCTGAGGGCCAGCTTCAATTCCATGGGAACTTGGTGGGGAGCTTGACACAGGCTCCTCTGAGGAGCTAGTTAAAACTTGATTTTTTTATGTGGTGGCACAAATTAAAAACCAAACCTTTTCATTGTTTTATCAAACTGAGTGAAGTGTAAAACTCCATTTTATATTACACTGGGGATCAGGTGCCTAGAAGAGACAGCAAATAAGCACTGTGCTAATAGTGGTGAAACTGAAAAAATTTTTATGATGGATTTGTTATTCTTCTGTCTACCATGGATATAAACAGAAAGAGAATGTAAGAGTTAGGGCAGGGGAGGTGGAAATAAAAATTCCCATTTATTTTCCACTGAGTTCAAGGCAAGAATCCTTTACTTTTTGTCCACTTCTTTAACCTTCCATTTCCTAAGTAGAATTCAGTGGGTTTTGTTTGTTTGTTTGTTCTTTGCAGGCAAAAATTAACCTTGAGATTGAGGTTCCTACCAGCCCTAGAATATCTCCCAGATAAGTTTTAACAGACCCAAAAGTGGGGAACAAAGGGGCCTTCTCTGAGTTAGGCTGACCCTGTTACCACATTTTCCAGGATATTAAGTAGCCACATAAATTACTGGTATAAAACACCTTAATATTTCTTTTTGCTTCTGTGTGCAACTGTCTTAGTCATGGTATCTGCATAGTCTCTAATTATAGGCCTCTCTTACACAGATAAGGGGAAAAATTCAGCATGTTTTTCTCACTCTTCAGTGACAACTACAGAGAGCTGGAGTCAGGAGAGTGCTTAATCCCAAGTCTTACAGCACCACCTTCTGTTCATTTTATTACTGATTTGACCAAGGCAGTTGACCTAAGCAACCAAATGTCAGGCCCCTGTGGGGTGTTAGTAGAAAGAGAAACAAATGATGGAATCAAGCATCTTAGTTATCTTCACAGTCTTCTGTACTTCTGAAGCAGTGTTCTGCTTCCCTAAACACTGAAGGGATCAAACAAGACTATGTCTTTAGTTGAAGGGGATTCACCTGAAAAGCTTCCTCACGTTGCTTTTTCTTAGGGCCAATTTACCAGATCAAATTGCTGGGGTTTTTTGCTGACCCTTTTAATTCTCACCTTAATACTGCAGTCACAACCACCCAAATACAGTTATGCAAATCTTTTCTTGGGTCTCTGAGTCTTTTACAGTACACTTGCATTGCCAAATAGCTCAGCTCTCTGTCATTGTCCTTGTTTCTCGATTATCCTTAGTGCACTTGCATTACATTTTTACAACGCAGTGCTGTCATTACTTAGGTATTTTGAAGGGGTGGGGAAAAAAGGAAATTTCTTTTTTTTTCCTTATCTTATGGATCTTACTTTGGGGCTCTGGTCAAACACTATGTATTGTGGCTGTTCTGCCGCAAAAAGGAATTAGCCCCTTGAGCAATGTGTGTTGAGGCCACTCTCCTGTGCATGGCTGATGGGCCAGAGATAGCCCCCTGAGGCCAGTGCTCTGGGCAATGTAAAGCTGCAGCATTGGAGGTCCCTCTAGGCTCCACAGATGAGCCCCATTTAGGTCCCCTGGCGTGACAGAACTCCCGCCATTTTGGTGACCTGCAACCAGAGGGCAGCCATTGCCTCAATATTAATCCAAGTCCATTTTAGTGGGATTTAACCTGAACCATAAAAGCATGCTTCATTTCTTGCAGCTTCACAGGCTCCTCAGCACGTGTCCATGTGCCTATTACTATTCTTGTAAGTCATTAAGGTGATCTTTGTTTCCTAAATGGCAGCAGAAGACTTTTGATTCTTTCTCTCCTTCTGTGCACATAAGAGGACACAAAAGAGGCATGATTCTCCTCCTCCACTGAAAATCATTCTCTACAGAGAATCACTCTTCAGTCATTTCCCCACTCTTAATACAGCACTCGTCTTTGTACAATTCAGCACCTGATCCCCAGCAGTACAGGATGCAATTTCGTATTCCACACAGCTCTCTTCCACTCTGCAAGTACATATGCAA